>OX375869.1:79352131-79417131 GCA_947359475.1 Heligmosomoides polygyrus bakeri | reverse complement strand
CCACTTCCCTTACTAACCCGTTAGCATAATCTACGGCAACAAGCTGGATTCATGTGCTGCTTCGTTCACTGAGGAAGACAAGTCATCGATTGATCAGCTTACGTGATTGATAAAAACTTCTTCTTCTCCTGAGCGTTTAGTCCCGCGCAGTCGCAGGGTCCGCTGTTCTTGTGATCTGTCGCCACCTCATCCTATCAAGGGCGTCATCTGCCGTGGCGCCGACTTCGGCGAGATCTCACTTGATGACTTCCATCCATCTTTTCCTTGGGGCTCCTCTCGGACGCTTTCCGGGTGCCTCGAAATCTAGGGCCAACCTTGTGGGGTGATCCTCTGGTCTTCTAAGGACGTGTCCATACCACCTCAGGCGCTGCTCTCTCATCTTCAGCTGGATCGGGGCTGTCTTCATCACTGCCCTAACATCCTCGTTTCGCACCCTGTCCCGACCGGTCCATCCACATGCCCACCTCAGCATCCTCATCTCCGCCGCGTGCAGTTGCCGCTCCTGCGCCTTACCCAGGGCCCAGCACTCACTGCCGTAGAGGAGGTCAGGTCTCGCAACTGTTCTATAGAGCTTGCCTTTGAGCGTCCTGGAGCATCTACGGTCGCAGAGGATCCCTGTGGACTCTCTCCACTTGAGCCAGGCTGCGTTTATCCGTTCCTGACCGCCTGGTCCACACTTCCTTCCTCGGATAGGTCACTTCCGAGGTAGCGGAATTCTTCCACCTACTCGATCGTTTCCCCTCGGCAGTCTAGGATCGATCCAGCGCACTGCTCAGAGCTGATGAACTTCGTCTTCTTCACGTTCAGCCGTAGGCCGTTGTCTGCGTGGGCTCTCTGCCACAGCTGCACCTTCTCCTCCAGCTTCTCCTGGTTGTCGGCTACTAGGGCGATGTCGTCCGCGTAGAGGATCGTTCTGAGAGGGCCTTCCTCAAGGTGGTTCACTAAAGAGTCCAGCGTCAGCAGGAAGAGGGACGGGCTCAGAGCCGACCCTTGGTGTACCCCCTCTGTGATGTCCACTTTCCTTGTCACCCCGTGTGAAGTTCGTATCGCCGCTTTCGTGCCCTCGTACATGTCCCTTATGACCGTGATCAGACGTTCCGGGACACCCCTCCCTCGAAGGGCATTCCAGATTACGGCCCGAGCTAGCCTGTCGTAGGCCTTCTCTAGGTCCAGGAATGCTAGGTAGCAGGGTTTTCGTTTCTCCCGATATTTCTCCATCACCTGACGAGCGATGAACATGGCGTCTGTGGTGGACCTCTCAGGCATGAAGCCCCACTGCACCTGGGAGATGAGTACCATCTCCCTCAGCCTTGAGTCGACCAGTCGTTCGTAGATCTTCATCGTGTGTGAAATCAGTTTGATCCCCCGGTAGTTGGAGCATTCGGAAGCGTCTCACTTCTGCTTGAAGATGGGGACTATGGTGCTGTTCCTCCATTCATCCGGCATCTTACCTTCTTTGGTGATTCTGTTGAGGAACTGCGTCAGCCAGTTGATTCCGAGGTCCCCGAGCACCTTCCAAGCCTCTACTGGCACACCGTCAGGCCCTGCTGCCTTTCCGAGTTTTATATTCCCTATGGCCTTGGAAACCTTTTCTTGCGTCCAGGGTGGGATGGGTCCTTCCGTTGGTTGTTCTTCCTCGGCCTCCCGACGAGGGAACTCCTCGTTCAGGAGTTCCTTGAAGTACTTCTCTCATCTCCCTCTGACCTCGGCCGGCTTCCGTAACACCCTACCGTCTGCACTCTTCACAGTCTTCACTACTCGAATGTCGAGGCTAGCTCAATGACGCGCCTTGGCCAGGCGATGGCGAACTTCTCTCCCTCTGGCCCGTCTAGTTTCTCGTACAGGGCATCTATTTCCGCGTTCTTTGCCTTCGCTACAGCTGTTTTTGCCAGCCTCTTCGGCTTCCTGTAGGCTGTGAGATGCTCGGGTGCCCTCGTCTTGTGCCACAGCTTGTAGGCCTCCTTCTTCCTCTTCACCACAGCCTGCACCTTTTCGTTCCAGAACCATGCCGATTTATCCCCTCTGGTTCCTCCCTTTGTTTCTCCCAGGGTTTCCTTGGCACATCTCAGGATTGTTTGGGCTACCCTCCTCCAGGTCTCACTCACGGGACCAGCTGGATCTGGAAGGCCTGCTTCGAGCACTGCCCTTCGTAGCTCGTTCCGCTCTGAACCTCGCAGTCTCCACCATCGGATCCTGGGTTATCTCCTCACTTTGGGCCTGGTGGGTAGAGGTATGCTAAGGTCGACTATCAAGGGTCTATGCTCTGATGCCACGTCTTCTCCCGGAATGACCTTCACATCCCGGACTGTTTTCAGGGCAGGCCTTCGAACCAGTATTTATTTATTTATGGCGTAGAACGGGATGACGGGCGCGTGTAGCGCAGTCGGAGGAGGCGCGACTGTCGCGTGCACCCGATACCAGGTTCCTGGTTCGGATTTCCCGCCCAGGCCAACCAAGCCTTCTATCCCTCCGGGGTCGGTGAATTGGTACCAGACTTGTCTGGGAAGGATAGAGCGCTGACTTGTTCATCGGCTGGCCACCGCAAGTCATTGTATGGCCAAATACGCATTCATGTCGCCTCCACGACATCCCGTAGAAGTAGAATGCGCTGGCGCATCCCAGAAGGGATTGAGTAACGCCGTCCTTTATCCTTTATCCTTATGGCGTAGAACAAAGTCTAGCATCAATGATGTTAAAAAGGGAACCAACAAAAAATTTCTAGCACAAAACATAACAATTAAAATCACTGTTAAACGATGCATGAGTAGTAGCATATCTTCGAGCACTTCACGGAATTCAACATGTAGTAGACTTTCTACACACGTGCACAGACAGTCTCGCCAAATCATCGTACTTGCCAAGCAGCAAGTTGAATTCTTTGAGAACCCTGTAGGTTGGAAAATCTGACCTAATCCGTGACTTAGCAATCGACACTCGAAGCTTAAGCTTTCCTCTTACAGATTTTGTCAGCATCCCTCCAAAGAAATCTTCCGGATTGATTGATAACTTCCTGGACAGGATTTTATACATTATGACAATATCAGCAGTTTTCCTTCTGTTCTTCAATGATGGAAGACCAAGAACTCAGACCGTTGGGAACCACTTGGAATCGAGCTGTAATCCACTGAAAAACATCTTATCATGAGCTTCCTCGTGAAGCTATTTTGTACGCTTTCCAAAAGATCGATATCCCTATTTCTAGATGGATTGAATACTGTAGTTCCAGTTTCAACGATAGGTCGAACATAGCTTTTGAAAGCCCGTATGTAGATCTCGGGAATACAGGATTTCAAAGCCCTGAACAGGTTATAGATACGGAAACTTGCCTTCTTCACCAAAAGTTGGCAGTGCTTTGAAAAAGACAAATCACTCGTTATAATATAACCCAAGTCACGAGCCTCATCCACCTTTTTCAGAGCCTGACCATTAATTCGATACGTCGGTGTTTGGGTATGACAATTGGATCCAATCATTAGAAAGTGCGTCTTTTCAGCTGCAAGTGGCAACTCCCATCTTTCTGCCCAAGAACTAATGAAATCTATTGCCGTCTGGAGGGACATTGAATCCTGTGCACCATCTATTCTTCTGTAGATTTTTACATCATCAGCATACATTTTACAAGTGACTCCCAAATTAGTTATGCAATTAGGGAGTTCATAGGTATATAACAAGAATAGGATTGGTGATAAAACACCTCCTTGAGGAACACCACTTAAAGCTGAGAAGACATCGGAAAACTGGTCCTTAACTTTAACCTGATAAGTTCTTCCTGTTAGAAATTCTCGGATCCAGTTTACAATTGTGAGGTGAACACCAACTGTCTCCTACTTGGCCATTAATTTTTTGACTGATACTTTGTCAAAAGCCTTTGAAAAGTCAAAATACACAACATCTGTGCGTCTCTTCTCTTCAACAGCCCTTGACCAGTCATTCAAGGAGGTAAGGACGGCTGTTTCTACAGATCTGCCCTTGAGAAAACCGTATTGGTTGTCAGATATTACACCATGAGCCTCAAGATGACTCAGGATGTGCTTCTTAAGTATTTTTTCGAAAGTTCTTGCAAAGATTGAGGTGATGCTTATTGGCCGGTAGTTCCTGGGATCATTTAGCGGGGCCTTCTTAAGGATGGGAGTCACAAAAGCATGCTTCCACCTAGCAGGCACTTCCGCTCTGGTGTAGCTCAAATTGAATATGTGCTCCGGTGGGTAAGCAATGTAAAGAGCAACATTTTTTTATAAAGCTTAGAGGAATGTAATCCGAAGATAATGACGAAGATTTCGGCCATTTAGCCAGCACCTCAATTATATCGTCTCTGTGAAACCATGGCGCGGAACTCATGCGCGGAAAGCGCGGCAGATCTGAAATATCATTCAATACAGAACTATTTCCATCAAAATGATTTTTAGTATATACTTTCTGGAAAACTCTTCCCAACAAGTCCGCTTTATCTTTATCTGTAGATACCGTTTCACCACAGTCGTTGACCAGGCTGGGAACTACATTATCTCCCCCAGTCCGAGACCGAATAAGCCTATAAAAGGCTATCTTATCTACAGAAGTGGTGACTTTCCTTTTTACGTAGACGTTGTAGCGATGCAAAGCCTTACTAAGCTTTGTGGAACAAAACTCGTATGAAGACCAGTCTTCAGGTTTATCGGTTAAACATGCCTTTTTCCAGTAGTGAAAACGGCGGAAAATCATTCTTTTAAGATGGATAGGGTAATTTTCCCCGTCGTCATTTAGCTGTCTCATAGGGACATACAATTCAATAGTGTGATGGAGAATTGCGAGCGGGGTTTCATAGAGTTGATCCATGGTGCCTCCGGAGTTCATTATACCGATCCAGTCAATATCCATTAGGTACTTACCAATTTGGGAATAATCAGCCTTGTTGAAGTCTCGTACCCATGTAACCTCCTTAACCTTAGGCTTAAAGTCTAACTCATAGGATGTGGTCGACTTCCGTTCTTCTTCCTCCGCTAGCATAGGTCACCTTCTGGCTCTCCGTCTTCGCGAAGAAGGTGCTACAGACAGCCAGGTCGTGGGCGATAGCCAGATCCAGAATTCGTTCTCCATCCGGGTTTATCAGGCCGATCCCTTTACCTCCATGAACCCTTTCCACTCCTCTTCTGCCACTTCCCACATGCCCGTTCATGTCCCCTACTATGGAGAGGTAGTCGCCTTCTGGTACGGACCTTATGGTTTTCTCGAGCGAGAGGTAGAAGTCATCCTTGTCGTGCTCGGAGCATCCGGTCTGCGGAGCGTAGACCGACATGATGGTCCAGTAACCCTCCTTCGTGTCCAGCCGCAGTGACATGATGCGGTCGTTTATTCTTTGGACAGCCGCTACTGATGCCTTGAGGGACTCCGCGACAGCTATCCCTACCCCGTTCCTCTTGGTGTCCTCTCCGTTGCAGTACCCCTTCTCCGATCTCCCTGGCTTTCGCCCCTTTCCATCACGTTTCCTGCAGACACAGGACTTGTATCCTTCTGCGCTTCATCAGGTCAGCCACTTCCTTAGATCTTCCGGTCAGCGTTCCCACATTCAGAGTCCCCAGGCAAACTAGTTTCTTTAGCCGAGGTCGTTGGGCCCTCGGTAGCCCTCGCATTGTGACCACAGAACTCGGGGGGGGGGGGGGGGTTCTGTGCGCCACTTCCGGGTGACGTCCTAGCCTTTACACTGATTCTATTGCGACTTGTGAATATGGTTTTGTGACGAGGTTTCTCCATCAGCCGGCCTTTCAATCTGGGCCTGACGCTGGAACCGTTGCCATTTTTGCAATTTTTGCAGGGCATGGCGTGCCGGAGCCGGGAGTCGAACCTGTGACCGTTTGTGCATGAAACTACACTACTAACCACTAGGCTAACTCGGCTCACTTGATTGATAAAAACACGAAATTTTTAAATAATACAAAATATTGAAAATATCAAAATACATTTTTGAATGCTGATTCTGCAGTCAAAAAAAAAAGATTTTCTGGACGTAGTTTTCGATTCAATAAATTCAAGCTTTGAAGTTTTTTTTCAGGACCTCATGGAAACGGCAGCTTTTTAACTGAAGGGGCTACTTCTGCGCCCAAAATTGCTCTTTGTAAAATTTTACCTGTTAATTACTAGTGCTGACTAAAGCGCTTTTCCTACAATATTTTTTGAAGCATTCTTCAAATCGGTAACGGAGTGACAGCCGAAGGATGGACCTCACAGAGTCACGGAAATAACTTCCCCTTTCTGAAGGAAACAACGTCAGAAAACAAAACTTTGCCCTAGAACATTTTAAGCCCTTCACGACAGCAAGTGACAAATTCATGGCTTTCTCAAGCAATTTTCGATATGATCAGGAGTATCGATTTTTTGTCATTTGCCAAAAAAAAAAACGTTCCAAGAATGGACCCCTCTCCTAATCACAAAGGCTGTCACATTAGAATCTGCTTTTTATAGTGCAGAATCCACATTTCTCCTAGTTTTTAATATTTTATGAACTTTTCAGAGGCTCTAAAAATCTCCGACTTATGTCAGTTTACGTGCGGCGCCTGAGTTCTCTGACTTCGTCGATTGCCAAGGATGGACTTCTCGCGGAAATAATTTTCTTCCTTCTGAAGGAAAGAACATGAGAGAGTCAAATTGTACCTTACGAGAACTCAAGCCCTGTGTATCACACAGCAAAAATACCTTCTCCGCTGTGATGTTCGATATGGTTAGGGAAGATTGTATTCAAAATTCTCGTTTTTCTTGAAAAAATCACGATTTTCTAAATCGAACAGGTTAGATAGACCTCTGGTCGATCCGATACCAAGGTCATCGGAGAGACAAAACTAGACGTTCAAAAAAATGGTCATAACTCGGTAAATTTTTCGAATTTCAAAAAAGGCGAAAGAAACTTGAATCAATCAATTCCTATAATCGATCAATCAATAATATGTCTTCCTCAGTGAACAAAGCTGTGCGCGAATCTATTTAATGTCGATTCACACCTGGAAGGAAGAAATTATTATGAGATACAAGCATCACGGGAAAGCTGAAAAATACGAGACATTCCTCACTCCCAAAAAAGCACCAAGACAAAGTATGACGCCCTAATACGAAGTTGCAGCACGATCCCCTCCTCCTTGCGATTTTCGAAGGTTGATTCTGAGGTAACCTCCAAACTCGTGTTTCGCATCGCCATCACATTTATGTTTTGCAATTTTTGGCGAGTAACTCAGTAGCAAAGTGCTTGCTCACACTTTGTTTCGCTATTGCCAGTGTCTCAGTGCAAAGTCAAACACTAGCAAATCTTGGAAGCTGAAACTGCTATATTGTAGTGCAATCTAGGGATGGAGACCCACTTGTTGAATAAGACGATGTCCGGCAACCAAACCTTATCCGGAGCGACACGCATTTCCTTAATCTCTCCATAGTTCACAGGATTCCAACGCATTTGAAAGTCATGCCACTTCTGAAAAACACTGTGTTAGAGCTTTACTGTTAAAGTGTGGTGCAGCTTGACCAACCTACCAATGTCAACCAAACATTAGTGTGCATCACTTGGTCTTTTTCGTCCTGAAATTTCCTCAGCAATAAATGTTTGATAGTCGATGTCCCTACACGAAGCAGACCATCCTTACAATGTCGCTTAAAATTAGGACTTGGGAAATGGCTAGGAAACACCACCAATTGGGTCAGAAAAGGTTGTTTGAAGTCTACCAGTCCGGACAGTTTGCCCAGGAGCATTTAAAATGAAGTACTCACCGCGACTAAATATGTATTGAGAGCATCCCAAAAATATTGTCACGATTTGAATGCTCATAGAGTTCTATTATTTTAGCGACGGGAAAGCGTTATCATGCTTTTCAAATAAAAGAGAAATGATAAATGGTTAACGGTAAAATGCTAACACAATTATTTGAAAATGATGCATTTCTGACATACTGCAATTGATTTTGGGACAAATAAGCTAATTTCACAGATGGTTGGACCTTTTCCCCTGTCTTTCTTATCAATTGTACCTCGTACCAACATCGGTGAAGCTTATGGTAAATATGCCTTTTTGGCCGATCGTGGCGTCGGCCACATCTTGTTAAAGCGTTTTCTGCTGCTACTCCATTACAACAAAATTTGGGGACTATGCAAGACCATTGCTGCTAGGGTGGATGCTGCCATTTATCGGGGAGATGCAGGAAGGATCCACTCTTCACCAGAATTAAATCGATTTTTTGGCAAATTTTAGCTAGCCATTCATGCATCTAATTCATATTCAGCTCTTTCACCTCAAGAATGGCATGAGCCTCTTCGTTAAAGCGTTGTTTAAAAAACAGGCTCGATCTCGCCCTACTCGATTATTATGTTCTTTTGGTTGCCGTAAGTTTCTGCCATCAGCGCAACTGTAAGGCTTCCGCCTTTCTAAGAAATGCATCAGTCAAGAAATTAAACGAAAGTCGCGGTGTAAAAACTACTGGTACTTAATATTTCTTTTTACACTTTATTTGATGACCAATCATAGACAATTTCTTGTTTACTTTGTTGACATTTTGGGCACTGACTATAATAAATATAAACATAAAAAACATGCTACCCACTACGTTGATAAGCAGTAGCAGCTGCAGAGCAACCTTGACGATGATCGGAATGTCGCTGCTGTTTCTGGTGGGCTAAAATTGAGCACTTAGTAATGAATTCTACTAACCGGATGACTATGCAAGTAAAATGCGCTCACTTGTATGAGAGAATTGTATCCGCGAAACACGTCGACCATAAGGCGTTCCTCATCTGTGGATGAGAGTACTGAAACCATCAACAATGTTTTGTCCAAAGAGGGCTGTAGAAAGAGCAGAATAGGCTAAATGGCTATTAGGACTTTGGTTGAACCGCAAAATTGATATTGTTTTTTAAAAATCAAACCAGAAGACTAGATACTGAAAGTGTCAGCATCTTGTTTAGTAGTAAACTTTTGCCTACCGTTCACCAGTAGAACAGCAAATAGAGATGGTGAAAGCGGATCCAGTCGCATTGCAGTGGCTAGTTGTAACAAATTCTACACCTGAAGCGAAGCGATTTTAATATGGACACCAGCTCTTCATATAGAGCAAGCAGTAGAATACATAGCCTACTACGTAATGTATGACTTTAAATACTCTACGCAGGGCAAAGCAGTAGCCTCACCTTTCTACACAGAGGAATGGAGAGAAAATGAAAACTTAGTGAGCGGAGTATGAAGTTACCATGATAAACCATCGTAGTTCTGAAAAGGAACGGCAATGGCAAACATCCCAAAAATTTGCACATCTAAGCCTTGCTTTTGGTAGTGTGCCTGCTCGAAACCAGTGGACAACTTTCGAAGTGAATTATGTTAACTCAACCTTTTCTCAAGGATCAAGGATGATAAAGGTCAATTCCTTTGTGAGAAGAGCCATGCATTCTCCTTCCACGGGATATCGAAGAGGCGATTAGTGTGCATGTCTTGAAAATAAAAGAACTTGTACGTAATGACGAACGGACGGACATGTTAGTGTTTTATGCTTCTCAAACATGAGACCGGCATTGGTTGGCCGGGTAGGAATGCGAAAAAAGAAGTTGGAATCGGGTTCTTCGCTGCGCTTTTCGCTAACCGTCTCAATTTAGATCTTTTTCTGACCAAGTAATAAACTACTTATTGCGCAAGCTTGCAAATATGAAGCTTTGAAGTCGTGATCGCGAAAACACCTTCTTGGTTCCTTCTCCTTAAGTAGCAACTGAGCTAAGAATTTGGTTTATAAATGAAGAGATGGTGTTTGGCTATCGAATGGTTAGTAGTGAGCGGTAGCATAAGGGTTTCACATTCATTTATTTAATTGAACATGCACATAACTACACTTCACATAGTGTATAACAAAGCGCTGCTCAAACATTAATCTATCGAGGCAAGAAATTAAAGGAAAAGAAAAATGTAGTTAAACAGACAGCTAAAAATTTTGTTAACTTTCCTGCAGTCAGCCTTCGAGCATGCAGCTGAGTGTTACGGTGAGGCTGATTTTCTAAATGTTAGCTAGACTGAGTTAGTTGTACTGAAAACAGCAGATGCTCCTCTTCGTGTGTTCAACGCTGCACTATTATGCTTCAAGTCCTTCTCAGGTTTCAGCTAGACGTGCAGGAAAACACCGTTCCATTAGCCATCTCTACTATTTTTATGAAGAAATTCTTCTCTGCGTAGGATGGAAATTTCTAAGCAGGACTTATGCTGCTCTAGTAAGATGTCGACAGCAGCATTAAAATATTGATTTCATTGGCATGAAGAAAAACAAAACGGCATACGAACCTGAATCATACTTACCACTTCTGCCCAATTTCGGGCAAGTTCTTTTGCTAAGCGCCTCATAGCTATTTGTTTCTAACTGTAAGAAATATTTGTGACCATTCGTTGAGAAAGCTATCTTTAAGGAAGACTCCTTCAGCGAAAACATTCAGAAAAACATGAACATGTTCCTTTTCAAAAATGTAGTCTTGTGCGCTATGCGAGCCCTGGATGTATCTCATCTAAATGCCCATCTGTTTCGATAATAATCCATGGAGCCCAATAAACACAGAAAGAATTAGAAAAAAAATTATAAAAAGAAAAAATTAGAAAGAATTAGAACTGTATTGTGAACGCCCACAAAAAGGCTCCATATAGCTTCAGATGTTGTGAAACCAGTTAGAATAGCAGAAACTGCAATTACAACTTACCATTCTGGTACAAGTGCTGCCCGGGATGGGCGAAACACTGACATGTCCGCCGGCTGACCACCTCAGATGACGTTTTATCGTTTTATTTTGCCGTTTTTTATATTTATTTTCCTGGGGAGGTTTGATAACAATTCACCGATCCTTGATGGAAGGCTTGATTGGCTTGGGCTTAAAATCTGAACCAGGAACCTGGAATCGGATGCACGCGACAGTCGGTGCCTCCTCCCACAGCTCTACCATGCGCCTACCTAGTTTGTATAATATTATTACTAGAAGAAATGATCACGGATGAGCGAAAAGGCAGACTTAATACGCCAACAGTACAGCCATGGGCATGTGTTCAGCCAAAAACGTGCAATCTGCGTTCATAAAATACTTGTTTTATAACTGTAACTTCAGATATCTACAAGAAGTTTGTAAGCACAAAACACAGAGCCATGAAGCAAAAGGTCCAGTGAAGATAGCGCCATGCGCTCGTTCGTTCCAAGATTACATCAATGCTTTTCCTGGCATTCTTTTTTTATGAAATTATGCAGTAAACGACTTTTAGTAAGGCTCTGAGAAATGTCTGCTTTGATCTGATATCTTGATAGACTAATCGTAAGATTCCTTTTTAAAAGCGAGACGGACTAGTACTACAGCAAGCATCTGATAAAGTCCAACTACGTCATCTCCCTATCAAGAATAAGCTTCTTTGCTAGTACGATTGGGATATGCAATCACTACGGCTTGTCTGTCAACCACATATCCTCTACGATCCCAAAATCTACTCTGAGTACTATTTTAGGCAGTCCGTAATGAAATGTTTGTAAAATTATAGAGAACATTCAATACAGCAGTCTAACCTCATGGGTTGAAAATTATTTGATGTTTCATAAGTTTTAGCCTTTACTTATTTCGAATGCTTGACTGGACAGTTATTCTTAACCTTCAGAAGTTAAAAATAGTGTCACTAAAACAGTCCAGCTCAGCGAAAAAGCTGTACACGAACAGATCGGAAAAAAGTGAAGAGATTGCACACTGTTCACCCTTTATTGTATCAAGCTCTTATTTGCATGAGTATCCATCTATGAAAATTTTGTTTCTGTGAAATTTTTGCACACGTAAACGTTTAGTAATAGTCTGATACCGCTTCGAAAGAGAACAAATGGACAACAGATAATTTTTCGTTTCCATGTTGTACTTCCATTCCGTTTCATGAGGGAATGGTAGAGCAATAGTAGAAGGCACCAACCGTTGCGTACACGCGTATTCCAGGTTCTCGATTCGGATTACCCGCACAGGCCAACCAAGTATCTTCCACCCTTCCGGAGTCGGTGATTTAGAGCCAGACTTGTCTGGGAAGGATAAAACGCTGACTTTCTACCTGCTGGGCAAGGTGAGCCATTGTAGAGGCCAAATAGGCTTAAGCCTGCGTGTTATCTTGTAGAAACAGAATGCGTGATGCATCTCATATGGGATTGATTGCCCCGTCTTTGATCCTCATCTTTACTTCGTTTCGTATTCCACTCTCTCCAAGAAAATCCGCACATCCCGGATATGAACAAAAAACAAAAAGCAGTACGATGAGAACTAGAACTTTGGGGACAGTTCAATTTTATTACAGTATAATGAAATCAGCAACGCAGAAATTAATTCAGTTGCAGGAGAACTTGCAGCATCAAATGAAATGCGATGACTGAAGGTCTCTTCGAGGCTGGTGGCGCTTTGCGATTCAGGTGACAGGACGAAAGAGACATGTTTGACACGCTCGTCAGTTGTCAGGTGGATCACAAGCGCCACCGCCGTGGATTTACACCGCACCTTTCGCAAAGCTCAAGAAATGCTGTCTTTTCGCATAAGAAGCAATTTTATGCAGCCCAGATTGAATGGTCGAAGTGTCAATGTTGAACAAGTACCTGTTTTTAGAGCTCCTGACCTGCATCACCAAAGAAAATGTCATCCGTCAAATTTGAAACATATTTGCAGTTTGAGAAAAGACACAATTTCATGAGGAATAATGAATCAAATGATTGACTCCTTGTTAGGAGAGTGCTTGAAACTGTAGCAGGAGCTCGTATCGGAGACGGAATCACTATGAATGGTGGAATCACTTATTGTCAGGGATGGTTATTGACGGACCGGTGGTCAGTTTAGACCCACACCGAAATTCCGAATGTATAATTGAGAAGTAGGTAGGGTAGGGGAACGACGCACTTTGCACGGAGGCAGAGGGTGAGGTACGGAAAGGTCTTATGCATCTAAAAAAAGTAGTCGCGCGACAAAAACCCCAAAAACCAGGGCTGTCAGCATTCTGTAATATTTTGCGTAGATGAATCACTTCACTGTTTTCTTTTAGTAGAAATAGAGTTCTTATTATGGGTGTGAATCGTCGAGGTGCCTCGAAGATTAACGGAGTTGAATGAACGAGGCGCTAACGATCGCCTAGGTTCTGGTCGATCTATGGTAAAGTACCTTACAGGCGGACCAATGCTTCCTTTCTCTGACAGTCATGAATTCGCACTCAATTTGTACTTAAAACAGTGACATATAACTTGTTCTCTGACGTGATACCCTAATCTGTTGTACATGCAAAACAAAAAACTGAAGTGCTTTCACGATATGCGATGGAAGTAGAAAGCGTGGCGTATCCTTCCTAAGGATTGACTACCTCCGACGTTGACTCCTTACCTCTATTGCTCTTGAGAGGTGCGTCTGTCATGTTACACTCTTCAGGTGCTCGTCAATGTCTGTCACGTGCATGCGACAAATCGCTTTTTCATGACTCAAGCCTCTATCGGTCGCGAAAAATAGTCGTGCGTGCTCAGTGGAAGTACCTCCCTCCGAATGTGAGACTATTTTTCTTCGTTCACTCCTCAACGTTGAACGCTAAAAAGGCTCTAGAGAACATTACTATTTGTTCATACACTACGATAGTTATTCAGAGACAAGCCCAAACACGAGTATTTTATTAATATAATAATACATGCAGGCAAACTAATGGGTTGATCAAATGTTTTGCAATGCCAAGCAGCAAATAACACAAGAAACCGCTTTGGTTATGAAAATGTTTATTTAAGGCCTGACGCTTCGATGGTTTGCTTGTGAGCGCTGAAAAGAGAGCTGAGAGCTCGATTTTTCCACACAGTTTCGAATAGTTAATTTCGACAACTTATTACCCCAGAAAGGGAAGGAAGAAAGCGAGATTGAAGCACTTAGAAAATATTAGGAAGTTTTTCCTTACCTTTCTGAGGAGCAAATCTGATTCCGGAGATGACTCGCCACCGCAATGCCTTCTCAAGCTGACGACTAGTTCTATCGTAGGTATATCAATGATGATAAGCATCCTAATGATCTCTTACCTTTCAGGAATTAGCATTACTAGATATGTCTTTGAGAACAAGAATTACAACATCGCTACTCACCAAAGAATCGTTCCAGTTCCCCTTAAGGAAAGGGAATGCTTGGAGATTTTTGCAGGAAGCTGGGCTCCAGCATGTCATATATAATATTTAAGGCAAGCAAGGAATTCCAGAGGAGAATTAACTATAGGTTTTTAGAAACCTGATTCCCTCAAGTGATACATCGCTCTCATACAAACTGGAAAGGAAAAGTCATGTCCAGTGAAAAAATCATACCTGTGCTTTTATTGGTTTCTAGGGCTAATGTTTCCGAGATATGAGGTCAAGTAGAAAAGGTTCTACAAAAATTAGTTTCAAGAACGATTTTGTATGCAGTTCGGTTGTTGTCATTGTAGCCGGCTTTGATTAAGTTCGCGGCAGTTTCGCTCCCTGCAGTAAAATGTTTACATCCAAAAAGCGTATTAGATGCCACTTGGCCCGATTGCAGAAAAAACTGGTGGAGGAAGGAATCGCTCATTTATGATTCACGCTATAGTGAGCGATGAATCGAAGAAAAATCGAATGAATCACTATGTCGACCAACGGCACAAATGTATGAATTTATCAAAGTATGAGATGAACTTCACTACAAATACATGAGGAAACACCCGCGTTAAATATCACGACTGCCGCCGGCATCGTACAACTGGGTAAGCCGATCCAACACTTCTCGCTGATTTATAGCTGAAAAGAATTAGAGACAAACTCGCGAAGTTTGAGAGGCGAATTTGCGGCGGACGGAAGACTTGCCTTGAAAGACGCTTGGTGCACTTAACAGAATGCCGCACGTCCCACCCAATGTGATACCGAAGAAAACATAGAGCAGCAGTCGGTCTATGATCATTGCAACGTATCTCCAGTCGTCGCGGTACTGAAAGACAGCTTCTGTAGAGACATGAATCTGCTAGGATAATGCTGATGTTGTGACTTGTTGGCTAATAGGACATTTAAATTTATGCAATCATGAAGCAGCAACTTTGATAGGTGCGTTACTCCTATACTCGGCACTAACCTAATTTACACCTCAACATTGTACGAAAAGCAATTTGGTAATAGACGGGGTATTCACAGCCTTCTTTAGTGCCCCTTCAGCGCCACTGTATCCTTCTCAAGAGTCAACGCTATGTCCTTCTTAATGTCTTACTTGTGCCATCGAAGATAGTAGCCGATTTCGGTGACAACCTATTTGCCTTGCTTTTTTTTGCAGCAGCGATTCAAGTAAGGTTATTGGCAGTTACGCTAATTTTTCGTTTCTTCATTCTTCTTCTTCTTCAGCGTCTGTCCCGCCTCGTAGCGGGGTCCGCTATTCTGGTGTCATGACGCCACCTTTCCCGATCCAGCGCTAGATCAGGGTGGACACCAGCAACCTTCAAGTCCCTATGTAACGTGCCAGACCAACGCTGCTTCGGGCGCTCCCTAGGCCGCTTTCCTGACACTTCCAACTCAAGGCTTATCTTGCGGGCGCTGTCTTCTTTCCCACACAGAACGTGGCGGTACCATCGCAAGCGAGCTTCGCGCATCTTGTCGGCTATCGGGGCATCATCGAACTTCTGCGCGCGTGACTCCAGCCGTCCAGCGGAGCATCTTCGTGTCCATGACGCTAAGGCGCGTTTCAACTTCCTTGGTAGCAGGCCAACACTCAGTGACATACATTGCTACGGACGACTGCTCTGCAGATCTTCGACTTCAGATGCTCTGGTATCTTCCTATCGCGAAGCACGCCAGTAAACGAGCGCCACTTGGACCAAGCTGCACTCACACGTGAGTTCACTTCAGTCATCAGATTGCCATCGGATGCTACTGCTGATCCCAGGAACTTAAAAACCCAAGTGCGTGGGAGCTCGATGCCGTTAACCTTAATGGAGCTGGACTCGTTCACGTCCGTCGTTAGATACTCGGTCTTTTTAACGTTCAATTTGAGTGCAAACCGCTCCAAACGATCACACCTTCGTCTCTTTATGGTACAACAAAAAAATGCTGATAAGAGCAGCCTGATTTCTAGCAGCTTTGGAGGTTGACAGTATTTGTTCGGGTGGCTCAAATACCATTCCCGCCCAGTAGACTCCATTCCCGCACAGTAGACTCCATTCCCGCCCAGTAGACTCTATTCCCGCCCAGTAGACTCCATTCCCGCCCAGTAGACTCATCCATTCCCGCCCAGTAGACTCCATTCCCGCCCAGTAGACTCCATTCCCGCCCAGTAGACTCCATTCCCGCCCAGTAGACTCCATTCCCGCCCAGTAGACTCCATTCCCGCCCAGTAGACTCCATTCCCGCCCAGTAGACTCCATTCCCGCCCAGTAGACTCCATTCCCGCCCAGTAGACTCCATTCCCGCCCAGTAGACTCCATTCCCGCCCAGTAGACTCCATTCCCGCCCAGTAGACTCCATTCCCGCCCAGTAGACTCCATTCCCGCCCAGTAGACTCCATTCCCGCCCAGTAGACTCCATTCCCGCCCAGTAGACTCTATTCCCGCCCAGTAGACTCCATTCCCGCCCAGTAGACTCATCCATTCCCGCCCAGTAGACTCCATTCCCGCCCAGTAGACTCCATTCCCGCCCAGTAGACTCCATTCCCGCCCAGTAGACTCTATTCCCGCCCAGTAGACTCCATTCCCGCCCAGTAGACTCCATTCCCGCCCAGTAGACTCCATTCCCGCCCAGTAGACTCCATTCCCGCCCAGTAGACTCCATTCCCGCCCAGTAGACTCCATTCCCGCCCAGTAGACTCCATTCCCGCCCAGTAGACTCATCCATTCCCGCCCAGTAGACTCATCCATTCCCGCCCAGTAGACTCCATTCCCGCCCAGTAGACTCCATTCCCGCCCAGTAGACTCCATTCCCGCCCAGTAGACTCTATTCCCGCCCAGTAGACTCCATTCCCGCCCAGTAGACTCATCCATTCCCGCCCAGTAGACTCCATTCCCGCACAGTAGACTCCATTCCCGCCCAGTAGACTCCATTCCCGCCCAGTAGACTCCATTCCCGCCCAGTAGACTCCATTCCCGCCCAGTAGACTCCATTCCCGCCCAGTAGACTCCATTCCCGCCCAGTAGACTCATCCATTCCCGCCCAGTAGACTCCATTCCCGCCCAGTAGACTCCATTCCCGCCCAGTAGACTCCATTCCCGCCCAGTAGACTCCATTCCCGCCCAGTAGACTCCATTCCCGCCCAGTAGACTCCATTCCCGCCCAGTAGACTCCATTCCCGCCCAGTAGACTCCATTCCCGCCCAGTAGACTCCATTCCCGCCCAGTAGACTCATCCATTCCCGCCCAGTAGACTCCATTCCCGCCCAGTAGACTCCATTCCCGCCCAGTAGACTCATCCATTCCCGCCCAGTAGACTCCATTCCCGCCCAGTAGACTCCATTCCCGCCCAGTAGACTCCATTCCCGCCCAGTAGACTCCATTCCCGCCCAGTAGACTCCATTCCCGCCCAGTAGACTCCATTCCCGCCCAGTAGACTCCATTCCCGCCCAGTAGACTCCATTCCCGCCCAGTAGACTCATCCATTCCCGCCCAGTAGACTCCATTCCCGCCCAGTAGACTCATCCATTCCCGCCCAGTAGACTCCATTCCCGCCCAGTAGACTCCATTCCCGCCAAGTAGACTCCATTCCCGCCCAGTAGACTCCATTCCCGCCCAGTAGACTCTATTCCCGCCCAGTAGACTCCATTCCCGCCCAGTAGACTCATCCATTCCCGCCCAGTAGACTCATCGCGGTCGGTTTGCTTGCTTCACTCTCTGCTGATTTTCGTTCTTCTTCCTTGTAGATTTTCAATATGGCACCAAGAAAGGCATCTTCTGACGACACACCTTCATGGTTAATGCCGCTGCTTAAGCGTTGGGATGAACACATAGAACGGTTTGACAAGGTTTTCGACCTTTTTATGAAGATGCAGGAATCGCAGCTCGCAATAATAAAGAGGCTGGATGCCTTGGAAGAGAAACTTGCTTCGGATTCGCAGAAAACCTCGGACCCAAGAGCTGCTATTTACAGCACTCTAGTTAAGTTTAAGTCTGATGCGAAAATTGTCGACGCAAAAGCATGTCGCATAACTTGGGTTGGCATTGGTGAACAAGCTAACGAACATGCAACCCATGCTTTTGACAAAGAAGCCATCAAGGAGGTCATTGAAACCTCTGGTGATGAGCAGCTTTTGGACGAATTTAATAGTGGCAAGATTTCCTTCCATAGGCACCCGAAGATTCGAAAAGCGAACAACTCGCGCCCTCGTATAATTAAAGTCTACCTAGGTAGCCAGGAATTGCGAGACAAAATGCTGGAACACATGAAGACGGGAAGGCAATCCCTCACAAAGGAGTTCGTTCACTCCTACGCCAGAACGGACTACACAAGGGAAGAGCTGGACTATGACGGCACACTGCGCAGGAAAGCAGGTATTATGAACAGCCAAGAAGGTAAGCTGTTGTATGTTGTAAGAGATTTGGCAATCCACAAATTAAGCAATCCGCGCGAACTACCGCAGCGTCGAAGTGAGCAACCAAATTATTTTACTAATCGCTTACCAGCTTCTCTACCTGCCTCGTCCACGCTTTCCTCTTCCTCACAAACTGTGTACTAGGACAAACGAACTGCTAATACGACTCACCTTGTCTCTTGTAATCAAACCCAGTTTTCACCACAATCTAGAGCTCGTAATTTTTTCATGTTTAATGCCAGGTCAATTATGAATAAATTGCCAGACCTAAACTTTCTTCTACAACACTTACCAGGTGGTGTTTTCATAACTGAGAGCTGGTGCAAACCACACACCATCCACAACGCTGTTCTCAGTTACGATTCAACGTATGCAGTGTATCGATGTGATCGGAGTGGTGAAAGGGTGGGTGGAGGTGTGCTAGCCCTCATTCACAAAAGTATCCCTCATAGGTTAATAGCGGCAAAGGATTTTCATAGTGAAATTCAACTAGTAGTTTTGCATATTGAAAGTAACCACGGTAATGTGTTGCTAGTGTTAGGATACCGTAGCCCCTCTTGCACCAATGGCGCCTTTACCATGTTTACAGACTTCCTACAGAATCTCTGTGACGATTGGAACAGTCATATTCTCATACTGGGTGATTTCAACTTTCCTACTATGGACTGGAACAAAATGGCTCATAGAAAAAACATTTCGACTACTTGTTCCTCCCTCTTCATCGATTTTATCAATTCTCTGAACATGGAACAGCTGGTGAACCAAGCTACTCATGGGCTAAATATCCTGGATATCTTGTTGGTCTCCAAACCCATCATAGTTGAGGCAGTGCATGTCCTCCCACCCTTCAGCACTTCAGATCACAACTGCATTTCATTCAAAGTCTCTGACGTAAGAGAGAATCCTGCTAAGGTGCCTAGGAAAGTCAGAAATTTCTTCAAAGGTGACTACGATTCAATAATATATTCCCTATCCCGAATAGACTGGGTCACGTTTTTCGGCTCTTCTGTTGACGTGGATGTACTCTATGATAAATTTGTTGGTTTTTTGCACAATCTCATTGTAGACCACATTCCCTTATCAAAACGCAATACATTTGTACAGAAATACCCAAGAAGCCTAGCCCTTCTCAAATATAGGGTTGATCGACTGTACTCTTCCATTTCTTCTCTGAGGGATGCTAGATATTTGAAGCTATCTCGGAAACTTAAGCGAGCTCTCGCTAGGCATCAAATAGCTAAAGAGAAGAAAATAGCGGGTTGCAGGAATGCAAAGCGTTTTTCAGTTTCGGTAGGAAGAAGTTAAAGCAAGAAGAGTCTATCCCTGACTTAATTGCGGAGGGTGTACACGTTAAAGATGACAGTAAAAAGAGCGAAGTTTTCGCCGATTACTTTAGGTCGGTTTACAAGCTCCCATACGATTCAGGTGTTCACCTTGCTCCTGCAACTGATAAGGAATTAAACTGGATTGATATCACTACTGAATCAGTTTATAGCGCACTTCGCAAGCTCCCGAACAGGGTTTCCACATCGCCTGATGGCATACCTTACATCTTTTTAAAAAGAGCAGCTCTAGGCTTAACTTCTCCATTAACGCTACTCTTCAACAGATTTCTTCTACAGGGTAGAGTGCCGAAATTGTGGAAAGTTGGACTTGTTCGGCATGTGCACAAAAAGGGACCCTCAAGTAACGTTAGGAACTACCGACCGATATGTCTCACAAGCTCCATCAGCAAAGTTATGGAGCGCATTCTGTGCAAGGAAATCACGAGTTACCTCATTGGCAATAATCTACTCCGAAAAGAGCAGCATGGGTTTCTTGGGCGTAAATCTACTATGTCTGCCCTGGTTTCTACTATTCCGCTGTGGCAGAGAGAACTGGACAAGGGAAACTACATCTCCGTTTGTTATTTAGATTATGCCAAGGCCTTCGACTCTATCTCAATACCGTTATTGGTAAAAAAATTGTCTTCATACGGGATTAAAGGGCAGCTTCTAAACTTCTTACAATCATTTCTTACCGACAGAATACAGTCTGTTGTAATAAATGATAGTACCTCATACTCTTATCCTACACCAAGCGGTGTTCCCCAGGGGACTTGCTTGGGCCCACTCCTGTTCATCATTTTCATTAATGATTGCCGTCTTCACTTCCTCCCGGCTGCTATTGCAGTATTTATGCCGATGATTCTAAACTATTTACTTTCAATGATTGTGCGACACTTCAAAACGCGCTCGATACCGTGGCGGAGTGGTCGAAGGCATGGTCGTTGGAGATTTCCACCCAGAAATCAGCAATTATGAAGTTAGGCCGTAATCATCCAGATACGTCGTTCAGTTTAGGAGGGGTTACCTTAAGTGGTGTTCAACAGATTCGCGACTTAGGACTCGTTTACGACACTTCCCTTAGTTTTGAGAACTTCATCCACGACAAAGTAAGGGAAGCACGCAAGACTTCAAATTTCATTCTGAAAGCTTTCAGAATTTGAGACCCTGTACTACTCTTCAAGCTCTTCGCTCTTTATGTTAGACCCTCTTTAGAGTACTGCTCCCCACTATGGTCGCCTCAAAAGAGCGGTGTCATAGATGAGATTGAAAAAGTGCAGAAAAGCTTCACGTACCGCTCCTTTTCCAGATGCGGTTTATTCTCCTTATCTTACAAAGAACGACTATCCAAGCTAAATGCTGACTTCTTAGAGTTCAGAAGGAAAATCGCGGACTTTGCCTTAATGTATAAATTTACTACGAGCGAGATTAGCCTCAATATTTCCGATTTATTTGAATTAGCACCTAGCATTGGAAGGCTGAGAGGTCACCCTTTCCGCATCAGGCCTGAGAAGCCAAACACGGCCAATTACGAAAGCTCCTTTCTTGCGCGAGTAGTAGCACTGTGGAACAGCTTTCCCCCTGATCTCTTCATTTATAGGAACTCCCACACCTTCAAGATCAGTCTGGCCCGCGAACTCAAGTCTCGTTTGAATGGGAATGGCTATGCCGAACTTCACTCGTAACACCATAACCTAGCGCTTTGGTACAACTCCGCATAGTGTGGCATTCCAGCGCGCCCCTGTGGGCAGGCCGGCTCAACGATTGCACGCGCTGTCAACGTGCAAGGCATCGGGGGTTCTTTCCCCGATGGTGTGTCGACCTGCTAAATCTTTATTGAACACGTTTGCAAAATGATGTTCATGTTGATCCAGTCCTTGGCTGCGCGTTTGGGGTCGTCCGTGGTTGCTCCCGTGTGGCTGGCTCTTGTAGTGGAGTGGTTGGCTCGGCTGCGGGTGAACGGGTTGTCGCGTCGTCGGTGGTCCAGTCGTCCGCTGCTGTCCAGTCGCTGTCCTCCGGGTGATGGCTCCGTACTGAACTCAGCTAACCACGGCCTTATATGCTACCGCAGAAAATTCCAGATCGATCGACAAGTAGAACAAGATAGATCTAATACAACAGTGTCGGCGTCCATTCGCGATCCTACAACTGCCGATTTTTCAGGAATGAGAAGATTAGAAACACGTTACGACGAAGCGCCAAGACTGGACGTACATAAGCGGACGGTTACGCAGCTGCTACGAGTTTCTTCTGTATAGTTCATCCATGTCCACTATTGTCTTTCGCCTTCTTGCTACGCTCCTGCACATTTTCGTGTGCTTGAGGGGGAACAATTTGTGGACGTTGAGTTGCCGGAATCCCTTTGAACGCTTCAACAACTTGTTGTACACTAATCAGTTTATATCAACATAAACACGGCAGGTAACGGCTTATGACCTCCCATCAGGAAGGCTGCCAGGAGTGCGTGCCATTTTATAACATCTTCGTCATCACGGCCACCTCGCATGGTTCTGTCGCTTTTGCCCTGTGGTCGTAGTATCGTAAGCCATCTGCCCATCGGTGAACTCTTTTTTCATTGGATCGAGCTAGTATACTCAAATTAGACGTGGCATATGTACTTAACGTTCATGGATTTGTTCCCAGTTGAGCACACTTCCTGCTACTCTATTTCGCTATCCTTCTCCCCTCACCTCGTCCATTTTCAGCATTTTTCTTTCTTTCTATTTCTTATTTATTACAAGCCAATTAATCCCAGTTTTTTTCATCTCTTCGTTCGCTACGTTGTATATTTGTGTGTTGGCTAAATAAATAAATAAATAAATAAATAATTTTCCCAGATTACGCAGAATTGGTTAATGTCACCCACGATTTTGTTCTCCTCGTCCTTCCTTAGGTGTTCAACGATGTAGTCGATGGCATCTATGGCACGTAGGGCGTCTGCAGACAGCGGATAGTAGGGCATCATCAGCGGATCTCGTTTCAGTTCCATTGGATTGTTGTAGATGTTTACAGAGGCAGTTCTGTGAAGCAAATACTCCGCTTTATATTGAGACTTTTCACTGAATGAGAAACTGCTTCACGGCTTACTTTTCGTCGGCACTCGGGCACAACGGATGATGCGCAGTCGGACTGATGGTGAACTGCCCTATTCCCGGCAACTGCGTCACAGCTTTCGGCTTTGGAGGCTTCAACACTTTTTTAAACTTCGACTTGGGTCGCTTCATACACATAACTCGCGGCAAAAACTAAACTATTATGGATAAAGTATAGTATTGATCCTTAAGAACAGATCTCCAACCTCTATAAAGACTGCCTTCACCCACGCCGGCATTCGATGAATCGCTGGTTCTCGGAAGTAGACGTTTATGATTACAACGGTAATTAGGATGGTAAACACGTTGAGCACGAATACCAGCAGGTTATATCTAAGCGGATAGTACAACATTTAATACGCAATTATATATGGGCTAGATAATCAATTTTGTCCACTTTTTTAAGCTTATAAATAATAGATAGCTTTATAGAGCAAGTGAGTGTACAGTAAACCAGGAGGTTTCAGAGCAGGTGGCAGGGTAAACCAAATTTCTTGGCTGGCTTTTCTTGGCTGTAGCTGATTTATTTTTACTAAATCAGTACCTTGAGCCCTAGTAGTTTGCATTTGTGCATACAAGATGAATCCAAAGACATACATATGAATACTAAAAGAATGTTGTGCATCGGATTCTTCCTTGTAACAGCATATTGGCGATAATTTGAAAAGAATTCGTGGAGAACATTCGCTGTTGCTAGCTTCGCTCTGTTTCCGAATTTGAACATGAGAAACTGTGAGGGAAGTAAATCAGATGTTATTGTTATCTTATACATTCTTCTGAAAGATGCAGTAGTGCCGGAAGTTAAAGAGAGAGAGAAAGTAGTGATAAACCAAGCTATATCGCTGCCATTGTCACTGGAAAGCACATCCGCTCGACTTTCCTTCGGCGGCCAGAAGTCAGAAGCTAAGCGGAGGCGTAAGATTTTCATTGAATTCTTTATGTACAAGAATAAAAGTTTTTTCGCTTGCGGCAAGTCGTTAAACCAAACGAGTTTCTGTCCCGGATTTTTTATGAAGTCCCAGCTGCGGCGCCTAGGAGCTCTCGCAGGTGCGCCCCGCGATGCTACTCTCGTCAAGTGGCAAGGGCGAAGCGGATAGTGGCGCTGCTTCATAAGATGGAGGTTGGAGGTCGTCGTGTATTGCAGCATTTTTGCATTTCTACAGATCGGTTGAAATTTGAAAGGCTCTGACGTCCTCGCAGATTCCAGGCATTTTCTGCTGTTTTTCCAGCTGTAGGCCGTGGATAGTAATCTAGTTCCTTCTTGTTGCGACTTCTCGTTTCTGTTTGGTTGTAAATATCAAATATTAGATGAGCAGAGACACAAAAATTGCAGCACTCTATTAAAAACGCATTCAATACTTCATGTACTCTAACGATAAGTGGTCGATTAAAATGGTTGGAGATATTGCGTATTCTACTTGAAGAGATGACATGAAACTAGTAATTCATCGGATTTACTGTTGAAAGAATCTGCTTGTTGTACAGATACAGATACACGCGTGAGGTATACGCTTACTTGGCTATCAACGGAATCGTGCTTGATGTTGGAGGAAGAATTTTGGAAACCAGCAGCAGTGAAACAACGATGGAGAGCAGAACGTATGTTGTCAGCGTCATTTTTTCTCCTAGAAAACATAAATTTTAATTGATTGTAATTCGATTTATCGTATTTCACTATGCGATAAATCGAATTACAATTATCACGCGATCTACGCATTGCGTTAATCAACGCGAATGACACACAAGCTAATAGCAACTGATGTTCGCGAAAATGAAAACGAAATATGGATCTGTTAAGATCGTGTCGTCTATGTCTCTCTGATCTTCATTAAAGATGACTTTGTCGACATGGCGACGTTGGATATAGTATAACAACATTGGATTCTGAGGTAGAACTCGCTAGGCGTACTGTCAAGGCTTTCTTGTCCCACGTCTCTTGGTTTCACATAACCTTTCTTTGGGCTAGAACGCATCTTTGCATAAAGGAAAGAGGTCAATGAACTTCCCGTGGAAATTTCTAGAGTGATCTATTGAGGGCTGTGGAGGATTGTCTGAGAAGCACCGTAGTGGTTTCCAAATTTCCTGCTGACGCTTGAGTATGTCAAAAATGTCGCAAAATCGTAGTGCTATATCAAAGTGTTAGATTTCATAAAAAGGTGCAGGGTACATTTAGGTAAACCATTCGTATGATCGCGCTGGACAAATTCTGAAGTAGGTGGGTGTTCATCTGCTTCCTAATAAGGTGAACCAACATCGGCAGTGACTGGGTGGTCGAGTGGATAGCAATGCTGACCTGCAGGGAAAGGGATCATGACTTCCAATCTGGTTGTGGGCTTTGTGGATTTTGCTAGTTTTTTGTGAATGTAGACCTCGGTAAGACACCGTTTTCGCTTTCTAACTCTATTTTTAACCTCTTGAAAGATATGGAAGGGAAGCTCTCCTTTGTTGCTATCTCCATATTATCCATTTGCAATGCTCTCTACTACTTTTAGAAATTTTTGAAACTGTTTTTAATGGAACCTGATTTAAGAACATGATCAAAATGCGTAGCTTTGGTCCACCTCTAGAATGTGTTTATCAGTCTTTGGATTTGCATAATTTTTCCGGCTGCTGCTCGACAATTACTCAACGACTACAGTCCGAGGCCAACATCCAGACGTATCGCGCTTGTTATCCCACAACACTTAAAACTTGTAAAGCCGCGGCCGTCCAGGTACGACTCATCCTCCATTATACTTCCATTCTCTCCATCTCCCACTTCCGAAGTGCATATAATCCCCAGTGTAGCCAAGGAGCTCATTTATACAAGTCTCGCCGACGTTGAGCAATCGACAGCTATTCAACACCCAAGAAGCCGACAAGAAAAGAATGCGCATGGACTTGCAGAAGAGGTGAGGTTCAACAAATCACCGCGAGTGAGGCCATATCGAAAACGACGAGGTCGCCGTCGCGCATGCGGCTCGACCGCCGCGTAGTTTCAGCGCCAGTTTCTCCCTAAGCTTGATTCTCTCTGCCGGGTCGCTGTTCCTCCTCTACCTCCGGTCTAAATCTGGAGCTTTATTGCACCATGCTCACTTGTCCTCTAATAGTCGGTTGAGATAGTTCGCTAGCTGGTCTCTTCCGCAAACTCTTATGCCTGTGTCCTTATTGTTCAAGTGGAGATAATTTATTTGATCTACTGGACTTTGCAGTTTAAAATATAATTGTCAATTCTTGATAGAACCTTCGAGCTTGTATCAAGAATTGACAAACACGATTTTGCTGAAACGTCAATCGCAACAAAAGTTGTTAACATAATGTCTGAGAATGTATCAAAGGTGCTTCGTCTGGTCGATACTGATTGTCCTTGGAGAACTCCAGTTGAAAGGATCTCTCAAGATAACGGAGAATTCAGTCGCCTTAGGTAAGATATAGGGCGAGCTCAAATTTACTAAATTCTGCTGAGTTACATCCTGTTAACAAATGTAGGTTATTCACCTATACAAGCAAAAGAATTAGAATTACCCAAGAACTACACAACAAATAGGAGAGTCATTAATCCGTTAACAGATGAATACACTGGGTCTGATCCACAGGTCAGATCCATGAGCAATGGATATGTACCGCTGGTATTCCCCAGATTAGTGCTTGTTAACTGGTCTCACAGCTATTGGACGGAGAGCATACCTTCTAATGACCAGTACCTGTAGGTGCACAAAGATGTACTCGAGCAACTCTGATCACTATTGTGCATGGAGCAAAGCGGGTTACGAGATAGGCGGCACTTGACCTTCGGTCTTTATTGAGGGTAAGTACATAATGAAATTAAAATCTTGATTAATGGGTTAAGATAGGCCCAACTCCACGCAGCCAATGTCCTTCATTTTTCATATGCCTTTGCTTACCGAATCCGAAGATTAGCATGTTCCCAGAAAGGCTACAGAATGTTCGAAATTATTGTCTCGCTCAGGGTCCAGCTTTTGGTGCGAGAATTAAGGGGGTGGGGTCGTATTCTTTTGGTTTTGGCAAGACATTGTCTCGTATTTTCAGCTTTTTAGGTGATGTTTGTATTTCTTAATAAGTAGATGAATTGAAAAGGTTTGCCTACCTGAGCTGGAACAAGATTCGCCTACCTGAATCGGTTGGGAGGAAAAACACCGTCATGCTGAGAAATGACATCAGGACAGTCGGAATGATGAGCACAACGGTATAGAAGAGCGATTTTCTCCTTAATTTTTTCTTTAAGGGGATTTGTTCAGTCTGTTATTCGAAACTCCTATTTTTGATCAATCATACTGAATTTATTAAATTGTTAAATGTTCCCAAATTTTCACAAATAATTCTCCCTAGCTATGAGCGCCTCGAAATTTTGTTGCACGCGTTGCACAGCAACATAGCATTAAAGAAGGGAAAGTGGTAGATTAGGCATGTTCAGCCTAAAAGCGGTAAAATGTAGTAAGTTGCGCGATGAATGCGCAGTTGATCATTAGTTTGACCATTTTGAAGCCTATCGTACATTTCAAGAACAGTAGCGCAACTAACATCTCCTTGATGTGGATGCCATTCTTTTTTATCCTCACCTAATTCTCACGCCATTCTTTTTTATCCTCACCTAATTCTCACTTGAAACTCTATTCGGCTTCGTTTGTTCACCAGCGATGCCGGAGCGTCGATGACGTCCCATATGGAAGACGGCGCATACTCAGATAAATCGGCTAATTCAGCTTGCTCGAACTCAAGCTTTATTTCGTTCTCGTTGTACTGAAACGATAAAGTTGGCATACCTATCATAATATATACTAATCTGCTGTAAAAAAAGATTTCCGAAATAATGAGCAATTTTGCCATAACAATTTAGGTAGTTGGATGTAACGTAAGCGTGACCCAAACGGCTAAGCGCATCTCCTAATTATAGTGTAGATGTGTTATGTCGACGCGACGACTCATTGCGCCAAGCATGGGCGCACCATCTCCCACGACGTATTACAGAATTCACAGCACTTACGCGCACCATCGATCGTGAGGCGCGCCGCACACAAAATACCGTGATTATCCACTTTTCTGAGTTCCTTAGGCCGAAAACACAATTCTGCACCATGCCGCCATGCCATGATGAACCTGGAGGCTTTTGACGCGGCAAGATGCCGCATAAGGATTAACGTACGCAATACTGCGTATTGTAGCGCTGCCTAAAGGCCCTCGCAGACTTCTGCGGACAGCGGCGGGCGGCGGACGGCGAAATTGATGAGCCACGCCGCTCAATGGCGGCTGCCTGCCCGCCAGCGGCGCCGCTCAGCGGCGACGGCGAGGTACTGTAGTCTTTCTAGTTGGGACCAACTGGTGACGCGCCCGTTTTCGCTCTGGATCCCCGCCGCGAAAGGGCAGAGCGCAGACAGACTCTCCCGGCGCCGCTGGAGTGACGCCGTCTCGTATGATTCAAATCATTTTCGGCGGTGCCGCTCCAGCGGCGCCGCTGGCGGCGAGCTCTGCGTCCCTGCCCTATGATGAAGGATAGGGCAGCGGCAACGCCGCAGAAGTCTGCGTGGCCTTAAGGCCTATGTTATACTTCGGCGACGCGCCGACAATGCTGTGCTGCGCGGCTGCTACGCACTGTGCAGCAGCCCGAGTAATACTGTCGCCAACGCCGCCGACAATAGCGTCGCCGAAGTATAACATAGGTGTAACGCAGGAAACAGAGTTCGGTGGCATAGCGAACTCTTCCGTTCACCCCCACGACAGTGGTGGGAGCTGCGCCGCGGACGAGTTGCATCGGGGCCGCATGCGGGGGCGTGCCGCGAGGGCAGCTGCAGTCCTCGGCAGCATCCAGTGGAGCGATACCGCAGTGCCAGGCATTGCGGCACCGATCCTCTGAGCGGAGTGGTCCACTTCGCCCCGTCCTGGCTGCGGGGTACAAATACGACCTGACTTTTTTCGATTTGATGATGATTTTATGGCGTTCCGTGTTGTTTGGTTGTTTACTGCAGCTCCCTTTGTAGGTCCCGTGTTTTTGATCAAGGGTTGATTTTCGATTATTTTGCAGAGTTTTTTGGGCGCAAATGGGCTAGGGGTTAGGTTACCATGTAGGACAGCCCTATACAATGTTTTGTGTTGTAACAATGTTTTTTAATGCAACATTGGCGTGTACTACCCTTAGTTGAACAGAGCTTAGCCATTCTGGCGCAAATAGGGTCTAGGGGGTACAATTTACTCATTGGACACACCTTGGTAGGAAGCAATGTGTATCTCCAGCTACATCAGAAATGTCCTACCCCAGTTCACTGGATGGTGGAACAATCCAATCAGGGTCCATACAATCGGTGCATACAAGTGCATACATGTGCCTTGTATGTCCAATTACATTAGAAATGGTGGCGCAAATAGGTCAGGTGGTCACCATGAAGTACAGCTCTACCCAACGCTTTGTAGCTCTACCCACCACTACTGCAAAAAACAGTTTCGAACATCACACACCGCTTTGTAGGGCTGTACCACGTGATGACCCCCTGGCCTTATTTGCGCCACCATTTCTAATGTAAATGGACATACATGTGCCTTTCTACCAAGGCTTTCTCTTTGTATACCCTGATTGTAATAGTGCCCAATAACTAGCTCAATCAGCGAAAACATGGTAATGTGCTTGGTAATGAGGTGGTATATCAGAACCGTTTTTTTGTTGTTGTCGATTTTAAGTATCTATGTAGATGACGTTATATATATATAGTTCCAGCAGTCAATAGATCACCTTTATCCGCAAGTGCGTCTGAGACATGCCTTCCTGAGTTCATTGATTGAATCGGGACAGTTCGTAGTCAACTCTTAAGGTAGTAGTTCAGAGCAGTCACAGCTAAGAAAGCATGTCGAACACATATAGGATGGCAAGCAGTTTCGAACAATGTGGTGATCCATCTCCACACGGAGAAAACCAATAGATGCTGCTGGTGCACACTTTCGCGCTGTAAGCCCCTCCAAAAAGTACGCAGCATTTTGTACCCTAGCGCACCTCAGCCACCAGGTGCATCGCGGCATGGCGGGATGCCGACGAACTCTGTTTCCGGCCTAATACATGTAACACAAGAGTCGTGCTAGGAGCCTCCACCCTGAGCCTTAAATCACGGATGCAGGCGAAATTAGCAAGTCTGGCTTTCCTATGATGTTCTGCATCATCAAGTCATCTAAGTTTTTTCTTAATTCACAAAGTAAACTCTCACCGTCCACGATCCGAACACCAATGTGCACACTTGCTCGTCGAACGGAAAGAACTCGACGTCTGGAAATGGCTATTCTAAAACATTTTGCTTTCGTCTAAGACACACAAACCATACCAATAATGCACGAGCTCTTGTAGATTGCTGGTGGCACCCAAAGCATGTCGCCTTGATAGTTGATGACTACATTACACATGAACGACACCTCGTAGTTACCGTCGGCGCTTCAAATTAGCTGCTATGAATGGAAATCGTAGGATCACACATAACATGAGAATCATAAAATTGTAACCCATCATTTATACAAATATGTGAAGAATTGGAGAGGCGAAGTGCCTTTGCCTCTCCAATTCTTCACATAAAAAATGATGTTGTTATTGGAATTGTGTTTGTATTTGTTGATTCTGTGTATTGTTTCTGGAAATAACTGTTTTTTTTTTCGGCGAACCTGTTGTTGGCCCAGCAGCGAGATCGATCGATCGCCGTCCGCCTCGTCGTTGCCCTTTCCCCGACGTCCACACATTGCCCGCTCCCCCCTCCCCCCCCCCCCCTCCCCCTTCGCTTTCCTATATAAAGCGGGCCCGTGCGCTCCGGTGGAGTCTTCACCTGTGACAAGGGCACGAGTGGCCGGACCAAAGGGGCAGGGCACAGTGGCGGCGGACGTACCGACCCCTGCTGGTGTCATATTTCTAAATAAATCGATTTCTCTGTCGTTTGCTTCGGCCCCTACACAGGGTCTTTTACCTGAGGCGCAGTCTAGGGGTGTGGCCCAATTTGCGATTTTCCTAAACTAGCGAGCTCTTGGGAAGGACCGTATCGCGTCATCGAGAACAGCGCTTTCATAACTTCGATACAGGGTGACAGAGATGTTGTAAGGTTGCCGTTGATTAGACATTGGATCCGACACCGATTTTCCGGAACATCGGATGATTCGGATAGGCCATTTTTTCAAACCCCGGATCTTCGGATGATTCAGATGAGGGCAATTTCGAAAACCCCGGATCTTCGGATGATTCAGATGAGGGCAATTGTAGAAACCCCGGATCTTCGGATGATTCAGATAGCGCCTTTTTCGGCCGTGCCGGATTTCGGATATCCGATTCGGATACAACCGGATAAGTGATATAGTAGGGGCACGCAACCTCTTAAAAACTGAACACATCAGTAACTCCGCGTTTATTTCCTTGACCAATTGAAGCCACGAGCGCGCAAAGCAGCTTGGAGTGCCTCACCTTGAATTAAGTGTTTATATGCCCTGGTAGCAAGGCACATGAATGCCCAATTACATTATATCTGGCCTAGCTTAGTTCACCAATGTAGTGGAACACACCAGCGCTACGTAAAGGATGTCGTATTTGGCTGCCTGGCGAGGAGAGCCCTCCCAGAGCTATGTTGCGTTTCCAGAACAAACAAAAAACAGCTTTAAGACCCCAAAGAGCTAATATCAACTCTACAGTGAGTTGGTAATGCACAGCAAAGTCTTGTAAAGAACAATAATGGAACGATTCCGAAACGCCCCGCAAGAAATTTTTCGCGCTCGGAGAAGGGAATGGTCTGAAGCGTATTTCTGAACGGAGAGAGCGAGTCATACATAGGAATAATCGCCACCCCTCAATTAGTATAAAAATGTGTTTCTTTTTTGCCAAATCGAAAAGCTCGAGGAGTAGAGGACCCTTGAAGTTACAGTGGAATCGGGGCTTCAGGAATTCCGGTGTCTTGTACGTGGGGGGAAGCGGCTCGTAGCGCAGTGGATAGTGACGTTGCTCCATGAGAGGGAGGTAGAGGGTTCGACTTTTCTGCGCTACTAAATCTTTGCATTTCACCTTATTGTTTGATTGGAGGGATTCTGACATCTATACCATTTTAGATGTTTGCTGCGCAGTGTTTCCAGATGTATGCCGTGGAGAGCAACTTTGTTGCCACCTGTTTATTACTGACCGGTTTTTTGAACAAAACGCAATTGGAAAGCTGTTCAACATAACGATGTATGAACGTTCAACAACAGTGATCCATTGCAGAAAGTGCACGAAACAGAAGCACTGGTCACAATACGGGCAGCGCATAAAGGCTACTGGCTCCTCACAGTTTGCCTCCATATATGGACAAACGAGATCGCCTCCATAGACGAAATCCAATTGAAGACTTTTCCTTCCCTCCAAAACAAGAGTTCCAGCCGAAAACGTTATCATGTGCCCACTGCTTGCCAGTCTTTCCACGTCTATCAGTTCATTTTGCGGATCCCAAGCTTCTTCTGGTTTTCCACCATTTCCAGCCGTTCGTCTTCGTTATCTTCAAGTTGAGTGCTTCGAAGTCCTTGAGTATGCTGGTCATCCGCTCGGTCAGGTTGGTGTTCCCTTGAAGGCTCGTTATCTAAAGGTGGACCACACTTCAGCGTGAGCAAGTGGATCACCATTCGAGCATCGGCGACTTTATTGGTGTTAAGTTTCAGAGAACCTCCAGCAGACCTCTGATTTCCAGATGACAGGTAAAGATGAGAGAAAAAGTGTATTGATGGCGTTTAAGTCAATTTCCGGGATCCACAGACTTTCTTGTTTTAACTACATGTGGTGTCACTTCATGGTCTCCTTTGAAAATCCGCAGCAGCATGGTTTTACCCGAGGTCATTGGCCGATGTATAGAAACAGACTGAGAGGAGCCTGCAGCATTTATACCCTGCCCATTGTGTCCAGTGCTGCTTTGTGCACGTTGTACCTGTGTATCACTGGTGTTGAATATTTATGCATCATCATGTTGAGTACCACAGCATGCAGCTGGAATATGCGCAGAAAACGTCTGAAAATGGTATAGACGTCAGAATCCCCCAACTTTCTACCAATCAGTTAAAATGAAGGAATGCAGCAGCGCATGAAGATCGAACCCCCAACCTTCCTCCCATGAAGCATCGTCACTACCCATTGCGCTCCGAGCTGTTTGCCGGCAGAGGCATCGTGGTCATACAAGACCCCAAACTCGTGATGCGCCGTATTCCATTGTGACTTCAAGAACCCCCACTCCTTGGGTTTAACGACTTGGCAAAAATGAAACACATTTTATGCTAATTGAGGGGTGGGGATTATTCCTACTTAAAGGGATGACTCCCTCTCCCCGTTCAGATATACGCTATCAGACCCTTCCCTTGTGAGAGAATTCCCGCCAAATGATTGCAAATCTGCCCGAAAAGTCAGATTATCAATAGCGCAGCATTTGCCAGCAAGGCGCGCTAACCTCCTATTATCCGATTTTTATCCGATTTTATCCGAATCGTTGCGTTTTTCAAAACCCCGGATCTTCGGATGATTCAGATGAGAGTAATTTTGAAAACCCCGGATCTTCGGATGATTCAGATGAGGGGAATTTTAGAAACTCCGGATCTTCGGATGATTCAGATGAGGGCAATTTTCGACCGAGCCGGATTTCGGATAATCCGAAACCGGATAAATCCGGCCGGATATCCGAAAATGCATGATTCGGATCCCATGTCTACCGTTGATCTGTTGATGAAGTAGTCCTCTCAAATCCGCTGCCCACCGCAAAGACGCATGGGAAAAGAGGGAGACCTAAAAGGAATAAACGAAAAACGAGAGCGTCATTAGCGGCGGCAAGATTTCGTGTTTCAAGGCATATTCATCTTGATCGACTACCCACTGACTTTGATGGATTTATCCGTCAGCTAGCTCTATTCAAGAAGAAGCACGCTCGTCGATGCCACGACTTCACCGAGGCAGTTGGAACAGGCACGGGCGCAGGGTGTAATAACTAGCGGTTCAGGTTATTGGCGTAGAAAGTAGGAGACGATTCCGTAGCGGGTAACACGACAGAATACATGGTTCGCAGATTGTTTTATTGAAGAGTATGCGAAAACAAATAACAAAGCATGCACAACAAATGATGGGCCTCAGAAATGGGAATTAACCTACTCGCTAGGCAGACAGGACCTACATCTCCAGCTTACGCCTGGAGAGGCCCGATGGACCGGGTCGAGGAGCGCGATGCGCGAGCGTGGGGAAGATCGGCTCCCAGACAGCTATCCGCCGCATATATACCTTTTCTTCCCTTGGATCGCCCGACATCTGATATCGGAGACGCGGCGGAGGAAAAGGTCCTGTGTTGACGCAATGGTGCGCTTGGATGCTGCATTGTCTTGGTGTGCACCATGTGTGGAGGCACTGATCACCACGCCGTGCTGTGGTCTTGGCAGGTCTCGAAGGTATGGAATCCTATACATTTGGAGCACCTACCAAGCTTAAATAGAATGTGGGACGACAGTAGACGCAGTAGGGCAACACGGTGGTGCAAACAGTAGTTATATGGGCTCCCCTACAAAGAGCACAGGGATAATCCCCACCCCTTCGGTAACAAGAACACCTACGGGACAGGTGGTCCGACAACGCAGGACAGAGATCCGGAGGGCTAGGCCTAGTATAGAAAGGGGGTAGAGGAGCTGGGTTAGGCTGAGGATGCCGCTGTGGATCCTCCATGTCGTCGTTTGTATCGGAGGAAGAAGAGGGGTGTATGACCTGACCACCATTCGATAACGGGGTCCAGGAAACGGCGAGGGTGATTGAAAGCGTTGTGACGCTATCGAAATCGTCTTGCTATAATGAGCACAATTTTTAAAATAAGAATGATACTAAATGAAGAATGGTATAATTGTCAAGTCCCCCAGGCTGCCCGTCGGTTGACCCGCTTCGTCCGTGATCATACCGATATCGTTTTTATCGACTTGTTCTCTGCGTTCTCTCTGCCGAGAACGCTCTCTCATCGGACCATGCCTCCTCTCCACAGCCGGGGCCCGTCCGTACATGGCCAAAGGGGGGTGATCGGCATTGAGCAATCACCGCGGGAGCCGCGCCGCATCGGACCATGCGCAGCGGCCGGGTCCCCAGAACATTCGTCTTCGTTCCTTGCTGCGGAGCAGCCGGTCCGGCCTTGAGGACCGTATTTCTTTCGTTTTCTTCGTTCCATTTTGTTCTCTAACCGCTTTCACGTGGGAAAAGGATCCAGCCTCTCACTCAGAGACCTTAGGAGTGTAGCGAGCACATCATTAAGGGCTAGGTTTTGCATCGTCGGTCAAGACCCGGCGCCGTCATCCTAGTCTCGCCTCTCGTAGCCCACGGGACGATAATAGGTGTCTCCCGGACAAGGCAGCGGTAGGGTTAGGCACATTCCCCTTCCGCTGAGAGTGAGTGTTTTCGCTGAACATAGCGACCAGGAGCCCTAGTGCTCTTGACATCTTTTGGTGCCCCACTCCCCACGGTCCCTTCATCCTCTCCCACTGTTTCGGCTGACATTATTAAATCATCTCTCCCACCAACCGCGTGCCCAGCCACAGGCTTCACAGCCGGCTCCGGGCTCTTCGTGGCTAACAACCGTTAGCCCCAATTCCCCTCTCTTGTGTGTAGTAGGCCAAACTTGAGCCTCCACAGTAGGGGTATTCACTGGGTGGAGACCCACTAAATTAGGGGAAGAGTCTAGGTAATCCATAAGGGTTTTCGCACCCGGCTCCCCCGTAGTGTAAGCTCCCCAGTGAATTCCGGCAGGAGTTGCGAGTCTGCCTCCTAGCCTGGTCGGGACGAGTGTAGTCAGCCTGAATTTTAGTAGGCGCTAGTGCCTGTGAGAAATTAAGGGGGTGCTCCTCGGGCGTAGTTCCATCTCGTAGAGAGAGTCTAACTATTTAGCAGTCAGCTAGCGACTCCTGGTGGTGTTGCCTTAGCCTGACCCTCCTAGGTGGGCTTCTTATTGGTACTTAACGTACCCTTCTTCGCCCCACATTTCCCCTGGCTCGGGCTACGCAGCGACAGCTGCATGGTAGTCGCCCTCACTGGTAAGTGAGATTGTCCTGGAGGATTAGGTAAGTACCTAATTCAGTTGGTCTCCACCTGGTGGCCTATCCTGCTAGTCCTTATCCCATCCGCCCCTAGTTGCGTGAGTGGAGCCCAAAGGGAGTTAAGAGCGAGACAGCCGGTCGGATTCCAAGTCTCAGTAATCGGACGAGCCCCAGCTGATTCTCACATACTAACCCAGTCTTGGTGGCATACTTTTGATTCCTTTGAGTTCATTTAATTCGGTTGAGCCCATTTAGTTCCCGGTGAACTCATCGACACTTTTAACCATTTGTTTTCATTCTCATACCATTTTACCTCGCTGTCGTTTCCGCATTCGAAGTTGTTGTGTCGTTTAACCGTTGTGTTGTTATTTTGAAGTTTTTAGTTTTATATAAACTTTACAAAACCTACGGTGTCATCACCGTCTGACAAACGGTTCAGCCGTATGGTATCTAGAGGGGAGATAAAAGAAACGCTAGGGGACCTTAGGTGACCTTCTCTGAGTTGTCAAGTCGGATTAGGTACCGGTAGCTTCGGAAGAGTTTACTTAACGAAGAAGAACATAATGTCGGCAGACCTGCACGGTTTAAGTGCTTCTAGAAGCCCTTCTGCCTGTTCGCCTAACGACGGCGCAGAAGGACACCGACTAAGTTCTCCGAGTGGAGAAGCGGGAAGGCCGGATGGCAAGGATAACCTCGCACCCACCTGCGGACCGAGTCGGGAGTTGACCAGTATGTTGTGTACCACTTTATTCATTATGCCAACCATAACGATTACACAATCGGCAGCATCCATACTTCCTCCTCCCGCCACTCAATCAAATCAAAGTCCGCCCAACTTGACATAATGAGCACAATTTTTAAAATAAGAGTGGTACTAAATGAAGTTGCCATTACCGGTGTAAGTCATTACTAAGGATGAGTGCACTCAACGCACATGTTGAACTGATAGAAATGTGCTCTAATCGAACTGAATAAGTGACGGCTGGAAATTCTTATGAGTCACGCTAATCGACATTTGCTGCATCCGACTGGTGTTTTCTTGTAAATTGCTTATATTAGAACGATTATTAATAGGGTTACACTGCTATTGATTAAGTATTAGGAGTATTAGGTAGAGGAGACTGTGTTGATCAAATTATGTTCCTATTGGGCTTCTCTAAGGGCTTCTAAGGGCGTAGGAGCCTCTCTAAAAGAATCGGCGGGAGCGTCGCGTGTTACTGTATGGGAGCGATACTGTTGTGAAATCTACGAAGTACAAGTGCCGGATTCGCTTATTACCGCTATATTCTTCGCGAGCTTCATCGTTTATGTTCTATGCTAGTCATCTATAGGAAACCGATTATATGTCCGCTATAGCTCATTATTTGATGAAGATTAGTGAAGTTGTGGTTCGTATCCAGGGAAATGGTTCACTTTGTCGACCATTCATTCTAATTTCCCGTTGTTTGGAGAATGGTGTCTGTTATGCGGTCGACGGAGTCTACTGCTGTCTCTGCAGCGACAGGGTCGCGTCTCGGAGAGCTGCGCGGTCCTTTCCGTGTTCGACCTTGGTATAGCGGCTGAGGATGAAGCCAGAGATTACGAGAGAAAATGCCCGAACCGCGCCGCGTCTGTTTCGATGCGAGAAAATACCCCGCAACCAGGGGAGAAAATGCCCGCAGCCATGGGAGAAAATATCTGCGGCCACTGAACGGTTTTCGATAGGGTCCACTACAACAACCACAACAACAAAACACATGGTAATCATGTGGACAGGGATACGGTATTTTTCTCATGGCGTCGAGTAAAGGGCATGAGAAATCGTGAGCGTGACAATTGAAACTGTGGCACCATCATTTGGATTCCCTAGCCGACTTGATGGCCTTACCGTGATCGAGAATCTTTGGAGAATATGAGGAAAGATTCTCGTTACAACAGGCATGCTCAACGGTTAGATTAGTACCAACGGTGTCTTATGTGAAAAGAACACTTGAAAACACTGAAAGGAGCGAAAGAAGCGTTTTCGTCCAGATCTCCATTTCTAGCATATAAAACTAGAAAACAAGCACATCAAGGGAACCTGGTGAACAATTACTTTTCGAAGCATTGAGCTGCGGAACTGTAGGCCACCTCAATTTTTGAGTTTGTTTTTGAGCCACATGAACGCCACATGGGGTGAACAGTAGGTGCACTTCAAAGTCATGAGAAGTAGAAAGTGAAAAATGGCTGTACTTATTTGGGAATTTATTTACAAAATGGTTTTTCGGTTTTACTGAGGTTCCGCTGAGTCTTTCTGATGAAGTCTTCATTTTTGACCAATCATTTCCTTCTTTACTAAAACAGGATTTGAACATAGATATTTGAACATTCATTGCTTTTCAAGTGATTTTCATTTGATACACCGTTGGTATCGTAAACACTTGTTGTGCTTTTTTTTATTAAAGTTTTCTCAGCATGTAAGTTTTCTTAGACTTCTATTTTGATTCGCTTTGTTGGTGTTTTTCTGATACTTCCACATATCTAAATAAAGGATTCTTCTCGTCAACCCGGGAATTTTCTCCCCTGGTCGCGGGCAATGGTTAGTTGCAACATAGGTTCTACCAAAAACGTTATTAAAATGACAAGAACCTACGGTGTAGCACCTCGCCAAAATTCTTTCAAGGCATCTTTTCGAAATATAGAGTGTTTTTCGAACATGAAATTTTGCGACCAATTTCTTATTAGAGCCTTGATACGAATGAAATGTTGCGGAAGTAGACCATTGTATAATAATAACGATACGTCCCGTTAAGGCTCTCCTAACGTACGGTTTTTTCCACAGTTTGAAAGTTTTCTATGTTTCCTAAGTGGTGCTTACCGCTCAAAGTTGTTTTCTTTATTACGGTGCTTTTGCTATTCACCACATGATGATGTGCAATAGATTCTTCTCGCCAACCCGGGAATTTTCTCCACTGATCGCGGGCATTTTCTCCCTTGGTTGCGGGCATTTTCTCTCCTGGTCGCGGGCATTTTCTCCCTTGGTTGCGGGCATTTTCTCTCCTGATCGCGGGCATTTTCTTCCCTGGTTGCGGGCATTTTCTCCGCACACAACGCGCGCCGTGAGATTCGGCATTTTCTCCGTAGACCTAATCCAGCGCCTCCTCCAACGTGATTCCACTCGTCGTGGCAGTCACACTAGGTGTGTATTTCATTCCATGTTTCTATATAATGTCGAACTTGACTTATAAACTTATACTTGCTAACCTTAGTGCTTTGAAGCAAGAATGCTTTATAAGTGCTTGTTCATTATTATGTGCTATTAATAAGAGTATTAATAGCTGACTAAGGACTATAGGCGAGCTAATTACTGATTTCCAGGACCCGACAATCTTTCCGTGACAAGCGCGATACGACATAGGAGCGTACATTACAGTGGCTCTGAAATACTTGCGCTACACTTCCGTGCATGACTCGTCGGCTACCAGCAAGCCCAGCGTGCTCCTCGCTACACCCGCGGCTTTCGGACGCATCCACGCGAAAGTCGATTACGACGAGTGTTTCGCTGAATACGTTTATGGAAGCTGGGAACTCCTAGCGCGAAACTCTTGAGCCAGCCGCAGTGGACGCTATAGTGATCGTGTGGCTGGACGATATGTCGTTGAACACGTCTACCGCTCATCGCTGTGAAGTGGAATGGCACCTTCATACCGGAGTGACGCTGCTGTTCCGTTCCCGTACGAGGACGTTAATGCAAACGTTTGGACGACAGTGGGCGAGTTTGTGCTCCCCACACCGGGGAGTAGATTCGAGGCCGTAGTACGGAACCACTATTCGGAAGTGCTGGAGCGCTCACGCATTCGTATCCCGCTACCTGTTTAGGCACCGACCCGCGCCACGAGAGGACACCATTTACGGGACACCAGGTCGTCGTGCACCATCTGTTGAAGATGCAGCAGACCATGGGCGATGTCCTGAAGGTGAGAAAGTTTGAAGCCGCTTCCGCGGAGTTGAAGCAGCACCGAAAAGAGGAGAAAGCCGAACGAGCTCGCCGTAGATGTAACTAACACCGCCCGATTTTCTTCGTGATGCCTGATCCAGAGCTTCATCGGCAGCTGATGGACATCACGCTCGTCCGACCGTGACCCCATGAAGGAGTGTCTCCGGAGCTGGGCGCCCCGGCATTCCACGGAGAAGTAGAGAACCTAGCGGACATGACGACCACGAGCTAGCAGAGGGTGCACCTCGAGGCCAAGCAGCAGTCGCGAGAGGTGTCGTCGGCTACACTGAATCGGGACGATCCAGCGTTATGGGGCGGTTATGGAGAAGGGAGAGGCTCAATGTCTTGCGGAAATGGTCTTTTCGGTGGAGTTGTATTTATATAGGTTGTTTATGTTGTTCTGTGTATTGTTTCTGTTAAAAACTATGTTTCTTCCAGTGTACCTGTTGTTGGCCCAGCTGCGGGACCGATCGATCACCGTCCGCCTCGAGTACCCTTTGCCCGGCGCCGGCCCTTCGGAGGCGGTGGGGCGGCGACGTGTTCAGACCACATCCCTAGACTCTGTCTTCGGGTGAAAGACCCCGGTGTAACAAATAACATTTTAACATTTCCATGATCTTGATAATCGTGACTGATCTGTAAATGCTTCACCCACTTTTAAAGCTATTCTGTGGAAGGAACTCAAATCAAGTGCAATTGACCCCGCTGGATTTCGGCATGGCCGTGTCGACCACAGCAAAAGTGTTTATACATTTCACTTCGAACTGAACACTTTTCAAGCCAAATTGGACTCTCTTCTAAGCTAGCAGTAGGCTTTTGAAATCATAGCGAACTCTTATAAATTGAAATGAGCTTCTTCTATATTAAGCTAGAAAGTCTCCATAAAGGTCAGAATAATTTTTTGTTCAAGTAAAATTCTAGCATAACTTTCTTTGAATTTTTAATTCACACCCAATAAATATACAAATTGTTTGGAATTTTATAAAAATTTCATTTTTAGGAAATCTGTTTTGAAGCTTGTGTTCTTTTTAAGAAAAGTGTTTTGAAGCTTGTTAGAGAGCAGGAAGGGGGCCATTTTTTAGTCTCAAAAAAGAGATTGCGCCGTGCCCTCTTCCAAGATTTCGCGATTTTTATTCAATTCATAGAAGAATTCCTGTCTGCAAGGAATTTGACACCTGTTAACAATATAACTAAATCAACTTTAAAGAACACAAAGATCCTCACTTTGATGTAAGTAACACTACACTATCAGTCAAGTAAAAGCTTTGTCGAAGTTTTTGAGTGCACGGTGCGATCTGAGCTTTTAACGCGCTATGTGCTTGCTTCTTTATTATGCTTTAAGATAAATTTCAATTCAAACATTATATTTCTTAAAAAATAAAGTTTCATAAGTTTGTTACTCCTAGGGGCAAGTAAACATAAAAATTCAAAAGAAGGCTTTACCAAATTTTCCTTGAACAACTTGAGTAAGAAATCATTCCAACGATTTTATTGGGTCTGTAGTTTGAAATGCCTAAAGACTATTTTGATTTGGAAGAGTTACATTTGATTTAAAAAGTCTTAAAGCTATCTTAGAAGTGTGTTCAAAACGATTTGAAAAATGCCCAATTGTGAAAAGTGTGAAAATGGTATAAATCGATGGTCATCCTGTTGAACCTTCAGCACAAGCGCCAGAGTGCGATATGTAATAGATGGTGCGAGCAGACCTTTAGATACAGTTGATCGAGTTTGAGAAAAGTTATAAACAGGAATAGCACGACCTTGCGAATTGTTGGTTCAAAAGGTACTAGTTAAGGGAGAAAGAACAAAGGACACCAACGCTCAATCGCTTTGGGGATGCGTCACCGATTATATTCCACACGCTGTCGTGGGGACGAATTCATTGCGTATCTGTCCATACTATGACATGTGGTGTCCAGCTGATGTGCAAGTTATCCGCTATCCTTCTCAGACATGCCTGGTTCCAATTAACCGAAGGGATGGAAGACTTGGTTGGCCTGGGCCGGGGATCTCAACCACCATCCCAGGTCGGGCGCTTGCAAAAGTCGTCCTCTGCGCTGCGTGCTCCCATAAGGCACTAATTACAAGACCACCATACCAACTATAAAACTAGATCAGGTGAATACTGAGAACAGTTTTGTAGGGCTTAGGGCTTTACCTCCGATGTCTTACCAACATGTCCGGGTTATTAGTAGATACATGCGAAGTTTTTTGTAGGAAAAAATAGAAGGCCATATGCGGAAGGAAAGCGTTAAAAAATCCGTGGAAATCGGAATACGAAGCAGGGAAGCGAAAATGGCGTGGCGAAACGTTTGTTCAAAACAGCTGCCGAAATGGCTTCAAAAGCTACTTTCAATACATTTTTTCAACCTCCTGGTACGGAGTTGACATCGCTGGATAGTTCCTAGATTTTTCTTAAAGTAGTCTTTTATGGCAGCTCCGCAAGTAGTGCTAGTCAGTCAAAATAAAATCTTAATGTAGGTATACCACAACGCCTCCTTAAAAAATCAATTGCTTAACTATTATATTGGGTTGATCGAAAAGTCTTGCAAAGCTTTCGGCTACTGCCTGTTAAATTTGTTAAGGATATTACAAAATTGATCTTGTGTGGTGACGTCACAGTACATTTTCGAAGGCCGCAGTGACGTCACAGTACATTCTCCTCAGGCATACTATAGCCGTGTGCACACTCACGCGGCAGCCACGCTGAAGCATAGCGCGGAGGGGCGGAGTCAAACTGCTGCAGCGGAGGCCGCAGTGAGGGGGGGGGGGGAGAGTGTGCACACTTCCGCTGCCGTAGTGCCGCCGCCAGCGGCAGTGGCAGCGAGGAATGACCCGGACATTCCTCACTGTCGCTGCGTGCGGCAGTAGTCCAACAATGCCGCAGTGTGCGAGACCAGCTCCGCCCACATTCCACTGCCCGGTGTCCGCTGCAAAGTGTGCACGCGGCTTATATAAGGCCTCGTCGAGTACGAATTCAGAAACAGTGTCTACGATAGGCAGCAGCATGCTAGGACCTATCGTCTACTACAAATTTCTGCAAAGCCATTCCGCAAGGACTGCAGCCTCCAACATCCGCGCTGCATTCAATGAGGAAGTCATTCACTAGTCCATAGTGGCTCTCCAACTCTTCAAGGCCTGAGATTTTTTTCTCGAAGATCGACCTCGTTCCGGACGCCCCTCTGTTGTGGAAGAAGACAGCTTGAGCGAAGCCTTCAAGGTGAAGCCAAATTCAACCACTCGCGAATTGGCGGCTGCACTTGGATTTACGCAAAGCACCGTCGTGAGGTAGCTGGAGACCCTTGGGTACCGCAAAGTTTTGTCGCCTTGGGTACGACATGAACTGTGGACTCTGAAAAGGCAAATCAGTGTTGCTGAGTCGCTGCTTCCTCGCCCGTACAGAAAGGACATTCTGAAGGGCATTGGTTCTGGTGATGAAGGCTGGGTTCTTTATGTTAACCACACCCGCAATTGCTTCCACGCGGAGAACTGGCTCCAAGACAACCGAAACGTGGAGACCACGGAAAGAAGGTTCTTCTGTCTTGCTGGTGGGACTCAGAAGGCATGCTTTACTGGGAGTTGCTGGATAGTGAGACTACAGTTACAGCATCTGTCTACGCTACCCAGCTCCAGAGCTCAGCCGACGCCATGCGCCAGAAGTGTCCAGAAGTCCATCCGTGGTCGGCTCTTCAGTTCGGTTGTCATTCCTGTATGGCAGCACTTTCATAGTTGCAGTAAATCGCTTCTGTGCCTGCTCCTGGATATATTTAGTTCTACTACATATTTGAGAGCTGTTCCATAGTCGTAACATATCGCTCCAGCGCCTGTTCCTGACTTCGGTTGTCTTTATGTCTGGGGCAGCTTTACGGACGTAATTATAACTTCTTTGGTTCACATTTGTTGCAGCGAGTGGTCCGCGTTGTCAACCAGTGTCGTTTCAGTTACACAATGGACTTCCTTCTGCATCTTTCCCATTTCATGCAAACGTTTCGAAACTGGTTGGCGAGTTACACTTAGGGAGTCAGCTAGCTGTTGTTGCGGTTGGACGCTGTCTTAGTCGAGTAAAGTTCATCGCCTTTTAAACTGTTGGAGAAGTCTTCCGTGGTCTTTGCTCTTCAGGTCAAAGCCTCCTACTGTCTTTGAACCATTTCTGACCAGTTCTAGCAGTGATGACATATTGGCTATAGACTTCGGCAATCATGTTATTGCTTGGCTTCAACGGTGCTTTTCTTCCATTTCAACGTAAACAATAGAACTTCCCGCAGATGCTGAGTCTCTTGTGCCTCGGTGGGCATCTATAAAATTGTCATTAATTTTTATAGTTTGACCTTTTCTAAAATTTCGAACGGCAGCAGATAGCGCACGAAACGCTCTATGTATAAATAAAAGTTTTGAAAACAGTGGATTCACAAAAAAATATTAGACAAAGTGGAACGAACTTTCATAGTTGCATATCTAGTATGAAGGGCGTTTTTTCTTGATTAATGAGGTAATTGCCGCTCAGTACAAAAACTTTTGCTTAACAGTGACCATATCCATTCCAATTTCCAGTCCAGAACAGACGAAATACGGAACGAAAGAGAAAGGTTGAAACGGCCGAAAAAACAAAATAGCTATTCGCAACACCGAAAATGGCTTCGGCCAACACTGGCTAGTGGCCACTTTTGTGGGAAAACACGAGTTAATACCCGTGAACTTATTTGACAACCCATTAATAGTAAGTGCGAGGGGTGGAAACACTGGATTCGGCGTAAGGTTTATCCATAGCAGCGGTCGACATATGGGCGGAAGAGTGGATCACAGTGTCTCGGGATGAGGAGTCGATCGCGCTGCCTTCGGAGTCGCCCTTGAGCTCGCTGTCGTTGGGGTCCTCGCCGCCGCCGTCGTCCTCGATGCCGCCGGCCGCCGTCGTCGTCTCGTCGCATCTCCACGATCGCTCCCCGCCTCGGCTCGCTGGAATCAATCGGATCAGAGAAGGCGTGGAAATCACAGAACGCTCAGCTAGCTTCGCTTACACCTCCCCCTTTTCACCAAAAAGATCGTGACCCGGAAATTAGCTGAAATATGCGTGACTGAACCGATCTCTAGAACAAACCAAGAAACCTACCCTATTGTGGTGGAAGACAGTATCCCAAACTCATGGCTGGAACGATGGCTTCGTGCTCTCTTGCCCACGTGAGAACCGTGTTTCAGAACGGTGCAACCACAGGCGAAGGCTGTTTGCCCAAAACGAACTGTCCGTGCCTGCAGCGCGTGAGCGCCATATTCATTCGATGCGGACCGTCTAAGAGTTCCGCCACACCCGCTTGGAAGTCTGTTGTCGTGGTGAGCAGCACAACAGCGTTCTTATCCCTGCCCCGAATGGCATTGACGGTGGAGAGATCGACACCGGTGTCCGTGCAAAATGTGCCAGCCGTCGGCACTGTTCTTTGTAGAACGTGTTCATGCATATGCTGCTGGCGGTGATGCCCCTTGCTAGTAGATGTTATACCAGACTGGTGCAGATAATTGCCTCCGCATCGCTGAAATGCGAGCGTAGGAGAGGGTGTGCTCTGAACGCGGTGACGATAGGGGTCATTGGAACGGCCCTCGCCCCCGTTAGAACGTCCATCACGCTACGCGCTCCGAACTTAGAGGCGGTGGAGTGCAGTGAGCAACGCGCATACGGCTCCAATTGGTACACGTCGCCTATGTAGATGTGGCGCGCTTTCGGCAAACGGCTTGGCCTCGCGGCGAAGAAAGGCTCTGGTACTTGCGAAGCTTCGTCGCATATGATGAGCTCGAAGTCGTCGAAGTAGTTCTTGAATATGCCGCCCTTTCCCGTCGCATTCAGCAAGGACGACGAAATTATTGCGACGACCTGCGGCTGATATTTTGAGGAACAGGATTTCTACAACCTTGTCAATCAGGTGGGGCACGTCGCTTTCAGCGAGGACAAGTTCCTCCCTTTCCTGCTCTGTTAAGAACTCCTGGCGCTCCCTATTCTGCATGTGGGCCTCGAACATGATCCGGCCATCCCTGGAGCGCTCACATTCGTCCAAGGTTTTTTCCTCCAACTCGTCCCTGTAGAGATCGGGCAGTCGTTTGAGGATCTCATGGATGTCGGCAGGAGTCGCGGCGATGGTGCCGTCGAAGACCACGGATTCAGCGATGTAACGGCAAGTCTGCGAACGCGTCGACGGACAGGATGTTGTCAGTTATCTGGGCGACGGCTGCGTTCGTGGTGGCGGTGACGATGATGCGAGATCCTCCCGCCTGCCTTGCCGCTATACAAGCACCGACAACGGTTTTGTCGGTTCCGAACACGGCCTGCATCCCCACCCCCACAATCGGGAATGGTGTTGTGCCGATCGCAAGGGCCTGCCGCTGATCCTCCGTCAGAATTACTGACCGCCTGATTATAGATATGGGTGATCCGTTCACGACGAGGATGGTTGGCACGCTGTTCTGCTGGCTCTCTTCCACACACGACAAGGGTGTGGATCTGCGGGGTCTCAACATGACGGCCGATGATCGCCATGTTGAGACCCGCCACGGAGTGCCGCACGTCCTCTATTCTCGGAGGCCTGGGAGTCCCACGTCCTATGCTCGCCCCGGGTGGGATACGGGCGTGCCGCTAATCGCAGTTGTGAGCCTCTGCGTAGAGACTGTGTGAGGGGGCGCGACGGGAGAACGGTCCTTTCGTCATGCCAACCGGAAGAACCCAAAACTACGGTACTGCTCGTGCTCGGGACTTACTTATGCTCAGCTTGAATGGATGCGCCGAAGGTAACCAGGACCGAGGAGCACTGTGGAAGAAGGCAGAAAGCTGAGTGAAGGGAAATACTGACCTCTCAAAGTTGATGGCGGAATCTAATGCCCTTTGAGCGAGTGGGTTCTGAAGGATTTCCGGGACGTCTGCCGTGGGCTTAGACGTAAATGGTGACAAACCTTGTGCCGGCAGCGGTTCGAAAAGCCTAAAATAGAACGTAATTATAATCTAAGGATTTGTGCAAAATTTGGATAAATGGGGTTTGACCACCTTCATCGAAGTCGCTGTCAATTCAGACTTTGTTGTGGCAACGGGTGACGAACTTCTTTCGCTGCCCGTGCCTTCCGCACGCATTTCCGCATCTAATGCTAAGAGCGCGTCCTCGAACATTCATGCCGGTGCTGGCTGGGAATTCGAATTCGAATGGGAATTTGCTTGGATCCGGCCATTGCGTATAGGCACGGTGAGGGGTACACTTAAACAGTACTCTAACGTTTGTATCGACTGAGTAATATGTGGATGCCACCTCGTGGCGTGGTTGTTCGCTGCTTAACGACTTGCTGCGATGCTGACTGTCGTTTCCGGGCCCCGACGGGGAAGAGAAGGCAGGATTCCGACAGCAGCTAACGGGTCGCATTCTTCCTTATCTTCATTATTGAATTCGCCTAGCGATAGTGTCACAGCTTCTGATCCAGTTGTCGTCGAGAATGAAGAATCTCTCACAACTGCTCTTGAAAATCTCTTCATCGGCATGGACGACAATGCAGTCTTGGCCGTGAAAGATGCTCGAGCCCTTCGTGATGCTATCTGCGAGACCATCGCTCGGCTACAGCGTCCCTTTCAGTCTCTGATGTCCGAAGTAGCCGAAGTTGTCGAAGGACAAACACTGAAATCTTGCAGAAAGTGTAGAAGTTACTCAGGAGCTGGAAAGCAAGATGCAAAATGCCCTGCAGATGATCAGTGAGCTAGAAGTGGAAAACCTAACGAGGATGATCCAGTCGTCTCATAAAGTCATGTGTCGCGCCCTTTGGCAAAGATCTCATAAAAACACGCGGTCTCTAACTCGAACCTTGATGAAGAAAGGTGACGATCATCATAGTGCCTTTTGAACGTGCCTCTCATCTTTGTTGACATCGGAAGCCGTTCGGCATGCCAAGTGGAGGGAGGTTAACAGACTTTGGGCATAAGTGTCCGCTTCCCCTTTTGGGTCGATGTGGCGCTCCTGGACTTGCCTGATGGCCAAATCTCCGAGGACTTCTTCGTCTTCCTTCCCGATCGCGGCGATCTCCACTGCATTCTGCTGGACAGATTTGCCTACGATGTGGAGTCTGACAAGTACGGATATGACAGGCAGCTTGTCTCTGAGCGCGACTTCGTGTGGGTTACGATCTTATGCCCCTACTGACCGCATTGGCTTCGCCAGAAGCTTATCTCCGTTGGGCTCGGATGCAACGAACACGAACAGGATGCGCTGGACCCCGACGCGACGTTCTTCTTCAGAGTCGCAAGGTTCGCATTCGTTACGCCTCCTGTTTGGGGTGATCTTCGCTACGGATTCGTGCTGTCTGCGACGCGGAGAGGACCGTTCATCAACAGCTACAAGATGGTCTTCGAAGGAGCTCCGGAAGCTGTAACAATCACGCAAACCCTTGCTCACTTCAGCTGGAAAAACGTACGTGAGGGTGCAATGATGAAAGCGTTATACCGTCAGAAGTCCTCGTATGCAGCCTGATTTTTCGAGCCACCGAAGTCCGTCCAGGCTCGAGACCAGCTTTATCGATATGTGAAGCTCTTTCTGCCGGCCAACCCCCATGAGGCAGTCGTACCGCTGGAGGTCCACAGATTTACTCCTCAAGTGAGCCTGGTTAGCTGATCGACTTGCCGACTTCGACAGCTACGCAATTCTCGAGACACAGCTATGCTGACCATGGCTAAGGTCTTCCAAGCAGCGTCTTCTGCACTCGCGTCATATTCTATTGAGGATTACTCTGCCGACCTATACGTAGGTCCATCTACCAGTCATGCGAGTTACTTATCAAGTTGGTAGTGTGGCCGGGAAGTGTTATTTTCGCCTGACCGATTTCGGTGAATTTCTTGACAGTTTGAAGGTGAAGATTCGGAATCGCTCGAAAACCTTGCGTAAAGACGCTACATGGCTTTTGAAATCTCTGTCGAATATGACCACGTCATCGATATACGCCACGCAATTGGATTCGAGGCCAGCTAAAGCACAAGCCATGATCCTACATTGTTACTCATATGGTGGTGCACAAGGCAAAATTCGAGCATATAACCCGCATAACCTATGTCGAGCTCCGTTCCACTGTATCCTGTCACCTGTCTCTTGCTCGAGCTGTGGAACGGTTTTGCCCAAGGAGATCAGAGAGCGAGCACGATGTGGACATCTGTGTTCGCTTGGGAAACCTACACAGCGGTGCGGATCCAGTGTTCATGCTGCTTGTAAAGCACAAAATCTTAGCTGAACTAGACAAGGAAGATCAACACCGACGAGCACATCAGATCCTGGATGCTGTTTACGACCATAGGGTCATCGTTCCTGGTCAATTCCTGCTCTACCTCCACCTCCACCGTCAGCGTCGATTACCTTGGGCCCCTGGCAGCTGTCACTGCGAGGTGATCAGATTCGAGCCATCCAGATGGGCACTTCTGACATACCGCTGCTTGTCATCCAAACGCTATTCGTTGCCGGAAACTCAGTGTGGTGCCGTCATTGCTGCCAAGCTGTTTGAGGCAGACCCCGATCAGTTCATCATCGTGACAACAACGACGAATTCGGCGGTCACCCATTTTACGAAAACCTTATTTCTCCTACCGTCCTCGAGGTACACCGAAGGATTTGCAACATACCATTTCCGTGATAGGATGCGACAATGTCATAGTGCGCACTACATAGGTAGTGTCCACCAGCAACGCCGAATGCAGTGGAAATGCGAGAGACTTAATCTTGTCACCCAGTGACATCAGGGAATGACGACACAGAATTACTACCGCGCCCACTACTCCTTCTGACTCGACGACCACAACATCATGGATCCATAGCGAAGAGCGTACGATTCGTCTTGAATAGTGCAATGCCGCATATCACCGACTGGGGACTCGGGTGCTGCGGAGCCGTGACGTCCATGAACGGTCGTCAAAATTAGGTAGCAGATTACGACCGTAAGCTTGTGTTCAACGCATCAGCCAAAGAGTGCCGATGGCTATTCGAATTCCAACAGGTTGGAAGTTTCGGCTACGCTACCTGATTTAGCCAGAGAACCGACTTCACACCTGCCGTGCTGCACATTAGCCACCAATGTTCAACGGAAACGGCTTTGTAGACTCAGAACGAGCGCCAAAGAAGTTGACGGAATACAAAACCGTCTGCTCGACAATTTCGCACAAGGATTCCAGAGAGTTATACCGCTTGGTGTTGGGACGATAGAGCTGGATCGTCAGAGCACGCAGCGGTGTAGAGACGTCCGGTACCAGCTGGTAAGAGTTGTACGACAAAGGTATGCGCCAGAACCGCTCACCTCCGTCCGTGGGGCAAAACCACACTGTTTAGAAGTGACCCCCAGGGAGATATAGTGCCGTGATTAGACATATGAACAGGGTTCGAACATAAACAGAGCCTCTACCAGATCGACGGGCGGACGAAGTCGAAGAAGGAAAACTGATTTAGAAAGCTCTTCGTTCCATTCTAGCAACGCTGACACTCGTGCGTTAGCCTGAGCGAGGGCAGCCTTACTTTCCTGAAGCGAAAGCGAAAGGGCATTTGTTTTCCTACTGGCTTCGCCTACCGTGAAATCTTCGGATGGAGCCCAGGATGTTGAGGGTCTTTGGCGAGTCTGCGAACTACCCCGACTAGGGTTAGAAAAATTTCCAGAGCGCGTATCTGAAGATCTTGGTCCTTGCTGGCGTTTTGGCGATGGGCATTGATTCGCGAAGTGGCCCGAACCTCCACAATTATAGCATTCCATGGTTCGGCGATTGCTGTCGTAACCGTCGCTCAGGCGACTAGCGGTAGATCGTCTTCGCTCCGGAATCCGCCAGCGTCTGAAAAAATTAGAGCCAGTTTCAGTTCTTCTACGGGTGAATGTATTAAACCTCACCTGACGAGGGAAGTCGAGGGCGCTGAATCCAACTTGTAGCGATTGACCCACAGGATTGATGAAGAGATCCGCGGTGGCTTCGGCTAACTTAACGAAATACAAGATGCCAGGACGCAGGTGACTACATACTCCTCCAGCAGGCGTCCTTCTGCGTTGAGGAGTCCTGACCCGCGGTGACCGCTCGAACCAAATGTAGAAGACGATTGGCGAACACCGCTGACGGCTCTCCTGGTTCCTGCTTGCAGTATGACAATGTCTGGCAGGCCAGGTAGCGCTGATGGGCCCTTCAAAGAACTTCTTCAAGTGAGTCACAATAGATTCGAAGGACCTCCGATCTTCGTCGGACAGTTCCTTATCTTCTCTCTAGCGACACCGTCTAGGTACGCTATCAGAAGATTGGCCTTTTGCTCCGATGACATTGGTGTCGCATGCATGCGCGCGATGTTCTCAAATCGTCGCAACCAGACTGAGAATTGGACCCCGTCCTCGGTGCCAGAGAAGTAGGCTATCCTTGGAGCGGACGAGTCTGGTATCAGAGTGGCGACCGTGGGTTCCTTCCCTGATTTCCTGCGCCAATCGTGAAGAAGTGTGTCGAGACTCTTTGCGAACATCTGCTATAGCGTCACATCACGAAGAAGCTTTGCGTCCTTCCCCCGAACGGTAGCCGGATCGTCCAGGTCTTGAAAGACGCTGAGTAAGGAGCCCACCCAAGCGGAGGTATCAGCAGGTGCCGGACTATCTTCTGCTGAAGTGTCCTCGAGTTTCCAAAGTGTGCTATGCTGATGGGTAGCTTCGACCCTGGACTCACCTTTTTTGGTCTGTGACCTAGTAGTAGGTGGGCCCATAGCTGCAGTGGCAGATGAACGGTGAAGTAGTACACGGTGAAGAACCAGTGAATGAGGGTGACTGTCCCGCTAACTCAAGCCTTTTGTATCCTCTTAGGGGGGGGGGGTAGAGCGACGAAATGGAATGTGAATATGCGGCTATGGGATGTTCAGAAACATTCTCACCCAACCTCAAGATGGGAGCCTAGCAGAAGATCAACACTACATTCCCTGCGTCGCTCACATCGGGTGATATGTCGGCATACTGTAGGGAAATAAACAAGCCTGCTGTGGAATGGAGATATGTTGTATCGGAGAATGTTATCCACGGGATACCATGGGTGTGGGAATGTTGTGAAGCAGGGCGCCAATGTTGTGAATTCTTATGTTCGCTGGGAAAGTTCTATGAGAACGGGTCATGTACCGTACCCGGAGCAAGAGTTCCATAGTCATAACCTAAAAAAATGATGTGGACGCAAAGGAAGAAAAAAAACTTGGAAAGTGATGCGGCAGGCGTGGGGTGTACCCGGTTACTAGCGAAACGCGTCCTGCATAACCCCTATTTTGGAGTGAGCGGCGGAATCGAGAGCATATAAGCACAACCCCGGGATCCCAGACTCTAGCGGGAGAGCAACGCGTTGGTCGCTACACCCGTAATATACACAAAAGGGACCAAGTGAAAAGGTAGAATCGAAACTAGGTACTCACGTATGTGCGACCCTTCAAGAACGACGGTGGCGGTGTCTAATGCAGTCGGTGGAAGGTGTTGCCGCAATGGCGCTCCAACCGCACTAAAAAAATAAGACAAGGGAGTTACTGCTGTACAATACGATATAAGCGTAATGACGGGCAAAGGGGAAAAAGAGCAACCGACCTGTGGACAAGGACGACGAAACCGTGAACCAGTGAGCTTAACCTGGCGTGAGTCACGGAATTCAAACGGTCGGTTGCGCAGCCACAGCTTGCAACGGAGCGCGCTTCTTGCCACATCAGCGTGGGCGATGACTCATGCCTGCCGTTAATCTGCGAGGAAAAAAGGGAAAGAGTGAGAGGAAGAAGAGAATTTACATAGGACTACGTAGGCGTTATAGGATCCCTTAACGCCACAAAGCGAAGTAGAGGCATTGAATATAATGGAAATTGCATTCCGAACGCTTAAACTAGAACCTATTTTAGGTGTAGACCTACTTAATATCTAAACGCCACAGTAATCAGTAACAAAAAAAACTTGTCGGACTCACTGTAAAATAGTTATCGGCTTCATATCACACTAAACTGGGCGTTCAACCTCAACCGGACTGTCCATACACGTTGACTCTGTCAGCACTGAAAACTAGCCATCGCGCTTTACTGCAAAATCACTGTTGCTTGCGGAATCACTGCGTTTGACGCTACACTAAGCTGCTTAGCCATGCTGGCGATGCCAAAAAAACACGCGCGTCTAAAAGAGAGCTCTGCTAAATAGCTTTTACAAGCTAACCGATATCGGATTTCTAATCTAATGTACTACCTCGACGAAAAAAAAAATCGTCAAAGAGGGACATACAACCGCGACGTTCGGCTGACCAGGCGGCAGGGCAGAATCAGATTGGCCAGATCTGTTTATGCCTCTACGAGGCGGTGAAAACGAACAAACCACTCAAAGCTCGAAAACTTCGTACCTCTCCTTCCCGAAGACGTGATCCCTCACTCGCTGCTACCAGTAAGTGCGAGGGGTGGAAACACTGGATTCGGCGTAAGGTTTATCCATAGCAGCGGTCGACATATGGGCGGAAGAGTGGATCACAGTGTCTCGGGATGAGGAGTCGATCGCGCTGCCTTCGGAGTCGCCCTTGAGCTCGCTGTCGTTGGGGTCCTCGCCGCCGCCGTCGTCCTCGATGCCGCCGGCCGCCGTCGTCGTCTCGTCGCATCTCCACGATCGCTCCCCGCCTCGGCTCGCTGGAATCAATCGGATCAGAGAAGGCGTGGAAATCACAGAACGCTCAGCTAGCTTCGCTTACATAATAGACTACTGGCTGCCTTGTGAATGCGTATAGAAGACAATTGGCTGTGTTGTGAAATGCTAAGATGCACTCCATAGTAGGCTACATACTTGTTAAACAAAACGATGTCCGGCATCCACACCTTGTCCGGTGAAACTCGTATCTCTTTGATCTCTCCGTAGTTCATCGGATTCCATCGCATTTGGAAGTCGTGCCACTTCTGCAGCAGGTACGAACAACATTAGCTACGTTGATGGCAATGAAATGGGAGGCAAAATCGTGATACTTACTAGTGTCAGCCAGACGTTCGTGTGCATCACTTGATCCTTCTCGTCCTGCAATGTAAGGACTCTTCAAGTTTGGAATAGGGTTCCAAATAAAACCTGTAATGAACTCACAACGTTAATCAGAAGGAAGAGCTGCATGGCTATTCTAACGATCACTGGCATGTCACTTATATTCCTGACCGGCTGCAATAAACGCTAATAAGCGGTCGTGTCGTATGCACAAGTTGTTCAAGACTTTGATGACAAATTATGCGTTCATTAACTCCTTTGAATAACATTGCTGTACATGTTTTTATTTTAGAAAGGAAACATAAAGCAGAAAGAAAATTACTAGATACTGCTGGTACAGTCTTTTCTTCACTATTTCGCTGCGTACCTCATACAAGATTTGCTATGAACGCAACCTAATTTTGAATGAGCTTGCTCGTTTCTTGGTTGCCTTTAACAACAAATGCCATTTTTAGTTGCTTACCTGTATCAGGTTGTTGTACCCGCGGAACACATCTACCATGAGACGCTCCTCATCATCCGACGTGTGCACTAAATTCATTCAAATGTGACCAAATCCTCTGACCTGGCGCCTTCAGGGATCTTATTTGAATTCACACGTACATAATGGACACGAACAATGGCAAGATAGGAAAACTGTGCACGAACCTTATGATTACCGCAAAGCTTTAAAGTAACTGTCATTCCTTTCTGAATACCACTTACAGAAAACAGCGAACTAGCGGTCGAACTCCACTATCAATAGGACACTAGATTCTATGAACATTTCCATGATCGACTGCCGTTAAATATTGGCGTGAGGTTGATATCAGTAGGACTGTTCGAGCTGTGGAGCCATGATTGATATCCACACTTTATTCAATTGACGTTTCGGCTAGAAGGCTAGTTTTAGTTGCGCTGCAGGGCAAAAGTCGATGCGCGAGGGAGTCAGCTGGGTTCGGCAAGCAGGTCAGGCGGCAATTCCACCCGCCGCCTTTCCACAGTTCATTTCTCGGTGCGCAGGACGCTAACTCGATAGGAGGCAGGAGGCTAACTCGACTCGATCGATAAGAAGTTCCGCTTATTGGCTACCTCCCTGCTAACAGCTCAACAGTGAAACATGGCGAAGCTGGCAAAATCAAACTTAACAAATGAGCAGCGGATGGGTCCTAAGCAAAACCAGGAGCCTAGGGAGTCAGATGCAGTAAAAGTGGACGTTAGTGACAAAGAAGTGGTGTTTGTACTCCCATAACACCTGGATAGGAGTATCACTAGACTCCATCTATAAGACACTACCGTCTACAGCGTCTTGATACTTGTGCAATTGCTTAGGTACGTACCTGATCACCTCCCCAACACTTGTACTTGCTTGGAAAAACCCCGGGACACAATGTTAGAAGGGAGCAGGGTGATGGAGTCATTACTTCCCTGTACGCAGATGCCTCCAAAGTAAATACAGTGCAGGCAGTCTTCGAAATGCTTGCAGAACATTGAACATTTCGTTCCAGAATTTTGTAATCCATTCGTGGCCCGAGAAGAGCATCCAAATAATTTAGGATAATGTCAACAAATTCATCGACAAATTTGAATTTGTCTGATTTTAAAAGAAACCAGTCTTTCCGACCACGCGTCAAAGATCAATGGCTTGATTTTCTTAGCTGGAATCATGCGGTCCTGATGTGAGTGATCGGGCGCTGATGGTCCCTAGCTCTTCCGAATTTGCAGCGACTTGGCTAGACCCTGAGATTTTAGCATTATCTTTGTACTCGTCCTGGCTATCGCTGCAGAAGGGTGACCTTACTCGTATCAGGGTAAGGAGATCCTTTAGTGCTGTCGTTTTTGACTGACGGCTAACCAGACTCTGCCGTGCGGGTGAACGACTGCATTCAGCCGTAAAGATTCACCCCACCAAGAGGACAGGGAGAGACTTTTGAAGCGACTCCGAATCGGTTTTCGACGTGCTCCCGGCCTACCAAGCATTTAGAGAGGCTGACATGCAGGCTACAACCTGCACAGACGTGAGCTCACCCACTCGCTGCACACTCACGTGAAAAGAAAATATGAAAGGTCCAACACAACAGAGCCAAGGATTCCATCCGCTGTATCTTACCATCTGTGAATAGAAGAAGACCTTGCCTGTTTGAGATTCACCGACATCTACACAATCCCGTGGAGACACGGCCAAATAATCCGCAGCAAGATGTCAGAGATCCCTCCGACGTAACAATTCGATAAATTTAAAGGGAGAAAACCATAGAGGCTACAAAAAACGTGCCATTCAGATAAAACTTTGTCATGCTCTGAAAAAAGAAATCTGCTAAAACTCATTAGCAACTAGTTAAGGTTTCTTGTCACTCTCTAATATCCAAAGTAAAAAACTAGGCTAAAGCCTTTGCAACACACTGTTCTACCATTTATTTGCTGACCTGCTTCATGTTCAGGTTACTCATCAAAATTTGTGATCGTCCAGAAACTTCTGTTTAAGGTTGCAGAACTGACCTGCTACCAGCAGAGTTGTCAAAATACATAGATTTACTGGTTTTAGGAGCATCTTGATGACGATTGCCGGCAGTGCACGCCCGTACAGGAATAGAGTCCCGCCGCTCGCTAGTGCATTGCCATGCGTGGCTTGTTTTGAGAGAGCACCTAGAAGATCGAATCAGAAGCTCATTAAGAAGCAGGAATGATAAAGACGACAAAAGCGGTGTTTAACAACAATTCGAACGAAACGCTCTCCATAAGACGGAGGAAAGACAATGAAGCCGGCTGAAGCTTCTAGCGTAGCTCTTAGTCGGTTTCAACTTTTTCCTTCGAAAGTTCTCCGTTCTAATCCTGCATTTCACGCGGCAGGCTAATCCATGGACTCTTCTCTGCGTAAAGAGCAGTAAAAGTGCAAGACTGAAGAGGAAATCCTCCTCGACGAGCGGTCCGTTCGTCTTCTTATTAAAGCAATCAGTGAGAATTTCACTACTATTATCAAAAATGGGTAGCCACTGTCTTCCGAAATGACGAAAAATTCTTTCGTGCGCGATGTCGCAATTTATTAGCCTAGTGCTTTTTACTCGTGGTACGGTATTTTTCAAGCATCTTTTCTGGCTCCGCTCTTTATGACGCCCTAATTTCTTGTCTTGATAAGAGCTGTAAAGGGAAAATGCTGCTCAAACTCTTTTGTGATACGCCACGGACTATACTACTTTGAGTCGAGCCGATTTGAATGCGCATTTCATCTACTCAATGAAATGCTGCGGCGAGCCGATAGACAAGTCAGTGCTTTGAGTAATTTCACTTCAAATGAGACACTTTTTAAAATAAACTTGATGATTCTGAAATCAAATTGACGTCTTCTAAATCGAGACGAGCTTCTTACAGGTTACACTGCGCACTCTTCAAGATTAATACAATAATTTTTTTGTTCAAGGAAATTTTGATATATTAGCTTTCTGGACTATAATGTTAGGTTAAGTCATAATTTTTGCAGCATTTCTGTTTTTTTCTGGAATTCAAGGTAAACCTGCCAAAGTGTTATATGTCATTTGAAAGCTTGTTGTCTAGCGATTCCTTTGAGTTATGAATCGTGAGTTTTGCTTGCGTTTTTGAAAAGTTTTATTCTCTAGAAGGATGATCACTCAGAGTGAAAAAGTGTGTGATTTCAATTTCAATTAATTCAAGCTCGGCAGCAACCCAGCGACGGGGGTCAAGCACATTCAGGAGGCAACCGGCAAGTTTTCTCCTAACGGAATAAATTATTGAAGGTGGTATCAGAAGTTCCTTTCCGTCCAGAAGGGCAACAAAGTCAAACCACTCCCGGGAAGGTCAACGTCTGTAAACAAAGGGCGCCTGCACAAATCCGTCGAGTCGAATTCTCTTCAAACCACATTAGGACTGACCGCTGATCTCCTCACCTCCCAATAAACCAATGCTCGTCGGCTGCAGAAGAATGGAAGTCGTCAAAATCGTCTTCGTCAGTGCCTCCTGCTTTGACGGAGGACACCCAAGTAAATCGCTGTGCTTCTGTCTGTCGAGAGCCCCTGTACCGGTTCAAGCGAAGAGGCTTGGATCGAATCTTTACCAGTGTGAAAAGCTGATGCCTTGCGACAACCGTGAAGCCGGAAAACAATAGCTGGAATGTGACGTCAAAACCGGAGCTCCACCGAAAGAAGGTCCTGCTGTGCGTTTGTTGGATGTATAGTGATCCAGTGCACCGGTAGCTGCTCCACCTAGTCAGACCATCCTCGACGCTGGCTTTTGCCAACAGTCCGACTAGATCCAGCAACAATTAGTGGAGAGGAAAATCGACACGAGCCAATATTTTTTCCAGCAGGGCAACGGCCGATCGCTTAAGCACTTCAGACGCTGGAAAATTCTAGGAATTGGGCAGGATCAAAATCAAGCAACCATCATACAGCACAGACATTGCTCTGTCTGTCTGCTATCTGCTTCGGTCGATGGATCACTTCTTCCATGGTTGGAGTTTCGCCGAAGTCGATAAGGTCACGACGGTGGTACACGACTTCTTCAGGTCGAAACCGACCAAATTCTATAGAGATGTAGTCCAACCAGTGCATGAAAAGCGGAAGAAGCTCATTGAGAATAACGGCAATTACTTCATTTTAGCCAATCGTCGTTCTTTTGTGGCATAACATTATTTTTGCTGGATGGCAAATTTTGTTGCAAAATTTATGGCTCAACCTAATATAATATATAATAATATTATAGCTTTCTTTGAAATTTTTAATTTAGCTGCTCTACTAAATGTAACAATTTTTAGTACTTTTATTTTTTTCAGAAAAAAACAATAAATTAAACTTAGCTTTAAAGCGCAAGGAGGCAGCAATCATTTAGTGCATTAAAAGACGAAATCGACCCATACACTCGAGAAATTCGACTGGATTTTTGTTTGGTTGGAAGTAAAAATGCTGCTTATATAAAGCATTAAACTGAGGATATGTGTGCTCTTTACAGCTGTTTTGTTGTGTTGTTTACAAATATTAATTTTGTTAATAATCGAATAAGAATTGCGACGTCCTGTGCATCCTGTGCAGGAGCTTGGCGCTCCTTCTCTGGCACTAAAAAATGGCCGACTCCCTGCTTTTAGAACAAGTTTTAAACTATTGTTTTGCTTTAAACAATGAGATTTTCATAAAATTTTAAAGGATGCGTTTACCTGTTGAGCAGGTCAATCAAAACTTCTAAGAAAGTCATACTAAAATGTTTCTCAACCAAAAAATTATCCAACCTTTTTGGAGAGTCTGTAGTTTAATATGGAAGGAGTTCGCTTCGATTTGGAAGACGTTCTATTTGACTTCAAAACCCTATGAAGTGTCCAATTTGACGTGAAAAGTTTCTAATTTGAAATAAAGGGAATCCACCTCACCAAATGCATTAACATATGCGAGGGTATAGTCTACTTTGAGCCGCTTTCAAGACGCAAAACTGTTAATTCAAATGCCTACTGTCGTCGACTATCGAAATTGAACGAAGAAATCCCGAAAAACCTCCTGAACCGACCAATCGCAAAGGCGTGATGTTCCATCGTGATGACACCGTACCCCACAACTCTTTGATGACCCGGCAAAAACTATTCGGTTGTAACGAATTAAATGGCACTGGCACGCGCCATTTTTTGGCGCGTCTTTACGCGTTTCATCAAGAACAAACCGTAACATGTGGCATATCATTTAGAAGCGCAAACTTTGCTCTACCGGCGAGTACCAAATTTTCTATGTAAAAGTGGGAAAACTTTAGAGTTTTATTGACTTTTTTGCAGATGGACAAAAGGGTAATCCGAGGCATTTACTTGTATGAATTCAAGCTAGGCACTACAGCTAAGGAGGCGGACGAGAAGATCAACGCCGCATTCGGTCAAGGATGCTCCACAATTCGGACGGCGCGTCGTTGGTGTCAGAAGTTCCGGAGTGGAGATGAGAGCTTGGAAGAACATGAAGGTCGTGGGAGGCATAGTGATGTTGATGAGGACAAGCTGAGAGATGTGGTAGAGGAGGATCCACACAAAGGTACCAGGGAGATAGCGAAGGTTCTTGACGTCAGTCACAATACAGCTGCCCGGTATCTGAAGGAAATTGGAAAGACCAAAAAGCTGGAAAGATGGGTGCCTCACGAGCTGTCTGAGGAGCAAAAAAACCGACGATATGAGATCTCGTCCACACTGCTTCTACGGAACGAAACGGACCCATTCCTTGATCGCATCGTAACCTGTGACGAGAAATGGATAATGTGCGACAACAGGCGACGATCGGCACAGTGGGTGGACAGCGATGAGAGCCCCAAGGTTTTTGCGAAGCCGGAATCGCACCAAAAGAAAGTAATGGTGACAGTATGGTGGTGTTCGCTGGGAATTATTCACCACAGCTTCCTCCCTCCCGGTGAATCCATCACGGCAGAGAAGTACTGCATTGAAATTGAAGAAATGATGAAAAAGTTGAAGGATATCCGGCCGGCCTTGGTAAACCGAAGGCGAGTTCTCCTTCTGCACGGCAATGCTCGCCCCCATGTAGCACGAATGACGTTGCAGAAATTGGATGAGCTGAGCATTGAAACTCTACCACATCCTCCGTTTTCTTCCGACCTCTCCCCAACAGACTACCATTTCTTCAAGCTTCTTGGCGACTTCTTGGTAGGGAAAATATTCAAATACCAACAGGATGCCGAAAGTGCCTTCGAAGATTTCGTCAATTCCAGAACTTCTGATTTTTATGCTACTGGGATAATGTGTTTGTGTCACGTTGCCAAAGATGTGTAGAATCAGAAGGTTTTTATTTCGATTAATAAACTTGCCTACAAGCCGAGATATTAACTGTTTAAATTTACAGTGGTTCAGTGCCATTTATTTCGTTACAACCTAATAACAGAGCTCGATTGGAAACTTATGCCACATCCACCCAATTACTCTGAGTCAGCACTATAAGATTACTGTTTGTTTCCCTTCAAAACCATTTGAATGCTAATACTTCTGGGTCCGATCAAGTTGTTGAAAATGAGTTGCACCAGATTTTCGCTTCTGAAAACTAAGGCTTTTTTGAAGGTGGAATTTTTTAACTTACCGAAACACGGTAAAAGGTCATACAACGACGCCATGGTATATCATCGATTAATGTTCGCTGTTTACATAAAAAAATTCACCTGGAAAAATATGAAAAACTACATTAGTAATCGAACAACCTAATAGCGTCGTTGCCATCGGGGAATCATTTTATTATTCTACCGTTGATTTATTTCTTCCAACGATTCTTAGGAAGTTTCTTGTAAACAGCTATAACGATGTTGTGCTGCGGTCAAACCTCTAGCGCCAGGCGGGACTCGCTCCAGCATCCCGTGCTCACCGTGCAGGATGCTCCCTGTGTAATGTAACGTAATTCTTTATAAACAGTGACGTTTAGCATCCTGCCCAGTAAGCAAGGGATGCGGGTTCAATTCCCGCTTGGCGCTAGAACTTCAAGCGCAACAGAACGTCGTTATATGTATACCACTTTCACATCAGACTGGACATCTTTGAAATCAAACTGGGCACTCTCAGAAAAAAATGGACACTTTTCTAAGCAAGCTTGAACGCACTGATTGAAACTTTATGAAATTTTATTTTCAGATCAAAATTTCATTTAACACGTTGACGACAGTGTCCCTTCATGGTGCGCGACAGTATTTTATTTTAACAATAATGATATCCGGTCCACCCAAACTTCGTCCAGAGACGTGATTCAGGATGCTGAAAACGATACAGATGTCCTTTTGGACGATTACGACCGATTTCCTCCCTAATCGATTGTCGTGTCAGGACCTCCGACTTTTTAATTCAGCTACCTAGTATGAAAATATAAAATTAGGGGGGAGAGGGTAACCGGCCGTGAATGTTGATACAAAGATTAGCATTATGTTTCGCATCCTAAATTTATCCCTAGACGAAGTTTGTGTCACGCTATGCCGTTGCAATGCATTTGTGCGGCGCTCTTCGTCCCACGGACCAGACACGCAAAAATTGCTCTCGTTGTCAAGGTTTAAAGCTTATTCTAGCGTAAGCACAGCACACTTTCAGCGTGCTAATAGAATTGATCGCGCTCTGCACTTGTCTAGTTCGCTGCAATTATCATTTGATTGATTTTCCTTGATTGATACTAAAATTTTTGTTTATGCAGAGTATACTTTTCAACAGTACATCGAAGTTGTAGAAAACCCACAAGTCTTCGCTTCGCTGTTTCATATAAGCAGCTTTTGCACCATTGATCAAGCTAAAATCACGGCTATTGTATGGCGCGATCTCTTTTCTAGCTTGCAAAAATTGCTGCTCTTGTCTTTTCTAGAACAAATATTAAGTCACAATTTCTTCTTTAAAAATTGAAATTTCATCAAATTTCAAACATTGTATTTATTTATTGAGGGTGTAGAAATAAAAAATTTCTCCAATTCTTTCGGATAATCTTTAATGTAATGTCAAAGAACCTTGCTTTAATTTACAAGATATTTAACTGGATTTCAAAAGCGTCAAGCTTGCTGGAATATAGTCCAACTTGAACTAAAGAGTGTCCTGTTTGATTTGAAAGGTGTCCAATTTTGTTATCTGCCCTGATTTGAAAAAGACCAGTTTGACGTGCAAAAGCGCAGCAGCTTAGAGCCTCAGTAACTACCACTTGATGTTTAAAGAAAATGACTTGAAAGATCTTTAATTATTTAGTAAGCGAAACCACTGGTAGCTTGAAGGGATCAGAGTATGACATTGGCCTGTGACGGCCTGGTACCGGCTGTGTTGCTGGCGCTTAGGTGCATGATTGATGTGAAGGAGAGCCTCCCTTCAGCGCCCACCTCATTTCCATCATTTCGTCGCTAAGAACTTTTCGATGATGGGCCCCAGTGGTTTCTAAGAAATGCGTTTTCGATCAATAGCTGAACGTGCCTTGAAGTAGTTCAATGCTCTGCTATCTGAGGGTCACCTGATCTCTGTACGAAAAAAGGAACAACGGAAAGACAGAGCACTCAAAAACAAAAGGTGTGAGAACACCTGCAAAGGAACCTCTACAAATCACAGCAGGGAGCATGGCATCTACAATACCGCTCGCGCCGCACGGTCAAAAGTGGGCGAAAAAACGCCAACATAGCGTCGCAAAGCGTCGCACGCTCATAACTCCTTCAGTTTTAGGTTTGTTGAATAAATGTTGGTACCATTCGATTCGCCTCTTTGAGACCTACACAAACATGTGTAAAACTTTACCGGAGCACCCGTATTTTCGCCGTGGGTGGTCCAAAATTGGCTGGACGGGCGATTAGAGCAGCTTATTTCCCAGGATATGCGTGCTTTCGGAGTATCTCAAAGATGGCGTACGTCGCCAGTGCTCTGTCATGCCAGGAATGCCCCGAGAGTGCGCCGTGCACAATGCACACAGAACCTAACCTATCAATCGAGTGGGCGAGCACATGCCCCCTGCGCTTCTATCTTCTCTCACTGGGAACTGCGACGTTTTCAAGACTATTTCGAGCCGTTTGGAGAATGTTATCAGAAATTTCCCGCCACCCCACTCAGGATTAGCTCCAATCTATCCCAGCGAAACTTTGGTGTGCGCCGTGAACAATGCATACAGAATCGAACCTTTCAATCAAGAGAGGGGACAGCTTGTAGACTGAGCGTTTGGGGAGTTTTATCAGAAATTTCTTGCCGCCCTAGTCAGGAGTTGCTCTAAGGCTGTCCAGCGAGCCTTTGGAGTGCGCCGTGAACAATACATACGGATTCGAACCTTTCTCGAAGGGGGCGACCGCTCGCAAATTGCACGAATGGGCGTGTTCGGAGCGCAATAGCTCTGTCAAGTTGTAACCTTTCATGCTACAGCTTGTAGGTTTTGTAGGCAGTCGAACGTTCTTCTGGTACGCCAAAGTAGAATGGTTTAGCTTAGGAAGGGGCAATGTTATAGGGGTGCGAAAATGCAGGTGAGGATTGTGTGAAGCATTTTTTTTTTCCGATTTCCGTGGACCACTGCGAGAAGATGCGGCGAGCTGACGACTTTAAAATACGTACGTGAACAGAGCGCCTAAGGTACTTTACGACGGTATGCTCATAGCTCCTCAGTTGCTTAAACTGCCTTAGCCTCGGCTGGCGTTTTAGAGCGGCAAAAGCTAGCGGTTAGAGTTTCTTGCGCTCCTACTCGCCCAGATTTGAGTCTTCGACACTCGGAATGGCACAGTTCCGTTCAGCATGAAAAGCGCTATCGAACGGTATCAATCTCGACCGATTTGGAATCATCAATTTTTTGACTGTTTAACATGGAGGACGAGGCCGCGGCGGAAAGGACGATGACGTCATCGAAAAAACGATGTCTTCGAGTTGGGCCATGCTTGATACCGTTCGATAGAGCTTTTCATGCTGAATTGAATCGTGTCATTTAGAGTGGGAAAAACTGTAATCTGGGCGAGAAACAGCGCGGAGAGCGTCTGCCGTTGTTGCGCTAAATTGCACGCGCGGGCGTGTTCGGAGCACAATAACTCTGTCGAGTTCGAATCGTTTCAACTGCAACTTGTGTTTATTGCAGGCAGTAGAACGATATATAAGTATACTAAAGTAGAATGGCTTAGCTTAGGAGGGGACAATGTTACAGCGGCGCCAAAATGCAGGTGAGGCTTGCGTGATGCATTTTTTCCGAATTCGGTTAACCACTGCGAGAAGACGCGACGAGCTAAAGCCTCAAAATGCATACGCGAACAAAGCGCTTAAGGTACGGTGCTTCACGATGACGTGATCAGAACTTCTCAGCTGCCTAAACTGCCTTGGCCAATCTGCCGTTTTAGGGCGGCGGACTTAGCGATTGAAGTTTCCTGCACTCTTACTTGTCCATATTTGGGTTTTCGACACTCACAATAACATCGTTCTGTTCTGCTTGAAGAGCGCTATCGAATTGTATCAATGTCGACCGATTTTGGAAACATAGGCCTGTGTTATACTCCCGCGGGAGCATCCGCGGAACCTCCGTGGACGAGGGGTGCACCGCGGACGGCGGGCGTGGCGGGGCGCGGTGATTGGCCAGGTGAGGGATCTCGGCGCGATTCCCGCCCTTCCGCGTGATGCTCCCGCGGGAGTATAACAGAGGCCATAGATTTTTCGGCAATATTCCATCGAGGACGTGGCGCCCTAGGCTGAGCTGCGCGGACGATGACGTCATCGAAAACCGGTAT
>OX375869.1:79292506-79351931 GCA_947359475.1 Heligmosomoides polygyrus bakeri | reverse complement strand
AGAGTTTCTTGCGCTCCTACTCGCCCAGATTTGAGTCTTCGACACTCGGAATGGCACAGTTCCGTTCAGCATGAAAAGCGCTATCGAACGGTATCAATCTCGACCGATTTTGGAATCATCAATTTTTGACTGTTTAACATGGAGGACGAGGCCGCGGCGGAAGGACGATGACGTCATCGAAAACCGGTATTTTCGAAATTGGCCAAATCTCCTCGTGCAAACTTCGTCCAAAATCATCTAGGGGTTAATTGGGGCGCTGATTACGAATCCGACGTTCGTTTTTGAAAATTCCGTCGACTTCGGAACGGCAGACGCTCTCCGCGCTGTTTCTCGCCCAGATTACAGTTTTTCCCACTCTAAATGACACGATTCAATTCAGCATGAAAAGCTCTATCGAACGGTATCAAGCATGGCCCAACTCGAAGACATCGTTTTTTCGATGACGTCATCGTCCTTCCGCCGCGGCCTCGTCCTCCATGTTAAACAGTCAAAAAATTGATGATTCCAAAATCGGTCGAGATTGATACCGTTCGATAGCGCTTTTCATGCTGAACGGAACTGTGCCATTCCGAGTGTCGAAGACTCAAATCTGGGCGAGTAGGAGCGCAAGAAACTCTAACCGCTAGCTTTTGCCGCTCTAAAACGCCAGCCGAGGCTAAGGCAGTTTAAGCAACTGAGGAGCTATGAGCATACCGTCGTAAAGTACCTTAGGCGCTCTGTTCACGTACGTATTTTAAAGTCGTCAGCTCGCCGCATCTTCTCGCAGTGGTCCACGGAAATCGGAAAAAAAAAATGCTTCACACAATCCTCACCTGCATTTTCGCACCCCTATAACATTGCCCCTTCCTAAGCTAAACCATTCTACTTTGGCGTACCAGAAGAACGTTCGACTGCCTACAAAACCTACAAGCTGTAGCATGAAAGGTTACAACTTGACAGAGCTATTGCGCTCCGAACACGCCCATTCGTGCAATTTGCGAGCGGTCGCCCCCTTCGAGAAAGGTTCGAATCCGTATGTATTGTTCACGGCGCACTCCAAAGGCTCGCTGGACAGCCTTAGAGCAACTCCTGACTAGGGCGGCAAGAAATTTCTGATAAAACTCCCCAAACGCTCAGTCTACAAGCTGTCCCCTCTCTTGATTGAAAGGTTCGATTCTGTATGCATTGTTCACGGCGCACACCAAAGTTTCGCTGGGATAGATTGGAGCTAATCCTGAGTGGGGTGGCGGGAAATTTCTGATAACATTCTCCAAACGGCTCGAAATAGTCTTGAAAACGTCGCAGTTCCCAGTGAGAGAAGATAGAAGCGCAGGGGGCATGTGCTCGCCCACTCGATTGATAGGTTAGGTTCTGTGTGCATTGTGCACGGCGCACTCTCGGGGCATTCCTGGCATGACAGAGCACTGGCGACGTACGCCATCTTTGAGATACTCCGAAAGCACGCATATCCTGGGAAATAAGCTGCTCTAATCGCCCGTCCAGCCAATTTTGGACCACCCACGGCGAAAATACGGGTGCTCCGGTAAAGTTTTACACATGTTTGTGTAGGTCTCAAAGAGGCGAATCGAATGGTACCAACATTTATTCAACAAACCTAAAACTGAAGGAGTTATGAGCGTGCGACGCTTTGCGACGCTATGTTGGCGTTTTTTCGCCCACTTTTGACCGTGCGGCGCGAGCGGTATTGTACATCGAAGTAAAACTTGTGCTTAGAGCAAAACGTCCCGACAAACGCTGCAATTTTAATGCCATTTGGAACTTATACCTCCCATTTAGAGTATACTTTCAACAAGACTCTGTGACTGCAGCAAGTCCAATCGGTCAGTGCAGCTTCAGTAGTTTACGTTGGATGACCACAGCAAGGTTTTTCGAAAATTCGTTGACCTAAAAGACTGCAGTTGCCATTTTTGAAACTGGCATTTCTGTATTTTCAGAAATGGAAAGAGGTCCGGAAGTTTGTAAGGCAATGGCTGCACGTAAAGTGTTGAGCTCAGCCTTCAATTTGTCAAAGATGAAGATTTGATCGTGGTTTTTGCAATAGGAACCTGCAGACGGAGCCTACTTCTTCTTGTTCATACTACTTGACCGTCGAAAAAATGCGATGGGCTTATGTGGAGTTTGCTCGTGAAAACCTTGAACAGCATTTTGGTATCAGTAACCTTCCTTCTGCTCACCAAAGATTCCAGTCCGAGTATCCTATTTCCCTCTCAGCCGTTTGGGATTAGCGAATAGTCTACGCCAAAGCATCTCTTTGGGAGTTTTCGTGTAAAATTATTTTAAACGCTTCCTAACATATCAACGTCTTTTTTATTGACGGAGTTGAAAACCGTTATACAATACTCAAGTGATCATGTAAAGTTCGCGAGACGCAACACAACATGGAGCAATTCAGCAGTTTAGTACATCGAGAAACTACTTTTACCTCAGTTGTATTTTTAAAATGAGCATTGTTTTTTTATGTATGACTTTAATCCATGTCATGAACGAATAATATAAATATAAATATAAATATAAATATAAATATAAATATAAATATAAATATAAAATTCACCATACACAAGGCTTCATACACAAAGCTGAAGTGCGACGCACTAATGAATACACCATGTACCAAGGACGCCACGGGTCCTCTGTATTTGTTGTTGAATCAGAAGACCATGGTGAATCGTCTTCAAGCGACCAAGCGAAAGAAACGGCGGATCAAAACGCGAGAATTAAGCGAACGAATCGAAGTGGATGGCTCGTTGGTGCCCTGCGAATGAAAGGTTACAGCGACCTTACCGGAAAAACTCCGGCAAACTATCACTGTGTAAAGCTGCTCTTTACAAAATTATTGACTTAAGGGAATGTCAACATCAATCTTCTACGCCTATCAGCCTCTTGAACTCCAGCGGTGATACACTTGCAGTGCGACCTCCTCGCGAACCACTCCGACGGGGTTACACTTTCATCAAGTGCTCGAACAACCCCTGCACTTGTCGTTAGCTTCCGCTCATCGGTACACCGGAGTGCCAAGGACTAAGGGATTGAATGCTTTTGCTGTAAATTTGGGATCAACTTCAGCACATGAGTAGTGAAGAAAAGCCCCTGCATTACATGTGTAGCCATACTGTGGGAAGGTTCTCAATAGAGCAATCAAGAAAGTTATCAACCGTTTTATAACGTATCTATCAGTCTTATTTTGATTGTTCTTAAACTTGTTTATTTATTTATTTATTTTATACGTTTATTTATATTTTATACGTAATATTTATTTATTTATTAATATTTGTTAATATAAGAAAGCTAGTACATAAAAAACATTAACAAAAATATTAACAAAAATGGCAGTGGCTCCTATTCAGTATCAACAAAAAAATGCGTTAGAGACTTACCCATGTAGGTCCCTGGCGGCATGTAATTTCAGAACAAGCTTGTCCTAAAATTACGTTACGTGATAAATTCAGCCTCTGCTCGTCTTAGCCCCGAGTCTGACAAGAAAGGTTCTAAGGTTCGCTAACGCTTTACGAAATGAGACTTCCACCTCTGCATCGAGCTTGCAGTCAGCTCATGTGAATATTTCTAAATCTGCAAATATACATAGGAACAACTGCAAAACATGCATGAAAACAGAAGAAAAGCTAAAGGTCCATCACAAATGGCTTTGGCATCAGAATGAGGTAAAAACTGTTGCGGATCAGAAGCGATCAGTAGACGCTTGTGATTGGGTTCTATCCTTAATGTACGAGGCAGGCTTACAGAGTAGCGCAGTCGTAGGAGCTGGCTGTCGCTTGCATCTTGAATCACACTTACTGGTTTGAGCCCAGGATAAAAACCTTCCACCTGGGAACCCCCGAAGCCGCTCTATTGGTAGCGTAGTCTGGGAAGTATAAAACGCTGTCTCATTCATCGGCTCACCATCTTAATTCATGTACATCTAGGCCAGATACGCTTTCTAGCCGTCTCTATGGTATCTCATATCTATAAGGAGAATATAAGGCGCATTCCATCGAGGAAGTTACATTTATAGTTTGAGACATTTATCGTTATTCTAAAGAGTCCTTAAAGAATGTGTAAAATTTGGAATCTAACTGCCATTATGCAGGGTTCCGAAAAAATTACGCATTACTTGAAAGGCCATACCAACTTTATCAGTGATGCTGTTAGGAAATTTCAAAGCGTATGCGAAAGCACCGGAAAATCGAAATTCTACGGTTTTGCGAAGGTACTGCGCTGTTCCTGTTGGGCGCGTGTAGCGCAGTCGGAGGAGGCGCCGACTGTCGTCTGCACCCGATACCAGGTTCCTAATTCGGATTTCCCGCCCAGGCCAACCAAGCCTTCCACTCCTCCGGGGTACCAGACTCGTCTGGAAAGGATAAAGCGCTGACTTTTTCATCGGCTGGCCACCGCAAGTAATTATGTGGCCAAATACGGATTCAAATCGCCTCCGTGACATCCCGTAGAAGTAGAATGGTAGCGCTGATTTTGTTTGATTGCTTGATTATGGGCAGAATACATTGTAAAATTATGTAGTAATTTGCCAACACTGCTGCGCTACGTTACTCATAAAGCAAAATATTTAATTAGTAACACACTACAACCTATAACAGAAAATGGACTCTGAAATTGCAATTCTAATCGAAGGAGCATGTTGCCAGTAGAGATATAGGCGAGAATTGGGACTTGAACCAAAGGGTAGGAAAAAAGTGTTACGTGTAGTTGTACATCGCTCGAAGGACAGACAAGAGTTCTCTGGCTTGTAGTGTTGTACAGCGCTTCTAAATAGTTTCATCACTTGGTAAAGAGTTGGGTTCTGTAATTCGTAGCAACAGTCGCACCAATCGGCTCATAGCTTCTCTTTACTACAAATTTTCGATTTGCCCACGAACATCTCAGCCCTTGTTGAGTCCAAGTCCACGTCGTGTTTCTCTCTATTCATTTGTGCCTTTCTTCTACAGCCGTCTATAATTTTTTCAAAAACACGTTGATGAAGCCAGCGGGAACGACACAAGAGTGGAGTGGTAAGAAAGTGTTGACATGATTTTTTTGAAAACTCCTCCACTCTCCAACATTGATCGGAACCAATGGTCTAACACGTGGCACTTGAAAGCAATTCTCAAAATTTTCCGTGATAGGTATATATAGACACATTGCTTTCCATAACGTGAATCACGATGTCAATTCCACAAACTACGTTAGTGCCATCGTCTTCTTTAGATGACGTTGTGGCACTGAAGCGCCGACAGCCGTTCCGAAACGTCAACTGCGCACCGGGAGAAGACATCATTTCTAACAGTATGTACTGTCAAGCGCGGGCTCGCTTGTTTCAAGGGCCAAGGACCAGGAGACTGGTCTCCGTCGAGACGCATCACAGAGTGGAAGACTTCGTCGCTCTCGACGTCGTCAAAGCGGATGCGGAGGTTAGCACCCACAGGGCTGCGGCGAGACTTGGGTACACACATTCGACAGTCCTAAGGCCACATCATTCCTTCAGCAGAAAAGTGCTGACTAGATGGATTCCTCATGTCTTGACCCACGTCACACGATTCACCATTTCTCAGTCTCTCTCTCTCTGCGTCCGCACCGAAAGGAGTTTCTGGAACATCTGACTACTGGACGTGAGAGTTGGGTCCTCTACGATTCTTTAACGCATCGAGTCGTGTGGGTTCCTCGAGGAGAAAATCCGCCAGCGCAAGCTAAAATGGGCGTTTACCTCAAGAAGTGTCCCCTTTGCTGCTTCTTGGATTCGCGAGGAATGCTGCATTAAGAGATCTTCCGGCAGTGACACCCAGTCACCAGCAGCATTTACGTCAGTCAAAAACTGGCGAACGCTGCTCGAGAAAAACGGCTTTTGCCCACCTCCTTCACCCTTTCTCTAAGCCGCATATAGCTAAACAGACATATCAAAATTTGGAGGTGCTGGGCTGGAAACGGTCTCACATCCCCGTTCCCCGATACTTCTCTTTCTGTTCAACACTTATTTCGTTATATAAGGCGTTTCTAGTAAAAAAAAATCATCAAAATTGGAGATGCTGAAGGGAAATCTTTTACTCCCAGTCTATACAGTTCTGGGAGAAAGGAATCGCTGTCCTGCCTGTTAGGTGGTACCTTGTAGTGAATAAGCGAAGTGATCGGATGATTATATTTATTTATTTATTTATTTATTCATGACGTAGGCCGAAGTCTACGTGGTACAGAAACAACGAGAACAGCAAATCTAGACAAACACAACCACAACCAAGAACCGAATCAAAAATTATAATGAATAAAATAAAAACTAAAGTAAGCAACTAAAACTAGGATTACAAGCACTACTAAAAACTTAGAACACCTCTGCAAACGCAATTTTACTGTCCCTTCCTTTAAATGAATTAGTGACAGGTGCAGGATGTTCTCATTAGTTATTTTATTGAGCAATGGAACTACTCATAAAGAAAAGAATTTGGCCCTAACCTGTTTCCTAGAGAACGGAGCCCTGATTTTAATACTGGATCCTCTCGTTCTGGAATTAGCAACCGAAAACAGACTGCTTGAACAAAATGAGGCTCTTCCAGTGAGAATTTTGAAGGCCATAACCATGTCATTCCGTTTTCTTCTGGAGAATAAACTGGATAAACCAAATATTCGGCGTCTTCTAACTCCGTCAGGAATAAACATAACTAAGCCCGGAATAACGCAAGGCCAACTTCCGAGTGAAATTATTTTGTGCACTTCTTATGCGGAGAGAATACCGTAGTACCCGTTTCCAAAAGAGGTCTTACATATGTTTTGTAACCTTTAATTAGTGTAGCAGGATTACGTGATCGTACTGCCTTAAACAGGTTGTAAGTCTGATGAAGAGCCCTACAAACTACATACTTTTAATGGGCATCGAACGAAAGTTTTTCATTGAACCTGAAACCAAGGTCATTGACTTCATTAACTATCTCCAAAGTTTCGTGGCCAACGCTGTAATTAGTACCACGAGTCCTGTTATGCCGATGATAAGAACCTTAGACCTTAGAGTTAGCTGCCAGGAGCAGTTCCCACTCAACAGACCAGCCATAGACCTGATCAATTGCAGTTTGAAGTGCATCATGATCAGCAGAATTATCTACAACCTTGTAAACTTTTATGTCATCAGCATACATTGTACAAGAAACAGCATACCTAGATAGTAAGCTGGGCAACTCATGAGAATATATCAAGAACAAAAGAGGAGAGATTACCCCACCTTGAGGAACTCCGCTAGATATGTTGCGGACCGAAGAAACTCGTTTCCGATATGGACTTGGTAATTCCGTTCACGAAGAAAATTCTGAACCCATGGAAGGGCTAGATGATGGACACCGATAGACTCTAGCTTCCGGACAAGTTTGAGCGCAGGAACTCTGTCAAAAGCCTTTGTGAAGTCGAAATAGACCACGTCAACCCGCTTTCCTTCGTCAGGTGCTCTGGTCCAGTCATTAAAAGATGATAGCAGTGCAGTTTCAATAGATCTACCTTTGCAAAACCCATGTTGGTTGAAGGAAGTAATGTTGTGTCTTCCAAGTGAGCAACTAAATGACGCTTGAGAATCTTTTTAAATGTCCTGGCAAAGATAGACGTTATGCTCACAGGCCAGTATTTTTTAGCACAGCTCAAAGGAGGCTTTTTCGGTATGGGTACAATAAATGAGTGCTTCCAGCGGGACGGAACTTCACCATTCATATAAGACAGGTTGAAAAGGTATTCCAAGGGAGAAGGAATATATCCTATTATCCTTTTGATGAAGCTCAAAGGAATATAATCAGGAGTGAGTGAAACCAAACTAGGCCACTTTAGAATAATTTCTGCAGTTTCATCCTTGTTGAACCAAACCGTGGGTTCCATAATAGGGCAAAGAGTAGAGACGTTTTCAGATCTCAAGCATGATGGCGTCGCAAATGATTTTTGAAATTCCAAGGCTAAAATCTCAGCCTTTTTCTAACCGATTTAGCAACCTGGAAATTACTGATAACCAAAGAGGGGATTGATTTGGATTCCATCATTTGCTTTCCAACACAGGTGTACCACTTCGTAGGATCGCTGGACTGCATAATCTTATCCTCTACATTTAGAGGATAAGATTTAAAAAGGGCGTTATATTTAAAAATTGCCTTCTCTACTTTCGCATTAAAAGTTTTGTACAAATCCCATACCCGAAAACCATCCTCCTTGACCGCTATCTCCCAAAGTCTACCTCGACGAAGCACCATGTGTTCAAGATAAGCGGGTAGCATCCGTTCTTTACTTTTAATTTCCTTCAGGGGAGAACTGGGACGATAAAGGCTACCTTGTCGACGGTAAACGGATCAGCAACCTTCGCTTCGCCGACGATATTGTTCTCATCTCTACCAGCACGGCAGAAGTCGAGGAAATGCTGAACGAGCTCAATGTGGCAGGTATGAAGATTGGATTGGACATGAATATGTCCAAAACACAATTTATGGTCAACCAGTGGTGTGACACGGGACTCGTAAGGTTAAATGGAGTCGCTCTACAACAGGTCGACTCCTACGTCTATCTGGGAAGAGAGCTGAACATGGATAACGACCTCGCTCCTGAAATCGCCCGCAGGAGACGCGCAGCCTTCAGTTCGATTCGCGAAGTCACCGATCAGGACAAGGATCCCGGCCTTAGGGCCTCGATATTCAACGCCTCTGTACTGCCTACGATGTGTTACGCGACGGAAACCTGGCCCGACAACAAGACAATCACCAGAGCGATGCAAACTACGCATCGTGCACTGGAGAGATGTCTTCTAAGGGCAAGCCTTCGTCAGCAATGGCAAGAAGGCCTACGAAGCTCGGAGCTACGGGAGAAGTCGCAATTAGCAGACCCGCTGCAGTACATGAAGAAGTCCAAATATCGCTGGGCCGGACACCTGCTTCGACGAAAGGACGATAGATGGGGTCTCCGTGTCACAGAATGGCTCCCGAGAGACCATAAGAGACCACTGGGACGACCGCCAACGCGATGGGCAGACTCATTCTCAAGATCTTTCAGAGAGCGGAGTCTGCCTCACTGGATGCAAGCAGCCAGAGATCGAGCGGTCTCGAAGAGTTGTGGTCCCCGCTGAGAAGACCTCCAGCCGACAAAGGACCATCAAAGTATCAAAGTATCAGGGAAACAAAAAGGTCCATTACGTGGTGTAAGATAAAAAGGAGCATTTCGTACATCTCATAAACCGATGTTACGATGCCGAAAGACCCGAACCAATCAATACCTGACAAGTAACTCTCAATAGCTGGAAAATCTACAGTCGCGAAATCTCTAACAAGAGCGGCTTGCTGGTATGATCTCCAACTTTGACCAGAAAGTCAATGGTGGCATGATCACTACTGCCAATAGGCGGCGTCACGCTAAGTTGGGTAACAAGTCGATCACAGTTACTGAACACGAGATATAAAAAAGATTCTCCCTTGATAGGCTTATCGATGAGCTGGGAGAAGTTGTGTGACAAAAACATATCAATGAAGTCTTTAGTGACAGCACTATGGAGAGGAACGTCATCGCGTCTGCTACACCATTCCATATCAGCGAGATTGAAGTCTCCCAATACTAGGCTGGGACCGTCACAACAACAGTAATCACTTATGGCCTTGCGTAATATAGCAGAGTTATGAGCATTACAGGATGGAGTTCTATAGACCAAAATGATTCTTAATAGAGTTTCTTCGAATAAAATGTCACAATCACAAATTTCACAGCCATCTGATAAGGGTCCCTTGAAAATACATGTAAAGGGGATAGAGTTTTTGACAAGAACAAAAACTCCGCCCCTTTTCTGCGAACACGGTTGCAACGAATGCAGGAGTATTCAGAATTAGCTATACCCAAAAGGGGCGCAATATCATTCTTCGTAGACAACAACGACTTAATCACTAGGACCAGGTCATAATTACCACGAAGTAGAGCAAGCACGAAAGAATCGCTATTTTTTACAAGAGAACGAATGTTGGACAACATGCACCTGACCAGTTTATTTCTACATCTTTGAGGAAGAGATATCAGAGGTTTCCCGCACTGTTAGAATGAGGCACGCTATTCCGAACCGAAACACTGACATTACAATCATGAGCTAAACTGGCGGATGCGGATGCCTGAGAGCGAGCGAGGCTAGCCAAGCGCTCCTCTCTCCTGCGGTCCCTCTCCTCTTTAGTTAAAGAGGGGCGAATGTAAACCCCTTTGTGAAGGAAGAACCGCAGGCGAGGAGCACGCTGGATGTCTTCTCTGGAACCGAGACGCTGGCAGAATAACTTTCAGAAGTCACCGTCTGCTGGATTGCTTGGGTCCCATTCTGTAGACGGCAGATGGCATACACTCTACGTTGAGGAAGTTCAAAACTGTCGTCACAGAAGCAATATCGTGCTGGATGCGTTCAGTATAGCTTTCTGAAGGACTCTCAGGGACGCGGGATATCACAACTGATCGCGCAAGATCAGGATCGATAGTCGTTGCTGAATCGGCAGCGGAAAATCGTGATGGATCGGCTTGTGACGACGAAAGAATTGAATCCAAATTAGAACGAGCAGACTTCAAGCTTTCTAACTGAGCTCTCAACAAAACATTCTCTTCCCTGAGAGCACTGTTTTCGGCGACGGCTCGGCACTTAGAGGCTAGCTCGGCCAACTCCTTCTTCGTATCAACCAGAACGTCGACGAGTAGTTTCATGTACGATGGTAGGTTTTCTTCGCCACAGAGAATACGAAGACGATCGGAACAATCAGTGGGTGAAGAGTTCTCAATGCGAGACCTCTTAACAGGCACAGACAAGGCTCTTGATGGAGTTGAGCTCATGGTCAAAAACCGACCGGGCGCGGCGAAGGATCGATCAGATTCCATATTATTGAGTGAATTCCATTGTGTGCTGAATAAAAAATGAGAAGAACCATTCTTAGTCGATTTTTACTTTGCATGTTATCTCTGAGTGCAAAATCATTGCATTCCATGATTTTCGAGAGGTTGCCTGCAAGAAGTTGTTTGTTCCAACTTCGGCTTAATAAGTTTCTCGTTGCTGAGAGGCAGGTGCATTTGATTTACTCTAATCGATGGACCGAAGAATGTCACATTTCTGTGTGAAGATAGCACAATGTAATGCTCTGACAATTTATACTGTAGACGCGATTGGGACTTCAAACATGTTTCAATAGCGAAGTAAACTAAAAAAAATCGTTGCTAAGTTATGAACTGTTGGGTTGATCTAGAAGTCTTGCAACATTTTACACTGCTACCTGTTAAATTTGTAAAAGCTCTTACAGTATTGATCTTGTGTGGTGACGTCACAGTACATTCTGGAAGCTTCCTCGAGCATACTATATAAGGCCTTTCCGAGTACGAATACAGCAACAATGTCAACGATAAGCAGCAGCATCATACGACCTATCGTCTACTACGAATTTCTGCAAGGCCATTCCGCGAGCACTGCAGCCTCCAACATCTGCTCTGCATTCAAGGAGGAAGTCATTCACGATTCCAGGCCGGTTGGCATCAGCGCCTCAGGCTGGAGATATATCTTTCGAAGATCTACCTCGTTCCGGATGCCCCTCTGTTGGACTCAGAAAGCATGCTTTACTGGGAGTTACTGGATACAGCTCTAGAGCTTGGCCGATGCCATGGCCAAAAACGTCCAGAGCGGGAAAATGTCTACCTGCTGCACGACAACGCGCGTTCTCATCGCGCAAAAGTGAGTCGCGAGAAAATCCAGGGTTGGGCTGGTAAGTTCGGCTCCATCCACCGTACTCTCCAGAACTCGCTCCTTCTGACTACCACCTGTTCAGAGCTCTGAGGCAGCATCTTCGAGGTAAAGAGTTCGATGATCGACGTCAACTGGAAATGGAGGTTTCTGAATTTTTTTCCTCACAGCCCTCGAAATGTTTTGGAAAGGAATTGAGAGGCTGCCTGAAAGATGGGGCGGGATGTAAGACTTGGATGGGAATATATCGTAGACTGAGTTTTTGTTTTAGCAAATAGGGACAAATTTGAATATTGTTGTGCTAGTATTGCAAGACTTTTCGATCAACCTAATACAGGGTGTCTCAAAAGGTGAATTAACTGTTTGAAAGGTGATAACTTGTTCACAGTAAAGGTAATAAAAAAATTAAAGGCTCATATAAGAGCTTAAGAAAATAGAAGCTTTCCGACGTCTGAGCAGTATGGAATGCAGCATACACTCGTCTGAAATTTTGCATGTTACATTCGATTGATTGTGTTTCGTTTTAATACTTGTCATAAAGTGGCTCTTCACAAAGTGGCTGTATCGATTGATTTGCGCTTCCTTTAAAGTTTAAAACATAAAACACACTACGGCTTGCTAAAAACGCAGGGTATCCTAAACGAGCAGGTACTATTTGGAGGTTTCAACATTGCTGCTACCGAAGCTTTTGTAGATGTTTGAGACTCATGTACAAACACATGGTAACGAGATTTCTGTGACGGGCAAACTGTCAGGATTGCGTAATGCCCCCCCCCCCCCTCCGCCTGGAAGCTTATCAGGTTCGATTGATTGCGAATGAGATGAATGCTTGTTACTATCGTGTTACTAATTATTCACATTAACGTGTGCTGTGCTTCTTTTAACGTTTTCCGCCACCCATTACATAGCTGCAGTTATGCCGATTAACCTGTCTATTCAGCTTGAATGTTGCTTCATCAGTCCACAGAATCCATCTTGGAAGATGGGGCTCCTGCTCACATTTAAACTGCGCAATCAATAAACTCCATGTCAAGTGTCTTTCACATGATTGTCGAGTTCCAAGCGTTTAAAGAAGCACAACACAGGTTAATGTGGCTAAGTAGTAACAAGATTGTGACAAGCATTCAGCCCATGCACAATCAATCGAGTTTGAAATGCAAGGTTTGGAAGATGGTGGCATGGCGTAATCTAGACTATTTATTAGGGGGCGAGCAAAAGTAATGAGACAAATTGAAAAAAATTTTATCTCTTTATAACTCAATTGCAAACCAACGATGCTGAGGAATGTGCATTCCATTAAAGTCAATGACTTCCTGCCATCGCTCAGCTAACTTCCTGATCCCATCCTTCCAGAACTGCTTGGGCCTGGTGTTGATCAACTGCTCGATATGCTTGTCAAGGACTGCTTGGGTTCTTGTGTCCCTTCCTACCAGGAAGTCCCGTAGGCCCAAGAAGTGGTGCTAGTCGCATGGAGAGATGTCCGGTGAATACGGTGGGTGAGGCATGTGAACGTAGCCTATCTGGGAAAGCTTATCCGTGGTCACTTGTTCCCGATGGGGTGCGGCGTTGTCGAAGATGAGGACCTTCTTGACGCGCTGTGGCTGAATAAGTTCGAATCGCAGGTCCATCTCTTCTATTTCGTTTACCATGGCCTTGGAGTACATCGTCGTGCTTTTGCTAAACAGCTTCCAGTATATCGGTCCATGGGCGCAGACCCAAAAACTCTCAAGGTGCTTCTCGTCGTGAACATCTCGCCGAACGAAGGTCGGTAACGGGTCAACAGGCCTCACCCAGACTGGCTGCTTGGCAGGGTTAAGGTAGAAGACGTACTTCTCATCCTACATTAAGATTGAGTCCAGGCTGCCGGGGTTGGGAATCGGGAGACATTTGCGCGACACAGGTCGACTCGTCAGGCTGGGGTTTCGGCAGACATACTGCGGTTTTGGCATGCTTCTGGAAAGGGCGGAAGTGGTAACTTCTCAGGTGGCCTTCAGTAGGTAGCATAAGGATAAAAAAGGATAAAGGACGGCGTTACTCAATCCCTTCTGGGATGCGCCAGCGCATTCTACTTCTACGGGATGTCGTGGAGGCGACATGAATGCGTATTTGGCCATACAATGACTTGCGGTGGCCAGCCGATGAACAAGTCAGCGCTCTATCCTTCCCAGACAAGTCTGGTACCAATTCACACGGGATCAAGTTTGAAGAAAACTGTGATAACTCCCTGTTGTATATAATTTCAGCTAAAAAACTCGATCACTTTTAAATTTTTCCAATTGCCCCCACCAAAGCTAGCTACGGTCTTTCAAACAGTTCTTAGTTCTTTCTAGGACACCCTGCAGTCGTGAATTCATAGCCAGTACTCGATTCGAGAACTCCAGATGTGACACTGCCATGTGACACTCCCAATATAAACTAGACGTCCTATAGCAAAAATAAAAATTCTTTAGCCGTAGTTATGCAGTTTTATACTCAGCGTCCATCCATAACCAGAGGGGTCAATATAAAATGTTCTTCTCTAAGCCGAAGAACACGGGACAAGCCAAATTTATACAGTTAGGAAAGTAGCCTAGCTAGAACTAATGGTAAATAAGACTACATGGTATCTCCCTCCCGGAATTGAAGCATTCTTTCAAACCGATTGCAGCAAAATAAATTTTCTGTGCTTTATTATTTAGGAGGTGCCTTTTTTCGTGAGTGTTGCTGTTTGTTGTACTGGAGCTTCATCTCACTCCTGTCTTATGCAGAGTATTTCAATAAATAATATATCTCTAATATAATATAATATAATATATCTATCAACTCTTCACATTCTAAATCTGTAAACACCATCTATACGAATCAATGAAGTTTAGAATAAAGAGATCTTGATTATCCCGGCATACAAAGTACGGCGTTCGCTCTTTATTTATGCAGCTACACGAAGGAAACAAGAAATCATTAGAAGAAGAAGACAGGCTCCAATAATTATATCGTTTCTTTCTCAATAGCGAAGACGGGCAACCTTACTATTATTACATAACGTCGTATTATAAGGATAAAAAATAACAATTCTTCAGACGTTCCCCACATTGCCTTATTACACACATGGGCTCCGATATTTATCTCGACAGTGTTCAATTATTCTCACGGACTATAACGACGACACTATCTATGTCCATATTGCTCGACTGTTCTCGCGATTATAACTACTATACTATACTGCCTACTGCCTATATATCTACATATATATATATATAATTTATAGCGCACAAATATGTGCATTGTAATAAATAAATAAATAAATAAAACAAAAAATAAATGTTCGTTGAACCATTAAAGTTTTTCTACACTTTTCCTACCTCTGAACACAGTCAAAAAATATTAGGGTGGGCCAAAAGTAACGAGACAAATTCAACAAATTTCTTTATCTCATTATAACTGAATTGCAACTCAATGGTGCTGAGGAATGTAATCGCCATTAAGAGCAATGACCTTGTTGTCATCGATCAGCCAACTTCCTGATCCCATCCTTTCAGAACTGCTTGGGCCTGGTGCTGATCCACTGCTCGTTATGGTTGTCGAGGTCTGCTTGGGTCCTTGTGTCCCTTCCGTGCATGAAACCCTATAGGCTCAAGAAGTAGTGGTAGTCGCATGGAGAGATGTCCGGCGAATACGGTGGGTGAAGCATGTGAACATAGCCCAGCTGGGCAAGCTTATTCGTGGCCACTTGTTTCCGATGGGGTGCGGCGTTGTCAAAGAGGAGGACTTTCTTGACGCGCTGCTGCTGAATAAGTTCGAGTCGCAGGTACATCTCTTCTATTTCGTTCACCATGGTCTTGGGGTCCATCGTCGTGCTTTTGGAAAACAGCTTCCAGCATACCGGTCCATGGGCGCAGACTCAAATCTCAGAAGGTGCTTCTCGCCGTAAACATCCCGCCGAACTAAGGTCGGTAACAGGTCACCAGGCCTCACTAAGACTCGCTGCTTGGCAGGGCTAAGGTAGAAGACGTACTTCTCATCTTGCGTGACTATTGAGCCAAGGCTGCTCGGGGTTGGGAATTGAGCGAGATTTGCGCAACATCGGTTGTCTCGTCAGACTGGGGTTTCGGCATGAGACAGGCTGGGGTTTTGGAATGCTTCTGGAAAAGGCCAGAGATCACTTCTCAGGTGGCCTTCAGTAGGTAGCAAACCAACATACAAATGCGAGAAGCACGAAACTGGACTCCATTCACGGCAGATGTGGCCAGGGCATGGTCTCATCACTTTTGGCCCATTCTAATAGATGAACGTTAGCAATTCTGAACCTTATGAGGTTATGAGGTTATGAAAAAATGCTTCATGTGGAAGGGGAGGAAGCATTTGTGAGGAATTAATGCCACTGCGAGCAGTTTGGAAAGTAGCTTAATGATATATGAAGGTGTTACACAGCGACAGATTGTGCAAAGAACTCGGTCGCAGCAGCAACCTGCTAGCGCCTCCCCTGGCACCTTTATTGACTGGTTAGGATAACAACGCCTCCTACATATGATTCATTTTTGAAAAAAAAATGCCTAGGCCTGATGACAAGGCGCAATTCTTCCGGAAATGAAAGCAGGAATTGCGAACAGGGCAACTGCTGTGCAAAGAGCTTATCCGAAGGTGCAGGTCGCAGTCTGGTAGGCGGCTGTGGAGTACACCACCTCGACATTCTATCTTTTCACGGCTTCTTTTCACGTGACCGGTCCAACAGTTGGACGATTTTTATGACATCTTGTTCAACTTGCGCGCTGTTATAGCTGCACTATTCAATATTCCCCGGCTTCTCACAACACGACTCCCACTGGGCAGAACGCCTACACTTATTGGGGAACCCCGCGAAATGGAAACGCATCAGTGGTGTCTGCGTTTTGTTTAAAACTTCCTGGGATTGAGGTGTTCCGCAAGCACATATGTGTCGTCGGATTTGTACTGGTTTGGAGGTTAATTGCTGGCAATGTGAAAATATGAGGCTTGTGGTGGAGCACTTCTATTTCTGACTTCACGCAATCCCGAATTTCCAACTCAGATAATAACCGTAAGATCACTAACCAATTCCTCCGTTCCTCAACATTTTCGATCGGAGCCCAGTAAGATATTTATTTCGATTCATGTTTAAAACTAATAATATATCAGACCACTGAAGTTGAACTTCAGAAAGAAGAGTCTTAATTTCGACGCAACTTGCACAGATGTGGGAACATTACCTCTCTAATTATTTATTCATTTATTTATTATTCGATTACTTGTTTATTTGTTTAATTTTTAGAGTGTAAGAATGCTTGGATTCTGCGAATCCTCCCGCTTTTGTTTATGTTTTATACCATTTTCACGATTCAAGTCAAACACTTTCGAAATCAAATTGGACACTTTTCAAATTAAATTGGACACTCTTCTAAGCTGGCCTATGAACTTTGAAGTCAAATGGTACACATTCCAAATTAAGACAAGGTTTCTCCAAGTTAAAGGTTTAAATATTTTTTTGAAGAAGAACTTAGTAAAAAAACTTTTTAAAGCTATGCGTTCTCTTATTGGAAAGTAAATTAAAACTTCAAAGAAAGTTATACCAAAATTTTGCTTGAACAAAAAATTATTCTAACATTTTGGAGGGTTTGTAGTTTATTGTAGAAGACGCTCATTTCAATTTGAAAGAGTTCTCTATAATTTGAAAAGCCTTAGGTTCGCTTAGAAGAGTGTCCAAAATGGTATATATTCCGCCAATTGAGAAGAGTATTTGCAGCATCAGAGAGTAGATAAATGATGGAGCATATAATTCGTTTTCAAAAAAAATGAAGAGAATAAACAACTTATCGCGACACCTGAAAACTCCGATATTCGTTTCACAAAGCTTTTTGTTTGAACGAGTTTGTGTCAGATCTCATTCGAATGTTAGTGGATATCAGGAAGAAATTGCCTAGAAACACCATATTTGCATGGAACACTTTAAAAACATTCTTCACTTTTTTCGAAACACTTTTTACTCTAACTAGAGATATTAGGTTGTAACGAAATAAATGGCACTGAACCACTGTAAATTTAAACAGTTAATATCTCGGCTTGTAGGCAAGTTTATTAATCGAAATAAAAACCTTCTGATTCTATGTACACATCTTTGCCAACGTGACACAAGCTTTTTTATCCAAGTAGCATAAAATTCAGAAGTTCTGGAATTGACGAAATCTTCGAAGGCCCTTTCGGCATCCTGTTGGTATTTGAATATTTTCCCACCCAAGAAGTCGCCAAGATGCTTGAAGAAGTGATAGTCTGTTGGGGAGAGGTCGGGAGAAAACGGAGGATGTGGTAGAGCTTCAATTCTCAGCTCATTCAATTTCTGCAACGTCATTCGTGCTACATGGGGGCGAGCATTGTCGTGCAGAAGGAGAACTCGCCTTCGGTTTACCAAGGCCGGCCGGATATCCTTCAACTTTTTCATCATTTCTTCAATTTCAATGCAGTACTTCTCTGCCGTGATGGATTCACCGGGAGAGAGGAAGCTGTGGTGAATAATTCCCAGCGAACACCACCATACTGTCACCATTACTTTCTTTTGGTGCAATTCCGGCTTCGCAAAAACCTTGGGGCTCTCATCGCTGTCCACCCACTGTGCCGATCGTCGCCTGTTGTCGTACATTATCCATTTCTCGTCACAGGTTACGATGCGATCAAGGAATGGGTCCGTTTCGTTCCGTAGAAGCAGTGCGGACGAGATCTCATATCGTCGGTTTCTTTGCTCCTCAGACAGCTCGTGAGGCACCCATCTTTCCAGCTTTTTGGTCCTTCCAGTTTCCTTCAGATGCCGGGCAGCTGTGTTGTGACTGACGCCAAGAACCTTCGCTATCCCCCTGGTACCTTTGTGTGGATCCTCCTCTACCACATCTCTCAGCTTGTCCTCATCAACATCACTATGCCTCCCACGACCTTCATGTTCTTCCAAGCTCTCATCTCCATTCCGGAACTTCTGATACCAACGATACGCCGTCCGAATTGTGGAACATCCTTGACCGAATGCGGCGTTGATCTTCTCGTCCGCCTCCTTAGCTGTAGTGCCCAGCTTGAATTCATACAAGTAAATGCCTCGGATTACCCTTTTGTCCATCCGCAAAAAAGTCAATAAAACTCTAAAGTTTTCCCACTTTTACATAGAAAATTTTGTACTCACCGGTAGAGCAAAGTTTGCGCTTCTAAACGATGTGCCACATGTTACGGTTTGTTCTTGATCAAACGCGTAAAGACGCGCCAAAAAATGGCGCGAGCCAGTGCCATTTAATTCGTTACAACCTAATAGAAAACCTTAAAAATGGAAATATGGTCCAAATGAATGAACGCAGAGAACGCAGAACACAAACCACTTCTCGTAGATTACCCCAGGGTTCAAGAATCAAATGTCGTCTGCTTGCTTAAGAAAAAGACGTGTAATATTGTTGGCGGTCAAAAAAAAAGAACGCATTGCGATACGTTGAATGAAACAAATGAAATGAATGAAACATTGACGCGCTCTTTGCTAATCCTGTTAGAAACTAGATTCAATTGAATGCAGGTGACGGTTTTGGGGATCAAGTTTTTATCTACTGGCTGTTAGGGCCATTTCTCCTTGAGCGATGAGCAAATTCCTCTTAAGTGAGCAATCGTCCCAACGCTCGAGAGCTTGTGTATCAGCCTAATATTTCTGGATCAATCAGGATGGTATTACGAGCATTGTATGCTCACTGCAGGCAGCGTCCGCTGCCCACACATAGCTTTGGAAACTTCATTTAAAAACACAGCAAAGTGATGCACACGTAGTTTCTTCTTCTTCAAATGACGCAACGAGCAACCCGTACAAGTTAGTCACGACTGCCGCCAGTCTTATAGAGTTCGATGAGACGATCAAGCACTTCGCGTTGGTTGACACCTGGAATGAGTGACAATTAAGGGTTCAATGAAAGGTTGCGCCAAGCTGATAAGGCTCGCGATTCCTTCCACATAAGAAGCTGTTCGTTTCAAGTTAAGATTCCAAACCATCATTCCTATTTTTCCTTCCTCCAGATACAAGCCTGTTTACAGCTTTCAACACGACAAAGGCAAGACAGTTCTATGACAAGTAGAATTTATCACTACACAACAACTGAAAATCATGCGACAGCGATCCATATAACAAACCCAATTTTTCAACTTCTCCGCTACTCACATCGCATCTTTCAAAATGAGTTATTTATTTATTTATTTATTTATTTATTATTTATCTATACATCCAAGAGGACGTGTTCTACGATCTGAAGAAAATGAAAATGAGAATCAGGCCATGCACAGAAAGGAAAATAAAAACAAGGACAATCCAACATTATCAGTTTCTCGGTCGGCAGCGATATTCTTAGGATAAGGAAAAAGGACGGCGTTACTCAATCCTTTTTGGGATGCGCCACGCATTCTACCTTTACAGGATATCGAGGTTGTGATTTGAGTGCGTGTTTGGCCATATGATGGCCAGCCGATGAACAAGTCAGCGCCTTGCCCTTCCCAGACAAGTCTGGTACCAATTCACCGACCCCGGAGGGATGGAACGCTGAGTTGGCCTGGGCGGGAGACCCGAACCAGGAACCTGGTGTCGGGTGCAGGCGACAGTCGGCGCCTCCTCCCGCTGCGCTGCACGCACCCTAGCGTCGCGTATCAAATAAGCAACTAGACCGTACGGCAAGTGACTGAACTAAACTAATAAACAACTAACCGGCAACTAAACTGAATACACCACGTGTTAGGTAAAAAATTGGAAGAAGGGTAATCTAGGCGGTGGATGTTTTTCGCAAATGCATTAAACACCACAGCTTTTCTAGGAAGGCATCGTTAACAAGGGATGGGCCCTTTTCATGCTTTAGTGAACATTCTTTTTGCCTCACATCTTGTGTGCGTGAACAAGTGGCCGAAACTCACTAAACGTAAGCACAGCTAACACAAAGCAGATCGAATGCGCCTCAACCACGTTGTAAGGTTGCAGAAGAATTTGTGAAAACGAAGTCTCACCCTGAAACACGTATGGCGCACTGAAGAGAATTCCACAGGTGCCTCCAACAGTGATTCCGAAGAACACATACAGCAGCAGACGATCGATAATCATTGCCACGTACTTCCAATCGTCGCGATACTGAATTCACGAATTTGTTCTCCTACGCATCAGATCAACATTTAGCTGTGAGTGAAACTTTCGCTTCAAGAGAGATTTGAGCCCGTTGAGCTCTTTCTACACTTTCTCCGCCAATGTTCAACTCTTGAAGCGTCGCATGAAATTCTCCCTATAACTTCTGTTCGCTTTATTGTGATGATTTCTTCTTTGTATATATACATCTCTATAAAGGATAAAGGACGGCGTTATTCAATCCTCTTCGGGATGCGCCACGCATTCTACTTCTACGGGATGTCGTGGAGGCGTGTTGAATGCATATTTGGCCATACAATGTGCGCCTCCTCCGACTGCGCTCCAAGCGCCACTTATATCTCTATACATTCTACATATGTAGATGTAGGTGTGCCTGGTGTTTTCCTTTCTTAAAGTTTTTGCAGAAAACCCTTGGATTTCATGAAGGGAGATTAGAGTGGACCCCTATCTTAATAGACTTGCACCGTGAATGACCTCAACTCCTGACAGCTGAAAACAATCCAGTTGAGGATTGTGTGCTTTCTCCGTGCCTTCTAACTGCTCTACTTTCCTACGATCTTGAATACTCTTAAAAACCATTTGGAGCAGATCCTGCACCACCAAAAATGCACAGCATATATCCTCAGCACTTGAAATCCTTTGAAATCTGATCCAAAATGTCGTTTCGCCCTCTCAGAACGCGGCGGAGTCGTGCGTTGCGGACAACGAGGGTGTGCCCATAATTCCTACTTCCTGACTGTCCCTCTTCTTTCTCACTCTTGCTCCAGATGGGCAGTCTTGCACTCATCACGTTTATATGGAGAACGATCGGGAGAGAATGAGAATTCTACAAATAGTCAAATAACGCCAATCCAGGGTGCCCCAGCGATAAAAACTCAGTCGCGCAACAACGATGAGAGTGAATCACAATTGATGTTATCCAAATCAATGCTTGCGCGTACGGATAAGGGTGAAGGATAATAGCGTTAATCAATTTACTTCGGGATATGCCTCGCATTCCACTTCACGGGATGTCGTTGAGACAACTTGAATACGTATCTGGTCTATACAATGACTTGCAGTGGATAGCCGATGCAGAAGTCAGTGTTTCACCCTTCGCAGACGAGTCTGGTAGCAAATTACCGCCTACAAGGGATGGAAGGCTGCTCTGACCTGCTGGGAAATTCGAGCCAGGAGCATGTAATCGCGCGACAGTCAGCACCCTCCCCCCGCCGCGCACAACTTGCCCAATTTCAAGCAAAGTCAACGAGAATTTTAATTTTTTAGAATTGTTTTCTTATTTTTGAAACTCATTTGACTGTTTTAAGACATCTTTTCTTTAACCAAAAGGAATTTGCTGTGGTTTGAGAGACCCCTGTTCTATAAATCTGTCCAGTCTTTTTTAAAGGGTGTTAACTTTGAAATTAGAATTGCACACACCTGTTAAACATTCTCCTTTGACATTCCGAAACTCATAAATGTTTGCAGTACGCGAATAAAAAGCTACAGACGGCATATTCTGGGTTCCAAATTATGTATAATCAATTTTGTTTGTGAAAGGTTACCGAGTAGAATGAATTTCAGAGGCAATAATCAAAGAAAGATTTTGTCAAAAAATGCAATTAAGCTTAAAACCAAAAAGACATTGGAGATTGAAAACAAGAAATGTCACGGCTTACCATTTTGTACTCCTCGTCCTGCTTCAGGTGATCGGTGATGTAGTCGATGGCATCAATGGCTCGAAGAGCGTCCACAGAGAGTGGATAAAACGACGTCAGAGACGGATCGGGAGGAAACTCCATTCCACAATTTAAAACTTTTGCCGACACAGTTCTGTAAAGATAAATGTAGACGAGATTTGGAAACCACTACCTGCACACTCTGTCGATGTCTCTATAGCTCATTCTATAGCAGGTACATTTTTTTAGTTAAAAAGTAAAGCTAGGCGTTAGCCAATCCGTTTATGGGATGCGTCACGTTTTTTTATGCATTCTGTCATTGAGGTCGTCCGAATGTGAATTTGGCGTGTACTTGCGATGGCTAACCGATGGACACGACAGCGCTTGTCCTTTCCAGACAAGTCTAGCACCAATCCACCGACTCCGGAGGGATGGAAGGTCTGATTAGCCAAGGTGAAAACCTGAACTAAAAACAAGGAAACGGGGAGCAGGCACTAAAGGGTGTCTTCGACAGCGCTACCAGCTCAAAATGCTTTATCATCGATGAAAAACGAGATGCGTCTGCATAAAGCAGGTCTCTAAATGTGGTATCAGATGGCGACTAGTAACTCACTTTTCATCAGCACTGGGGCAGAATGGATGGTGAGCAGACGGATTGACGGTGAACTGGCCTAGGCCCGGCAACTGAGTGATCCCTGTCTGTGGCGGATCCACTGTGTACTTCCTCGTCTGCGATTTCGGTCGCTGCATGCACATCGCTTTCGGCATCCACTAGAATGCTGATTCAGCGCGTCGCAGAGAAGAGGCTCGTCAGGTCAGGATCACCTACCTCGAGGAACAGCTTACGGACCCATTTCGGCATGCGATGGGTGGTTGGCCCGCGGAAGTACACGTTGATAATGATCACGGTCACCAGAATAGTGATCACGTTGAGCACAAATGTGAGTAGGAGATATCTGAAGAAAGACATTGAGAGCGATATCTTGAGAGTTACGAGCATTTCTAAGAATGGCTAGTCAAAGAATAACTAACTTGGCCATGAGCGGAATTGTACTGGATGTAGGTGGAAGGATTTTCGAGACAAGCAACAAGAACACGACGATAGAGAGCAGCACCGAGATCGTCAGCGTCATCTTCTCGCCTGAAGTGGAAGTCGAGTAGTGAGGATAGTCCAACCCAATCTTGCCTTCGATGAAAGCGTGGAAGGTGAGTTCCCGCACCCAATATCTATCACACAGCAGTTTTTTCATCATTGCATAAACCATGAAGCCATAATCACATTGCCGAAGCAGTGCATTATCTACTCTTAGCTGCTCGGAGCAATAGCCGTTTTTATAGTACGCTTTGGCGAGAGAACGACCTCGTAATGGTCGCTCTGCCACAGGGATAATGGACACTATCGAATTCATCAAAAGTCTATTGAATCCTACACAGAAGTTTCCGATCTACTATATACATATGTGGGGTAACCTTTATGACGAAACAGAAATGGGCAGATACCATGACCCTCTTCACGAAGCCAGAGACATCGCTCCCGTTAGGGCCTACAGAAGTCAAGCCTTTTGATCTTCGTCCTTATTACTACCAATGTTTACAGTGCATAAATGCTCATAAACGTCGAACTTCTTCAACTCAGTAAATCTCTGTTAGAAGGTGAACATTGCCCGCTGTGTTAGTTGCAGAGATCGCGCCACAGATTGGTTCCGCATATCATATTATTTGCCTGATTGGTTGTATAAGTATCGCCTACAAGAGGTTTTCCAATCATGAAAGGTGCAATTAGCAAATTCCCGGAAAAGGAGGTGCATTGCGAAATTGCACCCGCTCTCGGCCTATAACGGAACAGTGGCTGAAGCAGGCAGGCACGCGCCGTCGTAGCCATTCCCTTCGCTCACTCCTCTTTCAGACGAGTTTCCCCTAGATAGGCTAATGAGATTGGTGATGGATGCAGGAAGCAGGGAAAGAGGAGCACGTATTGCTCCTCTGCAACGTTGCGTCCTGGGAAGCCGTAAGCGGCTGTAAGTGCGAAATTCTAGGGTTCTCCTCCCTTCATTCGCGCACGGTGCGTCGTGCGTACTGCTTTGCCTGGAATGCAGCCGATATTTTGCTCTAGACTGTAGGCGGATTGTTTAACACAACATCGCGTAGTGCTCTCCTTATTCCCATTATACCTGATGTCTGCTTTTGCGAAAAAAATTATTCCCAATCCTCCTTCGACTCCCCGCTGAATTTTTTATATTAACGGCAGCCACGGCGGGAGATTTAAGAGATTTTTTCTTCAAGAAAAAAGCACTGAAAATGGTGATTATCTCTGTTTCTGCACAAGCAACTTACACTAAATACCATGATAAACCCCTGACTGTTCTCTTCCGAAACCACATTCTTCGCTCGCTTTGCTAGAACTGGTAAGACATAAACTATAACTTCATGCATACCTGAGTCGGTCGGCAGGAAAAAGACGGCCATGCTGAGGAACGCCATTAGAACGGTAGGAATGATCAGAACGACAGTGTAGAACAACGTCTTCCTCCTAAATGTTCGAGAGTAATGCGAGTGCCGAGTAACAAGACATGTCGTTGCGAACACGATGTCGAGTAAAGTTATTAGTTTGTTTCATCATTTCGGCATATTTGGAGCAGTTGGAGAAGGCTTTTTTCGCGAGCCGTGGGAAATGACGTTCTTGGTTCGTACTCTGCTTAGGCCAATCAAGCTTAGGAAGGTTGGGATTAAGGCTGGGATTACTGAAGCTTTCACGAGATTACACGTTTTCACTTCTAAGTCTGAACCTGCACTTGGCTCTTTCATGGCTTCCAAGACGCTCTCGGTCAACTCTGAAGGTTTTCGAGAGGTGCAGCTGTTCACGGCCCTTACCTGATTCTCACTTGGAATTCGATTCTACTACGTTTGTTCACCAGTGACGCTGGCGCATCCATGACATCCCATATAGAGGATGCGGCGTATTCAGACAGGTCGACCCACTCGGCCTGCTCAAATTCGAGCTTGATCTCGTTCTCGTTGTACTGAAAATTTTGATTTTACAGTTTAAATGCAATCGCTGAAGCAAAGCAATGTTAAATGTACTCGCCGTCCATGACCCAAACACCAACGTGCACACCTGCTCGTCAAAAGGGAAGAATTCCACGTCTGAAACTGCTTTTAGTGAAACGCTACACCAACACAGAACTGCAATCTTACTTTGAGCGGACTAAGAATGTTCTGGATTTGTGATTGCGCGTTGCACTCCACCGCTCTTCCTGAACATGGGCAGCATCAAGAACAGCGACTTGTTGCATACTCACGTTGGCCTTACGAAGCAGGATGAACACGCGGTCAACATCGGACAATGAAAAATCAAGAGGAAGATACACGCAAGGGAAAAAGACCTTTCTCGTCTCCCCCCCCCCCCCCCTCACCGGAGCTCTGAGCTTCATTGACGCTCGACGGTCAGAGAGGCTGTTGCTTGGGCCAACTCGTCGAAAATTATGTGGGCTGACCAAATCAGCCTCCTAACCGACTAAATTCTGCGCGTCATAAAAGCGCCAAGTGCCTAAAAAAAGTCTTACATCTTAGCAAAAAATATAAGGTGTGGCGCGTGGCGCTTTTTCTACCGAGTGGATCCACTCGGTTACACCGGCACACAGAAGTCAGGTGTCGCTCACTCGAGCAATTGTGTGATCAACGGGTGAAGGTTGGTAATAGCAACACAAGTGATTTCAAGTTTTAGTCATGCTTTGAGGTTTCCCTCTGAAAGCAACACTAGTTCGACAAACTCAGCCTAGAGATTCTCAGAATTGAAAAGTGTGTCTGTGTTCCCTATACCCTGGAGTGGGAGAAACCACACACGAGTAAGTAGACAAGGATCTCCGAATATTTGGAGATGTGTGAACGCACTAGCATAAGTTCGTGAATTTGGTGCTGAACTACACTCCCATGCGAACAAAAAAGTTTGTCGTTTAGGGTTTTCTACACAATTGTCTAAAGAATGTGTCAACTTACTTGGTCGGCTTCTGCTTGTGGAAAAACACTGCTTGAATAAGCTTTAAGCTGTTGTGACTTTATACGTACATATTACCATAGGAGAAAACATTGTGGCCATGTTGTCTCCGCACCTCACAACGAGTAGTTACCATGAATCAACCCTAACGGACGACTCCCACAAGGCATGCAGATCTGGGGCCAGATTCATCAATCGCTTACCGCCCTCTTCCGGCGAAAATACCGTCAAAACCCTTGACTCATTAGGATTAGATTTTGGCGGTATTTTCACCGTTAGAGGGAGGTAAGCGGTTGATTAATCAGGCCCCTGGAGCAATGTTGAACCTGACATCCCCTATCAACTCGACTATCATGCTTATACCAGAAAATCAATTTTAGCCGTATGTTGCCTAGTTGGGGCTCAGAGTTTTGCGTACGGATCGAATCGTTTTTTCATACGAGACCCAGAGATTTCTTTCAGTTTAAGCTAGGTGAACTGGTGATATATTTGAAAAGATAAATCACTGATTTGTCTATTAGCTGGCGAGCTAAGCCATTGTTTGCGCCAAAGGCGATTCTGCACTACATCTAGTGCAGGCACTTGAGGCGTTTGCAAAGTTGATTTACATAGCGGTAACTTTTATCCCTTGGTTCCCTTATAAGAAACTCACCAATAATGCATGAGCTCTTATAAATCGCGGGTGGCACCCAGAGCATGTCTCCGAGATAGTTGATGACGACATTGCACATGAACGACACTTCGTAGTTGCCATCAGCACTTAAATGATTTAGATAATCTGTGAAAAAAAGGTATTCTCTTCGGGTACTGCACGTCGGCACTCAAGATTAGTGTTCTTTTTTCAGATCGTATTTGACAGCTGTTTCACCATAGGCCAGATGCTTGAGCTTGACCTCTTCAAGATACAAATAGGTAGAAAATGCGGCTCTTTCCAAATCACGGTAGTGGTTATCACACAAGTTTAGCACTGAACAGTTCTAGCATTCTGATTTTCACATGATTTTCCAAATCGACCATCTGTTAGACAATCCGAATGTTTTGCCTTTACTTTAGTACCTGGTAAATTTTAATTCTGCACGAGAAAAAGAATTATGCAGTTATCTATAACCGAAGCTGCAAAGTAGAAAACCGTTGGTAGCATCGAGTATCATAGACCAGTTTCGCGATGAACTGTACACATTCTCACTTTGGACCGAACATTTTTTAATTTGAAACCGCATACCTTCAGCAGTAAAATGGAGACTAAAACAAAGTCCGAGGTAGCGGAAGTTTAAATAGAAGAAATAGAATCTAACCAAATTAAAATAGTTACCTTTTGATTAAATATCTTTTTTGAAGAAATTTTTAACTAAGGGTTCACTTTAACAGTGTCTTTAGAAAAAATAACTAAACTGTTGGATAAACATGAAATTTTTACTATGCAACCTGAAACAGAATTTCTTGTTTCACTCGGATGGGTTAGAAATCAAAAAAATGTTGGTGTTATAGCGTGAGATTGCGCCAAGCACTCATTCCATACACTGCATTGTTCATTGGGAAGGAATGGCGTAACTGCTGCTTCTATGCGTTCAAATCTAGAAACAGCAAAAGCGAACGCAAAATAAATAATATACCACCATTTTCCACTGTATAACTTTAGTTAAACAGCGTGTATACTTTAACTTCAGTTATGTTTATTTTTTCTTGGAAAGCGTTTGATTTCAAATTAAAGTATCCAGTCATATAATTGGTATGAAAAGAAATTTTGGAAGAATTGCTTGCAAAATATGGCTAGTATTTCGCACGTATCATCTCTATAATATAAACATATCCCAGTCAAATCTTTATTTAAACAGATTCAATAATCTGTTAGATCGGAAGTGGGTTAGCACATACAATATCGGCCTTGACTTTTGGTCTTTGGGGGGGGGGAGCGAAAAAAAAACCGCCTTTTCCGCCGCTTTTCTGTAGCGCTCTCCAAATTGAGCACATTGTAAAATGAAATACATATTCGTGATCAGCACCGCGCACTCTTCCCGATGAGCTGCAAAGCGCATAGCGGGCTCCTGAAAAATAGTTTAGTGATCTAATTTCTGTCTGGCGCGGCTGACCTCCCCTCGCGGAAAGTCCCAATCTAGTGCTTAATCTGCAAAACCATAATTAAAATTAATCGGTTTTGGTCAACACAGCTTACAGTCCGATGGCAATAGTACTCCTCCGAACCCTCTCTACTTCTCTCCGTGATCAAGTCTGCTGGCAATTCACAGTTGAGATAATAATGTAGCATCTGACCTCAAGCAAGATATTTAAGCTGATCATGGTAAACTGGAGATCAATGAACATGGCGGCGTGCCACAGGGAAAGATTGCGCCACGCACTCGTTCGCCAGTCGGGCTTTCTTTGAGCTTAACCGTAGGCGATTTCTGGCGAACTATACACTTGGCGGCGGATCGTCCAAGTTTACCGTATACTCGTCGGGCAATGCGTCACGGTATGAATCGGGTCCAAGTGCGGAGCGTAGGGATTCAGAAGACGTGCTGAAGAATTCGATCAACGTACGTGAGAACTTAGAAGACGTGCTCTGAAGGCGTCGTCCAACGGCGTAGGGATTCAGAAGGCGTGCGCTAGACGTCTCCAACTTGCGTAGGGATTGCGAGTAAGGGGGACCAGTAGGAGGTGATCAACAAAGGAGATCCACTAGAGAACATGAATAAAGGGGACCAGTGTTTTCCCTCAACATCGCTCAATGTGTGTCGGGCTTCTAAAGACGGATCACAGAAGTCGTGGCACGTGTGTCGGAGTGCAGAAGGAGTGTCATAACGTCGTGGTAACGTGGTAGCACGTGAATCAGGATTCAGTTTCACATGTGGAGAGGGTGGGGGGAAGGGTTAGAGAGAGTAGAGAGGGTTCGGAGGAGTACTATTGCCATCGGACAGTAAGCTGTGTTGACCAAAACCGATTAATTTTAATTATGGTTTTGCAGATTAAGCACTAGATTGGGACTCTCATTACCTGTTTCAGCACACGTAGAGAACGAGCGCTTCGGAGATTAAATCGGGTACATGCGACAGAAGGTGGACGGGCTTCCTAGGAGCAGTGAAGATTCTGAACCACCATATCCTGTTGCACTAGTCTGTATAGTGAAACCAGTTTTTTACTGTAATAAAAAAGAAGGCCTAAAGAAGAAAGCAGTAAGATTGGGGTTCCTCTATTCCCGGGGTTTGGGGACAAAGCCCCCAACCAGTCTGGTAAATAAATAAATAAATAAATAAATAAATAAATATAAATATATATATATATATATATATATAAAAGACCTGTTTCTAGTAAGATGTCTTTCGTAGAAGTAGAACGCGTGGCGCATTCGAAGAAGGGGATTAAAGTAAGGATAAAGTTAATTACTCTCAATGTCGAAAACGAAGCCGCAGGAGCAGTATGAATGACCCGGCCTTGGGCCAACCGTTAGTTTAAACGCTCAGACATCAGACTGCGCTCTATTCAATGTCACTAGGATGGATACATTCTGCCTTCCCCACCCCATTATGCTTGTGATGCTGCGACGCGCCATGCATTCTACCACCATGCAGACTTTGCAATGCAATGGAAACGCACGACACGTGTCCTCAAGACTGCGTTACGCGCCACAGAAGGAACATATTAGTGAAAATCCCTAAAAATAAATAAATAAATAAATAAATAAATATGAAAGACATGTTTCTAGTAAGATGGCGAGGACACGAAATACGAAAGACAGAAAAGACAAGCATGTTAAATGAAAGGGGGAGGTCGTAGATATCCAAACCTTGTTTGGTGTACACCGCGTATTTTAATCCACCCTCGTTTGGAAGGATCAATATGGCGTCACGGCACCGGAAGTGTAAAGACTCTAGTTAGGCGATGTATGGCGTCCTCAGATGACGCGAGGGGTCACAGAGGCAGGAGAGTGGACTGGCTCCGGAACTAATCTGGGTCCCGACCAGGGCTACTGGACATTTCAGTCGTAATAAACCGGTTCCAGCGAACCAAAATTTGAGATCTAACCACCTTTTAACTCAGAATTTACTGGAGAATGCTCTCATATGCTATTTTTCAGTTTTTAAACAATTCTTTAAATGACACTCAGTTAGCATTTGGGGGAGTTTGCTTCGTATCTACGTGGCCAAAAAGTCTTCCGGCCTAGTCGAAATTTCACCCATTGAGGATTATAAGGTGTTTTTATAGACCTCCAAATATCTATGTTTCTTTCTTTAAAGAAACGATTTTGTATTAACTTCAATCATGCAAAAAGTGTGCGGCTAACTGCAAAGAAGTGTCATGTGGCCAACTTGCCAGGGTATACTTATTAGCGATTTCAACCGCCGAAGATTCCACTTTTGCGGCATGATTTCCACTGTTTCCTTCAAGGGGACAAACGAATATGAGAACGCATAAGCTTGACGTAACGAAATTATAGTCCTCCAAAGTGGAGACATTTTCTGAAATTAATAGCATTGAATTACCGGATCCTTTAAAAAAGTACATCATTGTGATCGAGAAATGCTAGGGAATCCAGAGAACTATGTGGTAATACAAATATAGTAGAAAAGAGGTTTTAGTAGGCCGAGTTTCTTCCTTCACCAACTACTAAGGAGCTGTGGGTGTAATTATCTTCCGCGAGGGGAGGTCAGCCGCGCCAGACAGAAATTAGATCACCGCAGCTCATCGGGAAGAGTGCGCGGTGCTGATCACGAATATGTATTTCACTTTACAATGTGCTCAATTTGGAGAGCGCTACAGAAAAGCGGCGGAAAAGGCGGTTTTTTTTTTGCTTTTTCCGCCCAAACAGCAAAAGTTAAAGCCGGTATTGTATATGACCATATTTGTCTATAATCTATTTTGTGCATCTATAAATTTCCCCAATATTGGATGCGGGTGTGGGTCTTTACCTACGCTTAGCACTAGTTGTAAATAGCGCTAGCAGTAATCATTTTAGAGGAGTCGAGTCTTTTAACTAAGTCTATTAACGATACAGGAACTATACAATAAAAAAAAGACAAGTTGGAGTGAGCAGGATCGGAGGAGGTGACGGTAGCGGTATCCTCGGCAGCTAGCCCCGGAACAGGGTTGTGAAGGAAGCAGCAGCGTCCTGAACGCAGTGAGTGCAACGGAACGCTCTGAAACCCGACCCAGTGCATTGCGATTCTCTTTAACATGAATCTCGTACGCGATTCACGACACCGCGAGACAGCAAAATCAATGCGCGGATCGAGGGGTGAAAATCGAACAATCTCATATAACATGACGGCGGTACAGAGAAATTGTATGGTTGCACTCCATACTTCCACTCCACCTCAGGTTCCTCCTCCAGCTCATCCTCTCTTTATACCTAACAGCAACCCGTTTCCTATGCTTACGGTTGCCAGGTCACGCATACACAAGTAATTGTAAAACACACAAGTGGGCTCCACAGGCACCCAGTCTACACAATTACGCAAAATTCCTACTGCAGCCAACGCTGCTTTCATATCCACTGGACCTGCTTCTTGGTGCAGGAGGTCACTGACCAGCTATGCATGCTCACGGTGGCTTGTCACGTAGGAGAGGACGTGACACCGCATTTTGACGATGACGTGTTCTGACCTCATGACGTTCGTCGTCCGGGGGCCATTTACCCAACAAATTTGCTCGAAAGATGTCCTTGGCCTATGCTATACCATCGCTCATCCGGTGGCGACGGACAGAGCGAGCGGTGTCGTTGATAGGGCCCAAGCACGCGATAGGCCAGCAGTTAACAGTGCTGTGTGCTGCTGCGTAGTTTGCAGGCTTCCCATCACAGCTGCCGAGGTTGCCCCACAATGTTTCGTTTCGATGTTCTCATATAGACACACCAATTCTTGTTGAATTGATTGTTTTCACCAGTGTCGATGAGGCTCGTGCCGGGCAGCGCGCTTGTTATCTTATTTGGTGGGTAGCTCACTTTTGATGTTCTTGTTTTTATTGAGGTTGAAGTGGTTGTGCTTTTTGTTGGTTATGTCTCACTTTTAGTACTGAAATCCTGTTGAGTTGACTGCTTTCATTAGCATCCACAAAGGCCGTAGCGGGCCAGAGCCCTTGCTATCTTGTTTTGTGAGTTCCGCACGATTTTCTTTTTTTCATATTGGTGCTGCTCATATCAGTTATTAGTTCCTTCTCATTTTGGCTCCTTAGTTAATCTTTAATTGATTGTTTTCAGCAGTTCTACTTCTGCCGATGCTCTGGTGAGCTCAGCGATGCGGTCGCATCGGTAGTGATGCGGGATACAAGCGATGGTATGACAACCCGATAGCGACGTATCGCTAGCGGCAGATTGCCTAAGGCCTTTGTTATACTACCGCTAACCCCGAGCGACGCCTAATGATATGCTCCCATATCGATCGCGTCGCGACGCCTGATCGATATGGGAGCATATCATCGGGCCTGCATACTTTCCGTCGCCGCGACGAAATCGCGGCGATGAGTTTTGCAGAGCGACGCGAAAAGGCGCGGGAAGCCATCGCATTGCCGACCGACACTGTTGCGGTGGCCGCGGCGAAGTCTCCTTTGACTATTCGGCCGCGTGCGGCATAATGGACATGAACTGAGCGCCACGATGGAAGTATGCCTTCGGCCTAAGGCCAGGGGCATACTTCCATCGGGGCCGCACACGTCCGAATAGTCAAAGGAAACTTCGCCGCGGCCGCCGCAACAGTGACAGTCGGCATGCGCGGTGGCTCTCAGCGCTCATCGCGGGCATTGCATACTTTTTCGCGCCGCGCGCGGTGTTTAGAGTAGGTCCTGGAGGATCGCCGTCGCGCTCCCTTGCAAAGCGATGGGCGATGCGACGAGCACTGAGAACTTCAAATTCTTTTGCGTCGCTCTGCAAAACTCATCGCCGCGATTGCATCGATGGCCTTAGCCCTAGTTTATACTTCCGCCGCTGCGCGGCGCGGCACCATTGTCAAAATAGATATCGACCCTGTGGCGCGAAAAATCGATACTCATGGCGATCGTCGTGCCGCGCCGCGTGGCGGCGCAAGTATAAACTAGGGCTTAGGCATCGCTGGGCGATGGTATAACATAGTCCTAACTGGCACTCGTGTTTTCTCTTTCCGCAAGGTCCCGCCTCTAATTGTTTTAGTTGTCTATGCTTTCGCTCACCCCTGAGTGAGCGATGGCCCTCGAATCGTCATTGATTCGTTTCGACTTTCGTGAGACAGAGTGACACAACTAGCGTGACAAATTCGTCACTAACTACTACTTTGTTTCTAACAAAGAGGATCAAGAGGACGGCAGTTAAAAGATTTGTCCCTAGTCACTGACCAAACGAAGCACGACGACAGCGGCCTCAACAAAAATGCCCCGTCGACAATTTCACGGGGAAGGGCCAAAACGACAGAGACTGGTCCCAACGGGAGCGAAGCCGAAAGCGCGATTCACAGATTTCAAAAACCTAAAAGGGCATGGTGCGGGCTATGATCAATTATGTGACAATAGGTATGAGTTGGTGAGCGTTATCCATATCCCATAGTTAGTTTGTGGAAAGTCGCACGTCACAGCACCAGAGATTTTCTCCTAGACAAAGTTTTGGCTAGATCGGTGACCATGTCCTCGTCATATCGTCTCCCAACCACATCACGTAGCCGACGTAGTTACTTACTGCTACCTACCGTAGTTGGCTCATGAAAAGTGAGTGTGATATTCGAGATCAGTACCACCAATAAACCCTTAGACGAAGTTCATACAGCGGTGAGTCTGACACGACTACCCTAGCTATCGATTTGGGAGATAAGTTTGCGCAACCGTCCAAACGGACACCACCATCGTGTTCATCATCCCAAATTATCGTTTAGGAGAAGTTTGGGCCACAGCATCTTGTCTCATACTTGCGTGGTGCGTTTCGCCCCACGGGACAGACACGCGAAAATCGCTTTCGTCGTCAAAGTGTTAATGTTGACGAGGTTCTTGATCACTATTTTGACAAAAGGTATACATACTTGTTGAACAGAACGATGTCGGGGAGCCATACTTTGTCCGGTTGCACTCGAATCTGCTTGATCTCACCGTAGTTTACCGGATTCCAACGCATTTGAAAGTCATGCCATTTCTGAACTGATTATTAATGAGGATGTAGTGACAAAAAAAAATCAATCATATTAGCACTCACCAGCGTTAGCCAGACGTTGGTATGCATCACTTGATCTTTTTCGTCCTAAAAACGTTTTAAACATTGAGGAAGAAATGTTAAATGTTTTCGAAAAAAAGGTCTTCGAAGAAAAATCCCTTAGACAAAAATGAAAACCTTGAATCCTATTAAAATGTTAAAAATGATAAAATGAATTGTTACATAGATATACGTTTAACAAGCAGCTGTTTGCCTATTTCGCTTTGCCAAGCCGCACGGGCAGATGCTGGTTGTGCTGTTGTTTTCTGCTTGCCCTAACAAGGGATATCAACTTTCCGTGGAAATTTCTAAAGTGATCTATTGAGGGTTGTAGAGAATTGTCTGGTAAGTATTGTAATGCGCCGCTCCGTTTCAATTTTCCTTCGGGCATCTGGGTAGCTCAAAAATGGCCAAAAATCGTAGTACTTCAGTGTGGGCTGATAAGGCAAAAGTGATACCTGGAATGAGCTTGTAGTGCTCCAAATTAACCTGCAAAAGGTTTGGACTTCAGCTACGATTTAGGGTGTTTCTCACCAGGGAACTACCTGAGGTGTAGGTCTGAACCAGCGATGTGATGCATATGTGCAGAAGCTCCTCCCCATCAGAAGTAACAATATGCAAGTATCTCGACCCGAGTACAACTTTGAGCAGAGTTACGGCCCGTGGAAGCTGCACCATTGAAAAGGAGTGGTGAAGCAAGCAAGAAGGCTGGTATCTTATCACTCTCGAGTTCATTGTTCTCTTGTCTCCGTGTGTCGACGGGGCGGCCGAGTGGATAGCGTGGCAGACTCACGAGCGAAATGCCAGGGTTTGGATCCTGCGTTGCTCATGTCTTTTGCATTTTCATAAACTTCGTGTTCATGCGAGGGGTGTATGCACTAACAGCAGAGCAGGTAAAGAACAGGTTGACCCTGTTGTTAACCCTTATGAAGGATAAAGGTTGGTGTCACCATAGCCCAGTTTGGGATGCGCCGTGTATTCTACTCCTACGGGGCACCGTTAAAGCAGTTTCGATGCGAATATAGTCTTTTACAGTGGCTTGCGGTGGCCAACCGATGGACATGTAAGAGTTTATCCTCCCGAAAAAGTCTGGTGCAAAACCGTCGATCCAGCCGGGATGGAAGACTTGTAGTTAGTCTTGGAGAGACCAGAAGCAAAACCATGAATTCTGGGTATTCTACATGTGAAACTGCTAAGGAGAGCAACCTTATTTGTTGACTAGTGTTTCATATTTACATAGGTGTAACAGAGTGAAAGCGGCTTCCGGAGGGCACGCCGAATTCAGGTTCCCGGTTCGGGTCCTACCAAACCAGAAAGATCACGATGTTGGTTACACCAATCTTCAGTCAAGAGAAGTGAGTGCTGGCCGACTTCCTGCATGCGAGAGCGTTAGAGTTCAGGTGAATCTCACGTGACGATCTCCATGAAGAAGAATGACCAAAGGATGGGCTATCAAGAGTGTCGAGGAAGACGAAGGACGTTCGCCTCCATGCCCTCCCAATCGAATTCACTGCTCTTCTTGCGCTAACGTACCATACAAAAGCAAGATGATCAAGTGATCATCGTCGCGCAGCGAGCAAGGATGATGCTTGGAGTTACATGATTCAAGGAAATGAGAGAAGGCCTCCGGAGTTCCGAGCTTTGTCGACATTTGAGGACTAGAGACGCTGTTGAATGAGCTAGTCGTCGAAAATTACGTCGGCCGGCTATGAAATGCGTTTCGAAGACACCCGCTGGTCGAGGGTCATCAAAACTGGATTCTGGGGGGGGGGGGGATGGGAGGGATTTTTCAGAGAAACACCAGTACGCTCAGACTTCTGCGTAAAAGCCCGAAACAAACGGTCGTGTTCCTAAAGCGAAATTGATCCACTGAGCACCCAGGCACACGACCGGAGCAAATGTGGACGTTGATGGCGCCCGCTGGAGAAATTCGATGATCAACGGACGACAGGCGGTATAGTCCAAGATTGAATGACACATAAAGCTGTTCTTTACCTGCTCTGCTGTTAGTGCATACACCCCTCGCATGAACACGAAGTTTGTGAAAATGCAAAAGACATGCCCAACGCAAGATCCAAACCCCTAGCATTTCGCTCGTAAGCCTGCCACGCTACTCGCTCCACTCGGCCGCCCCATCGACACACGGAGTCAAGAGAACAATGAACTCGAGAGTGATAAGATACCAGCCTTCTTGCTTGATTGACCACTCCTTTTCAATGGTGCAGCTTCCACTGGCGGTAACTCTGCTCATAATTGTACTCGGGTCGAGATACCTGCATATTGTTAATTCTGAGAGGAGCCGCTTCCACCCATGTGCATCGCGTCGCTGGATCAGACCTACACTTCAGGTAGTTCCCTGGTCAGACAAGCCTCTAAAACTCTCAATAGGTCCCTTGGAAGATCCTCACGGTAACCTCTCTAGACTCCCCCTCCCCCCCCCCCTCCCCTTGTAAGCTGTTGCGTTATCACTCCAGTGATGAATTTCTCTTATAATCCCTTCCTTCAGGAGTGATAAACTCCTTGGACCCAAAAAAGGTGAGGCAAGAAATTGGAAAGAAGGAAATGACTTTGTTTTACCACGCGACACGTCTATAAATAACAAAAAGTAGAGGATGGAAATCAAATCAATCAATTCCTTTTGCAGTGCGCCACGCATTCAAATTCTACGGAATGCCATTTGAATGTGTATTTGGCTTCTACACTGAATTGCAGTCGCTGGCCATCCGATGGAAAAGGAAGCGATCTAGCATTCCCAGACATAAGTGAGAGCGACTCTCCCACTCTCGAGGGATGAGAGACTAAGTTAGTGTTGGAGCCGACCCTCTGATCACCTACTAGGCGTTGATTCCTGAGCACGCATCACGTATTGGCCGGAGAATTTCTATAACGGCGTTGTTGTCATTGTAGGTATACCTCCTTCTTCATCTATTGTTTCCGAATAAAACACTCGGACTAACCGCACCCCCAGCTGAGAATCCTCGAGCGAGGCAAACGCGATAGCAGGCGCATCTCTCAACTCCGCTGCCACGCACCCGTAAACTATTAGGTCATCCAATAAGTAATGCTGTTTTTTCAACCTTGACTTCAATTGAACAAATTTTCAAAAAAACTTCATTTCAGCCAATAATGTAATCGCCATCATTATCAACAACCTTTCTCCATCTAACGAACAATTCTTCATTACCTAAATATGTGGACATAGCATTTTGAATATCCTCCAAACTTTCAAATTTCTTGTCACTAAAAAAAGACAGTAGAGACCGGAATAAGTGGTAATCCAAAGGTGCGTGACCGGAAGAATACGGTGGATGAGGAGGACCTCCCATCCTAATTCGTTGATTTTTTCCAGCGTCCGTTTTGCACAGTGCGGTCTTGCATTGTCGTTATGGAGAATTACGCCCTTTCTGCTAAAGGCCGCAGGATACTTTTCCAGTAAATCGTGGTTCAATCGATCCAATCGCTCACGTTAAAGGTCTGCGTCTACGGTCTGTCCAGATTTGAGCACCTCAAAGTGGACAATTCCGCGGATATTCCACAAACACAGAGGAGTGCCTTTCTGAGATGAATATTCGGCTACGCAGTACTTCTTGGTTGTTCATTTTTGGAAAGACACTGCTTCTTGCGCTTCAGATTATCGAGCAAGGTCAATTTTTCGCCTCCTGTGATGAGTCGATCAGAAAACGGGTCTGTACGGTGTCGCTGAAGCAGTGCATCGCAAAGCGTCGATCGGTTGGCACGGTTCTCGGCGGATAAATCGTGCGATATCCAAACACCTGCTCTGCATACCTTGCCAATTTGGCGTAGATGAAGGTGAATGGTTGATTTCGGTTCGTTGAGAGTACTCGAAAGTTCCTCCACTGTTTGACAAGGATTCGCCTCCAGTTCTGCCATCAGCATGTCGTTGTCAAATGTTACGGGTCTTTCTGATCGAGAGGAGTCAGAGAAGTCAAAATTATTGGATTTGAACTTGGAAAACCATCGCTGGGATTTACGAACGTCCAGTGCATCGGGATATACGTCGCAGATATTTTTGGTGGCAACCGTTGCGCTGCCACCCTTTCGAAATTCGAACAGCATGCAATTCCGAATGTGCTCCTCTGAGATTTGCCAAGCCATTTCACCTGAACTTGCAAGCTAACAATTCAACGAATGGGAGAGACTAAAAGAGCAAGTCTCATTTACCTTAGAATCACTTTAGTGCACCTTCGAAATACACAAATCTGCCGACAAATAATGGGCTAAAACCGTAGTGCACAAAAAACGATATTATTTATTGGATGACCTAATACATCCTTCAGAGCCCCTATTCCTGTTCGCTGCATCTCAGTCATATGGTAGGATTCATACGGTTCTGTGGAAAAACCTAGGTTTAAAAAAATCTGATTCTCCGCTGCCTCTAAAAATGTTACATACTTGCTATTCTGAAAATTACTATTACTATTACTATTACTAATTCTGGACATAGTCCTTAAATTGACTGCGAATATCGAAATATCCTGCTTCAACTGAATTTAAATTTGGATGTCACTTTAAAACCAAACAATGTATAGGGAAAATCGTTTTGGATAGAAAACTAAGAGTAAGAGCATGGTTGAAACTAGGAAAACGAGGCTAATGGCAAGCAGCAAAGCAAGCATACCACGTTGATCAGAAGGACGAGTTGTAGTGCTATTTTCACGATAATTGGAGTGTCACTGATGTTCTTCACCGGCTGAAAGTGAAAATGCTTCCACGCCCATACATATATCCTCCATTAATGTTAATTGAGCGAAACTGTAGCACCGACCTGAATCAGGGAATTGTAGCCACGAAACACATCCATCATAAGGCGCTCTTCATCCTCTGATGCGACCACTAAAAGGGTTATACAAGAGAAGCTGGTGCAGAACTGTTTAAAACTGAGATGAATGCCAAGTGTCTTGAGGGAAAGTGGTTGAGAAGAGCAAGTTCTTTTCTAGCAAAGGATTAGCGCTTACCTATAACGGCTAAGAAGCTGGTGATGGCCAAGATTATTGGTTGAAGACGCATGGCTTGCCTTTGCAGAACAACGCTACATACCAGATCTGAAAACAGTGAGGTAGAAATGATGTGTGGCATATTACTCTGATCGCTTTAGAGGTCTTAAAACCTCTGGCGTCGAAAGAAAAATGAGCTCGATACACTTAAATGCGAAGACTACTCCTGGGGGTCTCCCTGAATCGTAGTGCAGTTCCTAGACAATATAGTGGCATAGGCAGCAGCGGCAGCAAGTTCTGCAGGAAAAGGAAAGCGTCGATAAAGCTGACAAGACCTCTATAGAGAGGTTTGATGCTATCTTTCCGTGAAATATGTAGGTATACGCTTAACCATACCTACAGTGTATGCTCAGAAGAAAATGTTCTGATCAAGGTTTCAGAGGGTCATAATATTCCAAGGATTCTTGTCGCTAGATTGAATGTATGCAGATGGCTAGTACTAGTGACGCTTCAAGGTCTTTGAAACATATGATGAACGGGTGTAAAGGAATCCTACACATAACGAGAGAGGAATAGCTTACTAAGACCCAAAAAAGACAAAAGGAACAGCGAATGGTCCGTTGTCACTGGTTGACTTTAAGAAAGCGCAGTAGCAGAATTATGTGGAAATTTTTGCAATAGGTCGCTGCATATGAAATGACAGATTTTGCTACCCCAAATTCTGGTCAATTTTTTGAGCTACGAATGTTCCTGTTTCAGGCGTTGTATACAGCTTCTGAAAGCGCAGGGTCTTCGCTTTCTTACCATCCATAGATTTTATGAAGGAACTGCCTCTTGTCGAGTTTTGGACGTCGTCTCTATAGTATGTGGAAAATTGGACCCAACGCCGCGGGTGCAGCTCGTAGCATTAACGCCACATTTGGAGAGGACTTTGCTAATGAACGCACAATTGACCACTGGTTCAAAAGTTTCGATCTGCAGATGAAATGAAGACCGAGGTAGGCCGCCATCGCTCCTTAACGGCGACCAACTCAAAGTCATGGTGGAAGCGGATCCGCATCAAACTGTGAGAGAGCCAGCACAGAATTTCGGCGTTGATGTAGCACTATCAGTCGCCACCTAAATGCGACTGGAAAAGTAAAGAATTTGGAGAAATTGACTTCGCATAAACTGACCGCCGGGCAGATTCTGAAGCGCCACCACACCTGTGCTTTGTCAAGGCTGCGCAACCTAAGGGAGCCGTTTTAGGACAGGAACGTGACATGCGACGAAAAATGGATCCTTTATGACAATCGTCGTCGCTGCACGATTGCTGGACAAGAACGACAGTCCCAAGGAGTTACCGAAACAAGGCCGTCCGAGGAAGACTATGGTGACCGTATGGTGGACAATGGCTTGTGAGGTCCAGTAAATGTTCTTGAAGACTGGACAGACTATCATAGCGGAAAAAACACTGTGCCGTGGTTGAAGTGATGCACCAGAAATTGATAGAAAAACTGCGTCTTTGGTCAACCGAAGAAGCCCAATCCTACTGCATGACAACGCGCGTCCGCATGTTTCGAAAATTGTTGTCCAGGAACTGGATGAATTGTGATAAGAAACTCTGCAGCTTCCAACGTATTCAACAGATTCGTTCCCTACCGATTACCAATTCTTCAAGCATTTCGATCGTCGCGAGAAGGATGAAAAATTCAGCAAGCAAAGTAATGTCGAAAATGACCTCTTATGTTTAATTAATCCTTGTAGCCTTGATTTTTGCAAAGATAAAATATCTAAGCAACTGCCACATTGGAAAACGATATTAATTGTAATGGTGCTTATTTCGATTAATGAATTTGCTTCCAAGCAAAGTTATGATCTTTCAAGGTCTTCAGTTAACATCGGCCATTTCATGCAACGACCTAATAAGATAATCATGGTGGGGGGGGGGGGGGGGGCGAACAGAAAGTTATAGGAGTTATAGGTGAGAAGAAGAAGCTATCCGGTTAGTTGCCGCTGCTTGGCCACCAGAGGACTAGGCTCGCCAACAGAACGCTCCATAGACCAAGAGCTGGCGATGTCCGCTAGTATGCGTTCGCCGTAGTCACTCAAGGATTAGAGCACAAAGCGCGGTCGTCCGTGATGGGTTAAAGGAGCTTTCATGCCCCGCGAGGACTTAGATGAGGGCTCTCGGCTGTTTCGATGAAAACAGTGGGCAAATGTTGAGAACAATGAGAATAATGTCATTCATTTCGGAAGCTGCTTCTTCGTGAGAACATGCGAGTGGGGAAAGCTACGCAATTTTTCCAGGGAGGTGTTAAATATTTAGCTATACCAATTTCACGTCGAATTAGACACTTTTCAAATAAAATTGACCACTTTTTAAACAAAATTGGACACTTCTTTTCAAATCAAGTTGAACACCTTTCACGTCAAACTGGACACTCTTCCAAGCTAGCCTAAGACTTTTGAAATCAAAGCGAATTCTTAGAAATCGAAATGAGCTTCTTCTACATTAAACTAGAGACCCTCAAAAAAGATTAGAATAATTTTTGGTTTAAGGAAAATTTTAGTATAACTTTCTTTCAAGTTTTAACTCACTTTCCAATAAGAGAAGACAGTTTGAAATTTTACAACATTTTTATTTTTTGAGAAAAAAAAACTGATTTAAAGTGTGTTTCAAAGAATGTGTTGAAGTTTGTTTTAAAGACTAGGATGGCGGTTTTTTTTTCAGTACTTAAACAAAGACTGCGCAATGCCCTCGCCTGAAACGTCGCGTTTTTATTCGATCAATAGCGAAATTTCTGTTAGTATGTAGTTTCACACCTGCAGACAGCGCAACATAAACAGTTATACAAAACACGTAGCGGTGAACTTTTTGAGTGCATGGCGCGCCCAGTCTTTTAGTGCACTCCGTGATTTCTGCCTTATTATGCTTTAAAACAAAATTTAATTTGTTTATTTTTCTTGAAGAATATAATTTCTGTAAAAGTGGGGCAATTTCACGGAAACATACCAAATGTTATTCTGACCTTCATAGTGAGTCTGTAGTTCAATCTGTCTGAAGATCATTTTCGGAAGAATTCGCTTTGATTTCAAAAGTCTTAGGCTAGCTTAGAAGTGTGTCGAATTTGGTTTGAAAAGTGTCCAATTTGATTTGAAAAGTGTCCAATTCGACGTGAAAATGGTATTTATGCAACCTACAATAAATAAAACGGACGAATAGCAATTCAAATCTATGAAACTCATTCGTATCAGATGTAGGCCAATATTGTTACAGGCCCTATTTCGGTAGACTAGATTTCGGTCCCTTTTGAAGCTACTCCTCTAAACGCCACAGAGTGCCACCCTCGAGGAAAATATTGTCGAGACCCGATGTTCCAGGTGCAATGCGAGAACCTGCCCTCCAGGAGGTTGCGGATGAGGACTACCTGCAGATGGAGAGAAACGTGGGTGACTAAATTCAACCTTGGACATCACCCTAAGTGTCCTGGAGCTCAGGCCGCGCTGATCAGAACCCACAAGCTCAAGGAAGGGCATAAGTTTTTCGATTGCCGATATGTATACATAGATAAATATGAATAGCAAATAATATATAGTGAATAAATAATAAGTATGGACCCGTCTGACTCTTTGAATCCGTCAAGAATTTATGGTAGCGAGTCGCAGTGTAGGTTGGTCGACCGTCCCTCTTCTTCATCTCCACATTCTTCGCCACCCAAAGTTCTATTGGCGTTTGTCATATACAAATACGTGCCTTCGCTTACCTTTCCGATCTGTTCCTACCAAACAATAACTGTGATAACTGTTTTTGATTCCAATTTGTTCGAATCTATTCTGTTTATTTTTCACGTGTTTTTTAAATTTGCTTTGTCAACGTTGGAGTGATTACGTTCCAACGTTGGAGTGATTGGTGGCGATGTCCGTTCCTCCACGTGGTGCCACTGGAAACTGTTCGCTATGCGAGCTAAGCTAAGCACGGACACTCGATTGCAGGCGACAGGCCCTTGTGACAGGCCGGCCTATGGAGATCCCATGTCACATCACATGGTTGATGGCGTTAACTGTTTGTCGAGATAATGCTACGGCGTCCGCGGGAGCCGACGCGCACTCGCAAAGCCCGGCGAGTGTGAGAAGTATGCGAGGGTCCCTGATGCGAGGACGGCATCGGGGGGCAACTGAGCAAGTCCAAAAGTCCCGTAACGTAAGCAGGACCCGCGTTGCTACGCTGAATGTGGGTACGTTGACGGGCCGCTCGTGCGAGTTGGTAGAAGCACTGGAGCGAAGACGAATCGACTTATGTGCGGTACAGGAGACGAGGTGGTCCTGTTGCAAGTCGAGGGACATAGGCCGAGGCTTTAAGGCCATTCTGTGCGGCAGTCCCAGGACCACCAGCGGTGTTGGTGTGGTCGTCTCCGAACGTTTCCGAGATGCGATTGCAAGCGTGGAACGTTTCAGTGACCGCTTGATGAAGGTCGTTGTTGCTGCTGAACAGCGTATGTATCATTTCTTCTCGGCATACGCTCCGCAGACAGGCTGCTCTGAGCAAGCGAAGGACGATTTTTGGGCCCTGCTTGATGAGAAGACAGCAGAGGTGCCGCCAGAAGACGCTGTCGTTGTCGCAGGTGATCTCAACGGCCACGTTGGGACTGCGAAAGATGGTTACAGCTGTCATGGCGGTTTCGGTTATGGAGCACGTAACGCTGATGGTGAGCGAATTCATGAGTATGCGGACTCGCATAATCTCACCATCGCGAACACAATGTTTCAAAAGCGTGACTCCCATCTCGTGTCTTTCTATAGCGGGAATACCAAGACACAGATTGACTTTATCCTTGTCAAGCATCGCGATCGAAGGCTGGTCACAGATGCGAAGGTTGTGCCATACGAGACTGTCGCCACGCAGCACCGTCCGCTGATCTGTACACTTAAGATCGCCCCTCCGAGGCTGAGGCAGGTCGAGCGATGCGGACCATCAAGGATCAAGTGGTGGCGGATGAAAGAGAAGGACGCAGCTGTTGTTGCTCGTATTCGGTTGCCGACGGTTACCAATGTTGAGGAGACATGGAAACGTGCAACCGATTCGATACTACAAGCTGCACGTTCCGAACTGGGCATGACGAAGCCTGGACGGCGTAAGATTGAGAAGCAGACCTGGCTGTGGACTGACGACGTCAAGGAAAAAGTCAAAGAGAAGAAAAGACTATATCACGCTTTTCTCAGCGACAAGACAGCCGACAATTGGCGTATGTACCAAGAAGCGAAGAGGGCGGCTAAGAAGGCTGTTGCCGTTGCAAAAGCTTCTCATTATGAGTATGTCAACGAGAAACTCGAGACGCGCGATGGTGAACGACAACTTTATCGGCTTGCCAAAGCACGCCATCGCCAGAGCGAGGACATCGAAAAGTTCTTTGGCATCAACGATGAGAATGGCCATCTGCTGATGAACCGCAAAAGGGCTATGGAACGATGGCATGACTACTTCGAGAGAATTTCAACAGTAGAGTTTGCCCATCCGCCTATCCCTTGCGTCCCTCCTACGCACGGTCCTGTGCAGAAAATCAGTGTGGAGGAGACGGAAGCGGCTTTGAAGAAGATGAAGCCAGGCAAAGCAACGGGCCCTGACGACATAGCGGCCGAACTATGGAACTCGAGGTGCTGGAATCCTGCTGAATGGCTAACGAAGTTTTTCAACCAGGTTGTTGCGGAGAAGAAGGTTCCTGGTAGTTGGCAGCAAAGCACGACGATCCCGATCTGGAAGAAGAAGGGCAGTCCCGCGGACTGCACAAGTTACCGTCCAATCCGATTGCTCTCGCACAGTATGAAAATATTTGAGCGAATTGTGGATGGACGTATTCGCGAGATCGTCCGGCTTTCCACCAACCAGTGTGGCTTCGTAGCCGTCTGTGGCACCATCGACGCCATTCATGCTGTTCGTCTTCTTGTGGAAAGACATCGCGAGAAACAAAAACCGCTGCATCTTGCTTTCCTCGACCTGGAGAAAGCATTTGATCGTGTACCGCGTGAGGTCATATGGTATGCCTTACGACAGCACGGTGTCCCTGAAGAACTGATCGAGTGGGTGCGCATTCTTTACTCTTGTCCTAAGAGTCAAGTGCGAGCGCCGGCCGGCACATCCACGGAGTTTCCAATCTCCGTCGGTGTTCACCAAGGTTCCGCGCTTTCCCCACTTCTTTTCATTGTCGTAATGGATGCCATTTCGCGAGACCTTCAGAAGCCTGCTCCTTGGAGGCTGCTCTATGCAGATGACGTAATGCTTGCCAGTGAAGACAAGGCCGAACTTGAGCGACAAGTGCAAGCTTGGTGTGACCGCTTGGCGGCGTTCGGGCTCAAGCTAAACGTCCAAAAATCTGAGTACTTGACGACAGACGTAAACGAGACTGGGTCCATTGAGATCAATGGCACTGCGCTCGTACGAGCGACACATTTCAAGTACCTTGGATCTGCAATTGCGTCTGATGGTAGTCTGACGTGCGAGGTGAACTCACGCGTGAGCGCAGCGTGGTCCAAATGGCGTTCAATGACAGGCGTTCTGTGCGACAGAAAGATACCGGAGCGCTTAAAATCAAAGATCTACAGAACCGTCGTCCGACCAGTAGCGATGTACGGTGCTGAGTGCTGGCCTGCAACGAAGGAAGTTGAGAGCCGCCTCAGCGTGATGGAGACGAAAATGCTGCGCTGGACGGCTGGTGTCACGCGTTTGGATCATGTTCGCAATGTCTCCGTACGTCAAAGGTTTGGCGTCGCTCCAATTGCTGACAAGCTACGTGAAGCTCGCCTACGGTGGTATGGCCATGTTCTTCGTGCGGACGGCGACACCGTTCGGAAGATTGGCCTCAACATAGATGTGCCCGGAAAACGGCCTAAAGGACGACCTAGGCAACGCTGGCTTGATACGTTGCACGTGGACTTAAAGGAAGCTGGTATCCACCCCGATCAAGCGTTTGATCGTGCGAAGTGGCGTCATCATACCAGAAGAGCGGACCCCGCTGCTAAGCGGGACAAACGCTGAAGAATAAGAAGAAGAACGTTGGAGTGATTGTCTTTGGTTCACAGCATTGTGCTAATAAATAAATGCGCAGATTACGACAGCAATTAACGTCAACAATCGCAAGCGTCGCATTTTATGTTGGCTCTAACCTAATAAAGAATTCTGATGCAGTCGGTAATGGATCTTTTAACAGCGTCTGGTTTGGCTAGCGTCAGTACTCCAGAGTATTAGGTGAGACCGATATTTATTAATTTATTTATTTATTATGTCCCGAAAAACGTGCTCGCACGGGAATACAACTAACTCAACCGAGAAATTTACGTAACCGAGTAAAAACGCGATAAGAGCAGCATTACGATAACAGACTAAAACCTTAGCCGACCTTGCATTAAGCATAGCATAAACTTAAACACAAACCAGAACAACGCAACAACAGAACGAACCTGGGCATAAAGCATTAAAAAACATCGACTACTGGTCAAAAGAGGTTTTAAAACACCACCGTACTTCATTCCAACACTGTACTTCGTTGTTCTGTTTTGTCGTACGAATTCTCTTAATCTCTCATTCGGAAGTTACTCTGAAATTTGGAGGGAAAGCATTTCGCACTGAAAAAATGAGGAAAGCTGACAGAAGTTTTTAGAGCAGGTGTCGGAGATATGAAGAATCGACATTATGAAGCTGGCGCGAGGGTCTAAGGTCTTTCGTTTGGTGGTCGGCATTGGACCGATACTAACCCAATAGCAGAGAGCAGCCTCCGCGATAAGAAAGGGCGATTTATTTAGACGGACTCCATCCGAGACTTGCACAGCATAGTGTTTCGGGGTAAAGACGCAACCGGAAATAAATTATTCCACAAAAGCTTGGGGAATATCTACGGTGGCTGAAGCAGGATGTCACGAAAAACATATTTTAACTTTTTACAGACATCATTATCACAAAGCGTCATATTGCTGAAATGTTAACAAAAATTTCTGATCAGCTTATATTCGAATGTGCAACCGTCTCCCTCAGAGACGGCTAGATTGCAATCCAGAGCCACCCCCTAAGAAAATCTAATTCTTGATTTTATTGCTTTATTTCTATTTCTTTACTCAAGCCTTAGGCTGATATATATGTATATATATAATATAAGCAGCAAGCAACAACTTTTTTTTAGCAACAATCCGATATGCAGCAATTGATACATCTTCTACAGACTTGAGCAGAGATCTTCCTTACAAATCCGTACTTGTCCAGCAGTAAATTGAACATATTGGGAGTCCGACAGATTAAGACGTCAGATTAGTAATCTAGCAACTCGAAGTCACTCGAAGTTTTAACCTTCTGATGGGTCTTGTTAGCGTCCTGTCAAGGAACATTTTTGGGTCCGTGGATAGCTTGCTTGCCAGAATTTCATACGTCATAGTGAAATCAACAACTTCTCAATTGTAGAGTGGAGCAAGGCGAAAGAGAGCAGTCCGATAAAGACCGCTTGGAATGGAGTTATAATCTACTCGGAAACACCTTGGCATGAACTACCTAGCGAAGCTGATTTAAATGTATTCTGGAAGATTTATGCCATTCCTCTGCATTGGATAGGACACATACAGATATTTCATTTTCCACTACAGGTGATAAATAGGTCTGAAAACCACGTATATATTCACCATTTTGATAGGAAAAATCTAACTAGGGAAGGGTTTGGACCTCCCATGGAACTTCAAGATGTGACCAGGATCATTAGAAAGAGCTCGGAATGCTGATTACGAATATGGGTGTTAGAATTGCAAAATGAAATTCCTGAGCGAGTTATGGCCTGCCTGTGGTGAGGCCCGTCGCATTCGGCAGGCCATAACTCGCTCAGGAGTTCCATTTTGCAATTCTAACACCCATATTCGTAATCAGCATTTCGAGCTCTTTCTAATGATCCTGGTCTGATCTTGAAGTTCCATGGGAGGTCGAAACCATTCCCTAGTAAGGAGCTTACAGGTAGATCAGTAGTTGAGTTTTTGTACTGAGGGATTGTAATGTAAAAAAAAACACAGACCATTTCTTACTTAATACCCTAAATGTCTATCTTTATTGGTTTTGATTAAAACTTGACCGTTAATCCTACTCTCCGAAATTTGATCGCGGTTTCAAAACCCCATCGTCAGAATATGTGCTTTTTCAGTTGGGGGGAGGGCAATTCCCATATTTCAGCCGAGCGATTATTGAAATCGATGGCGAGCAGGAGAGATATCGAACTATCACCGTTGTCAATCCTTTTATATGTAGATATAAAAAAGAAATGTGTGATCTTGCTGTCGTTTGCACACTAAATACACAAAATTTGAAACGCATAATACATAAATACAAATACGAATTAGTGACAGGACAGGTTAGACAAGATTGAGAAGTGTTTTTCGTCGCGAAGCACGGCCTAGTGCAGGATTGACCTTGGAGTAAGAATTTAACATCCTATGATCCAATCTGTAGAGACTATTTGAATACAGAGAGGAAGAAAAATCGGAGTGGGTGCAATGTGAACCGCACTCCTATATCCTCCAGATGTCTGCGTATCTAAATGCGCATTGTAATGGGGAATTCGATAGGTGGCGCCAGAGCGAAGACGATTTCCGGCGGCGTGAATAGCGATGAGCTTATTCAGACACCACGAGCCCTAGCGCGTTCGGTACCAGTAATCTCCCGGGAGCCATCGCACGATTATTACGCCGATAAGCATAAGTCCGCCGGGACAGCAGCTCGTCAATAATCCCGGAAGAAACAAACGCGGACGCGCGCATTCGGACATCGGCCCTCGAACTCGACTGATGATCGGATTCCAGTGGGCGCTTTGATCAGAATGTCCAACAACTCCGGCAACCTTGCTCGGTTATACGCGTTTTGGCAACAACGAGTTGTTCACTGAGTATGGGGTACTGTGCAGACGAAGTTGGAAGTAGACGATGGACCCGATGCCGATTCAGCTAATTCGAATCCGGCATTTCTTCAAACCCGGATGAAAGGATTGTGCAAATTATGGCATCCCTGAAAAAAACCGGATTTTAGGATTTTTCACATAAGAGTAGCCTTAAAAAGAAGGATTTTCTAATGATCCATATCACTGGTTTATCTTTAGATATCACATGGGATATTTATTTATTTATTTAATACGCCGCTAGACGGCGTTCACCACCAGACAATCAACCAGAAAGGAAGCCCTCCACGGTACCGAAAACAAAACGCCAATAATAGTGAATAAAAGGCTTCAGTAGGAGACAAGAAACAAACAAAAATAACATCAGAAAAGGAAGTGAGTACAATTAAATAGGAACCATTGAATCGGCTAGATAAAGGAAAGAGCGGAATGACAGAACCAACTTCGAAAGCAACTGGACAATAAGAAAGGCAGGTTTCATAACAGATGTTTCACTCTCCCAGCACAAGCTTGAAACCAACTGAGGAGGACTTTAATAGAGAGCATTTTTCCATAGAAGGAACAACTATAGTAGAATGTTAATATTTAAATCAATTATTTATTTAAAAAAATATTTCGCGTATATATATATATATATATATATATATATATATATATATATATACATAGTAGAATCGACATAAACGGTGTGGGAATGAGAACTAGCTAACATTCCAAGTTTAGCACTGTTTATGTGTTCCAGTCCATAGCTCTCAGGACACGCATCGCCAGCCAGGTATCGTCTTTTAGAAGAGACGTGATTGTACTTGTACGCACCTCGGAGCCGGCCAGGAAGCAAAAGAAAAGAAATCGGCTTGTAAAAAAGAGTGCTGGTTAATATCCATTATCGATAATAGAAAACGACAAGCCGGGACAGCTCTTTATGTCCCTCCACGCCGTGAACGAAGTAGAGAAGGTGTAACAAAGATTTGATAATGGAACGAAAACATTTAGAGAGAAAGAGCCACTATACAAATACAGCTAATCATAACTAGACCGCTTCCGCAGCTTGAAAAAATTATGTGAAAGAAGAGTGAAACATCCGCTCAGTTTAAACCCACGGCCAGAAACAAAATTTTAAAAAATCAACAGCTAAACAAAACCATAAATGAAGTAAACTGAGGACAACAAGTCTTGAGCTAAACAACACCATAGATGGAGTTAGGATATCCGAATCGAATAGGACATTAGATTTCTGACCAAAATCAGATTTGGTGAAAACCACCTCTTTGTAGCTGAAATGCCCTAAGAACCGGAATTTCCAAATTACCATTGTTCACGTAATCTGTTTAGCAATGATTTAAAAGAAATGAGGATCCGAATTATACGAGTCGACGTCTGATCCATTGTCTACTTGGTAGGTGCAATTTATTTTTCTAGGACAGATGTCTCGACAGTTTTCTCACTTTTAGAGTCTAAAACATGGTCCGTTGAAATTATTCGTTAGTTTCCAACCAGCGCACTCAATGGACATCATGTCAAGATTTCAAGAAGGACAAGCAGGTTGAAACAAGCCGTCTCCATTTTATGCACGCCATTCTTTTATTTGCCAACCGTGGCGAACTGATTTTTCACCCAGTTGTTAGGCGTCGCTTTCTATGCTAACGGTTACACGTCGAATGGAGTGCTTTGAAATTATAACAAAGACTGGGTAGGCAGTTTGTGTAGCAGCGGATGCCATAAATATTTGCGCAAGGTTAACATCGAACTGCGCTGCGAGCAGTGAGCTGTTTCTTCATGTGAACACTAATTTGCAGAACGTCCCCTTCTTGGAGAGTTCGCGATCCGGTAGTCCATAGCACTCCAAACATTTGAAGGGCACACGAAACTCAATGAATAGACTTGAGTGGCATGTCAGAAAATGTTCGCATCACTAATGCTATTCACCAGACCGTCTGCGTTTCTCTATGAGAGAACAGGAGCGCCTGTCACACAAAGCATCACTGTTCTTCGGTCAAAGTTGTGCTAATGAAAACTATCAAAAATCATCTGGACGCATCACGTCCACTCCTTCGAGTATTAAAGAGAGACGTCAGGTAAAAAGTGAAGGTGCTGCTATATATTTTGCTACTTATGTACCAGTCGTTCAAAGAGAACATGGGAATGCGAAGCACTCATGTACGAAGATTGTTTCTGGAGGACGACCTACAATGCTCTGTATTTCAAGTGCAAGGCTGGAGAGGGCTCCGTCCTTGTTGAGCGATTTTATTTCAGAGGTTTTGAATAAGTTCTCAGGATGTTGTAAGGAAGAAGAAACATAGCGGAGTCCTTCTCCTTCTAACCTTACATGCAATTTCAATTTGAAGAGCTTCATGCGATTATCCATGTTACGTACGATCAAACAGCGCCGCAAGCGCAGGGCGTAGCAACCTGCCTAAAAAGTAGAAGGTGTCGGCTCGAGTGCCGCCTGGCATAAGGGTTTTAATCGTCACCAAACACCTATCTAACAGCTTATGAGGTTCATAACAGCCTCTCCAGGCTTAATAAAACGACTAAGACATCGTGACTAGTAAGGCATTCAGCTTAACCAGTTCCAATCTGATATCAGCGGCCTACTCATCCCGATATCACGGATGACTGTTGACAGACAGACCCCGAGGATATCGTGGGTATCACGTTCGATCAAACAGCGTATGAGGTGCACTCTGCCGGGAAAGGTGAGAGCGTAGGTTCGAGTCCCGCCTGGCGCAAAAGTTTTGGTTCAAAATACACACACCTGACTGACACCCATCTGACATCTTAAAGCAGTTCAACTGTCTAAAGGTGGTACCGTCCACACTTTCCGTCAAGAAGCGAAAGCTGCCAACAGGATGACATCTCATTGGAAGAAAAGATCTTGTAGTTGTTTGCGCGGAAGGCCGTTTTCATTTCGTTATTAGTTTTTGTTTCTTCGTGTAGCAACCGATTCCGCACCGATTTCTGATTTGAATACGTCCTGAAAATTATATTTTGCCTTAAAAAAGTAAAACGACCTTGTATTTTAACCCTTAATAAGACGCTGTATTGACACACAAGCAACATTGCATGAAACAATCAGAGAATTTAGCATGAGGCGACCTAACTGTGCCTCACTAATCCGAAAAAGGATCTCCAAACCCCACGACATCAGATGTGATGACCTCCTATTAAGGTAATTTTCTACGTGAAAGCAATTTAAAGTATTCCATGACAGGCAGCTGTTCGATGAATACAATTAAGGAAAACACAATGAAGTCGTCCCCACAAAATGAACACAGGGGTTTCGATCAGCGAAAGCACCAGCTGCACACTTTAACTCCCAGCGGTCCTCTCTCCATAAGTGCACAAGCCGTGGGATATCCGATCTCACGTGCCACCCTAAAACTGTTGTTTATGTATTTATTTATAGCAGTCTTTGAATACGCAACCAGGAAAATGGATGCTGAATGGTACTATGTATACCCACCTGAAAGATAAGAGAGATCTTTGAATTCCGTAGTGAAAGCGATAGAATGCGAAAAATGCCATCGCTGACTTATGTTCCATGGATACCAATTAGTTTTTTAAACGAAGAGACTATGTCCAACACAATGCCGAAGAAAAGAAACGTATCTATCTCAGGGCGCTAAACTCAGACTCCTTGACAGCTGCGGAAATTTAACAAAGACGATACTAGGAACTAGACATTGGATCCGAGACTGATTCGCACAATTCGAAATTTGTCATTTTTTCAATAGAAAAAGTTAATCATATATGTAAATTTCTAAAATCTTAATACTCAAACAGTTTTAAATAAGACAATAACAATAACAATAACAAACAAATAACACAACAATAATAATAACATATAACAATTTACTCAAACCCGCTTAAAAAGAGTATGCGAATAATAACATTTTTGAGAGGCTCTGGATCTTGGAATGATTCAGATAAAAGGAGCCTTAACAGGAATGATTTTCGTATGATCCAAATAACTGCTTTATCTTTGGGTTTCGCATCGAATATCCGAATGGGATAGGATATCTATTTTCCATCGAAAATCAGTTATCCGAATTTTCTGAAAATTCATCTGCTAAAAATGGTCACTATCCGAATCGCCCTAGGATCCAAGCTTTTCAAAGATGACATTATTTGCACAATCCTTTTAACCAAAGTATGGAAATAGGACGAATCCGACTAATTCGAATCGGCGTCGGATCCAATGTTTACTAGGAACCGTTCTACGTCTGAGAGAACCTTCTACGCGAAAAAGAAAAGGTTGAAAGACGCCACACTGTTTACATTTGTTTCGTTTTTCTAGCGGTGCCTGAATGAAAGCGCGTGACAAAATGACGGATCATTAAACCTCAGGTTGATGTGTAGTGCTGACTACAAACAAACAAAGATAAAGATGGGTAGAGATAGTACGAGCTTTTGCAAAATACCAAGCTACTGCCCTGTAAGGAAATCTGGGCAGCAAGGGGATTTTAAGAAGAAACGTTTTGGGTAATGTTCAGCATATATTCACATTATACATGCTCAATCTAATGGGTAGCGAAGCGCTACATATGTCCACACGATACTGAATCAGGCAGTGAATTTTCGAATATTAGGCCTTCTCCACTCCAAAAAGGACTGAAGAGGGAGCGGTAGAGCAGTCGGATGAGGTGTCACCGGACGCTTATGCTCGATTCCAGATTGCTGGTTCGGGTTTTCCGCCTAGATAAAATAAGTTCTATGTCCCCGCGGGCTCGGTGAACTCGTGCAAGACTAGTCTGGGAAGAATAAAACACTGAATTGTGCACAGGCTCCTACCGTCATCGTGTAGGCCAACTACACATTCAGTTTGCCTCCATGACATCAGAAGTGTATGGAAAATACGTGCCCATCTCAAAAGGGACCCATTATCCCGCCCGTTATTGCTTATCCTTTAGCAGACAATCAAATAATTTTTTGACACCAACTGCGCACTAGACATACAGGGTGCGTAAAAAGTATTGACGCAGTAAATGACGGCTGTGGAAATAGTATTGCGCAGTAAGTTTTAAAATATTCACTTGAGAAATATGGAAAATGATCTTGCAAACACGATAGAATAGCTCGTAAGGGACATCGGCTCCTTTACTGAGAATACAGGAGCGAAAACGACGGAAAAATTCATGAGCACGCGCCGCAAGTACTCGCTTGGATTTCGTTGCTTTGAACAGGGTAGCCTTCTGCGACTGGTCACTTCTTTTGAAAGTAGCCCAGACTTCATTCTCCAAAATCGCCTAAAAAGAGTAATCCAGCGGATTCATATTTAAGCTGCGCTCGTCTGAGAAGCTGCCCACACCCGCGCGCGTTAACTGTTTGCCGTTATGGAGAGAGGTTGATAAATTTGGATTTGAACGTTATCGTGCTTGAACATATTGTACTCATCATCTGTTATGACAGAGTCGTGGCTGACGTTTGGGTTGCTGGCCTCTTTCCTCACCAGCCGTTTCGAACAGCGCCTAATTCTCTTCTTAAGGAAGTACTCAGCTGTCTGGGTAACAGACAAAAAAAGGGCCACCGTAGCGATGACGATCATGTTTCTTCAGTTTTTTCGTGAGTGTTTTTTGAGCACAACACAGACAACAAAATTAACACACAAAAACCTAGAGGGGTAGAAAGAGAAAGCTGGAGCTGAAACAAAAAGTAGGTGCGTCAATACTTTTTACGAACCCTGTAGGATCGACGCCGATACGAATAACTTGAATTTTTTAAATGTTTTTAAATTTTGTAACCCATTTAAGGAAATTATGTAAATAATGGCACATTTAAAAAGCTTCGGATCATAAGATGATTCAGATAAAAGCTGCTTTAATAAGAAGTATTTTTGGATGATGCGCATTGATCATTTTCGGATCTCACCTCGGATATCCCCTCATCTGAACTATCCCAGAATTGGATTTGATGAAAATCACCCCTATCTAAATCACCCTGAGACACTAGTTTTGAGAATCTCGTTGTTCGCCCATTTTTTTCTTCAATGTTTGAAAAAATAACTGATCCGAATTATCCAAGCCTGCATCGGATCCATTGTCGACTGCGCACTAGCTGTTTTTAATATTACCAATACACCCCTAGGCTAAATTTAACCGCGTCGTGGCAGCAACTGTTTGACTGCTCCTGCGAACCATTTAACTGCAATATGATAAGAGTCCTTAGATAGAGGGAGAAGGTGAATCCACCAATAAAACTTTATTTTTCATTGGGTCGATGAGGTGTAATAAAAATAAAAATAAAAAGGGTTGATGAGGTGCCAGTACAAAGCGTTATAGCAATAGGAAAGTGTGGATGACTCGCATGAATCTCTGCTAACTTACGTTGAAAAGGTGTTAGTCTATTCTAAGTGAAAAAAGTTGAAACCGGTACAAGTATACCACAGAGGATGACGGTCAGTGCTGCTTCACCGTACTACTTTTTGGATTGCGCTGTGCATTCTAATACTGCTGGTTGTCGTGAGAAATAGCGTTCAGAAGCGTGCCTGGCCTTTACAATGACTTGGGGTGACTATCCATTGGTCAAGTCAGGGTTTTGTTCCTTTCATATAAATCTGACACGAATTCGCTGGTCGTACCGTTAAAGAAATTGGTAAATCAATGTAAATGAAACTTAGGATTAGGATAAAGGACGGCGTTAGTCAATCCCTTCTGGGATGCGCCAGCGCATTCTACTTCTACGGGATGTCATGGAGGCGACATGAATGCGTATTTGCCCATACAATGACTTGCGGTGGCCAGCCGATGAACAAGTCAGCGCTCTATCCTTCCCAGACAAGTCTGGTACCAATTCACCGACCCCGGAGGGATGGAAGGCTTGGTTGGCCTGGGCGCGAAATCCGAACCAGAAACCTGGTATCGGGTGCACGCGACATTCGCACCTCCTCCGATTCCGCTACACGCGCCCAAATGAATAAAATTGGAAATGAAACTTAGACGTTAAAAATGTTTCATTCCTGATATGTCATCATCGAATTAAGGCATGTACGCTTATCAGGGAATTTCAATCGCAGAACTGCGTACAAGAAAAGCCATTCGGCTGGAATTCCTTGCGGATGAATCGTAATCCAAAAGCTATACCAAGGGTGGCGTTAGATTGCAGTATTAAGCTCTTTATACGTGGTTTCAAGATAGAGCAATCAAAGCACTCGGTCAAAAATGCCAATGTTTCTGTGTTTTTTTCACAATTTTTTATGAAATATTTCACATCAGACCCATTCCTCTAACGGCCATCCAATTCTCATGTCAATGAAAGCTATTAGGATGCACCATGTTAAACACATGAATTACCACACAAGAACATCGCATTCAATGTGGGCTTGTTCGCAAATATGCCTGATCAAGAGGGTACGTCAAAGCAGGGTTTCGAGGATGTCAAGCCGAAACAAAACTGACAGCAGCGACCGCAAACGGACCGCTGTGTAAGACGTGTAACTCTATCAGTTGGGCGATCATATGACCCGACTTTGAAAAGCTCTACTCGGCGGAAAAGCCTTGCATTCCAGTTTGACTACTATCATGCTGTGGTGAGGTGCCCGGATTCTCGAAAAAATAGGAAAAACGAAAATTATATCTAAAAGTGGACAGGTTCGACATACGTCTTTCCACAAGTCTGTCAATATTGGCCTGCAAAAAAATGAAGTTGAATTTGTTTGTCTTACGATTCGAAGAGAAGCCCTTGCCGAAAGAACAACCTCTTTTAACAAGAATAGTATAAAGGATAAAGTTCGAAGGACATCGCCATACAATCTTTTCTGGTTTGAGCCACGCATTCTATTTCTACGGAGTCATCACGTGCAGGCAACTTGAATGTTAATCTGCCTATACAATGAGTGGAGGTGGCCGGAGGCGGACATGTCCCTGACGAGTTTGGTGACAATTCACCAACTTCGGAAGGGAATGTAGGCTTAGTTGGTCTGGGGGAATCCCCGGAGTCTGGAATAGGGTGCACGTGATAGCCACCGCCTCGTCCGACTAGGTCAACCTTAAGGATATTGAGATTGTCTACAATTCATTAGGGAGCTGCTCTTTTTGAACATTCACACATCCAAAGCTGTGGTTCAAGGGCTCTCCGCTTGTGCATTATTCATTCAGTTTGCGTGATTTTTCTCTTGTTAACGCTTAGCCTCTAAGCGTAGTCCTGTGCTCCACCATCTTACCAGGATACTATCTCAACGGTAGGTCGGAACGGCGCAAAGGTTGTATATGGGAAGAACTTCCTCTCTCTGGGTAGTAACAAACTGCAGGTATCTCGACCCCAATACAACTCTGCGGAGAGTTAGGGGCGACCGAAGTCGCGGGTTGGCGCCCTGTTGATTCACGTGCTCCACAGCTGACGGGCGCGCGCGGGACAGGGTCAAGCGTGGGGTTCGATTTTTGCCGAAAATTTACGACCCCCCCCCCCTCCCAGAGTTGGTCTGGTACGACCCCCCCCCCCCTTATGTAAACCACCGTTTTATTTCCTATCCGCATCGAATTTTTTAAATTTTTTATGCGGTTTTTGTACCGTTTAATAGGTTCTTTTTCCAGGTGCAGCATCGACTGTGTCAGATTAGTTCAAGAAAGAGTGTTACTAAGTAACTGTTTAATTTAGTAATTTGTTAGAAAAAACGCTGATAAAGGTTTTGTGTATGTAATCTTTTGATAATAATATTTTGTTTGTTTACAGTTGAAAGTAAAGCACTTTTGAGAGCAGTTGTCAAATTAATCACAGCGAGTTCAACTTTTCAGGCTTTCCGAGCATCTCGTGGACACGGCACATTTTTGTACGTGAAGAAGCAACACCTGCATTCGAAATTGTACTCTGTACAATGCCGAGTGTTAATTTCTAAAGCTGACTTAAGTGCTTTGTCAACAAATTTTTTTTAGTCACTCTCGGAAGCGATGACGGAACGGCAACCGTAGGATGGATTTTCCAGGAATGATTACGAAAGCGTGGAGTCTCTCATTCGTCCCGCAAAATTGTAGAAATTAATATAAAAATGTTTCAAATGAAGATTGTATTACTTGTTAAAAATAAAGATTTTCTGCACCCAGATTTGGAGTCAATGAGAAGTTTCCATTTTTCAGTTTTTTTTTCAGGAAGTCACGGACGCGACAGTTTTCTGCCTGAACGAGCGACATCTACGTCCTAAATTGCCGTCTATAAAATTTGAATTGTCAATTGCTAAGGAAAATTAAATGCTTTTCCTACAAGATTTTTGGAAGCACTCTTCGAAGCGATGACCGAATGGCAACCGGAGGATGGACTTGTCACGGAACTAATTTTCCCTCTTCTGCAGGAAACAGCATCAGAAAGTGGAGTTGTACGCAATAAAGTTTTAATCCACAGTTTGACAACGGTAATAAAACCTGTTTTTCTGAAAGGATCCACTGTATGAACAGACGCTCCGATTTGTATGATTTGCCGAAAATTTTCGACACCGTTAATTACATGGAGGCCGCTATTTTTACAGCCTGCTTTTTAAAGCGTAGAACCCACACTTCTTATTGTTTTAAAAGCTTTGTGAATTTTTTAGAGATGTCGCACAAACTCCGAAATATGGTAGGTTACGTGGAGCCATTGCGTTATCCGATATCACCGATCGCCACTGAAGGATGGACTTCTCGCGGCAAAAAATTTCTACCTTCTGGAGGAAGAGCATCAGAGAGTGAAAACTGTGCCATCTTTGAGTTCAAGATGTGATTAATATACAATCAAAAACTAAGCTTCTTCGCTGTGATCTCCGATATGATCAGGGAAGATCGATTTGCAAGTTCTCATGTTTCATGAAAAATAATTTTTACCTGAACCAGATCGCGCACACAGTTGAAATCTTGCCACAAAAATTAACAGGTCTTGTTCAATGCACAGTGTAAAAATCATGGTTTTCTGAAACGAATAGATTGAATCGACCACTGGTCGATATGGCACTGACGTCATGGGAGCGACGAAATTCGACGTTCACAAAAATGACTATAACTCGGTAAGTTTCCACAATTTGAAAAA
>OX375869.1:79229661-79292306 GCA_947359475.1 Heligmosomoides polygyrus bakeri | reverse complement strand
CCTTCGATTTTTTGAGCGAAAAAATTGAAGTGATTTTGTATAAATAATTATATCCCGGTAAGTTTTTCGAATTTTAAAAGATTTAATAGCTTTTTGAAAACGAGACGAAAAGCGCTTTTAAACAATATAGAAATTATTTTTCATCAGGGAGGTCTTCATAGGGGGCGGGTGGGGTTCGAATTCTGGTCCCATTGGTTGCAAAAATACGTGCCAAAAATCGAACCCCCCTCGCCCCGTATGAAGATCCCTTTTTTGAAAACTGGTTTCTATATGGTTAGAAAGCATTTTTCCCCTATTTTTCAAAAAGCAATTGGGATTTTTGAATTTCAAAAAGCGAACGGAGTTATGATCAAATGTGTGAAGAACTGCTCGTGGACTCTGCACCGTCGACACTGGAGTGATTTCATAAAAATGATCATAACTCGGTTCTTTTTTCGAAATTCAAAAATGCCAATTGCTTTTTGAAAAATAGAGGAAATATGCTAAGTGACCATGCAAAATCTTTTTTCAATAAGGAGGTCTTCATAGGGGGCAGGGGGGGGTTCGATTTCTGGTCGATTTTTGGCAAAAATCGACCACAAATCGAACCCCACCCGCCCCCTATGAAGACCTCCATGTTGAAAAATAATTCCTATATTGTTCGAAAGCGCTTTTCGTCTAGTTTTCGAAAAGCTATTAAATCTTTTAAAACTCGAAAAACTTACCGGGATATAATTATTTATACAAAATCACTCAATTTTTTTCGCTCAAAAATCGAAGGCCTCAGCCCCGTATGAAGATCTACTTCTTGAAAACAGATATTTATACTATGTAAAGGCCCTTTTCTTCTGGTTTCTAAAAATCCTTTGGCTGTTTCAAATTGTGGAAACTTACCGAGTTATAGTCATTTTTGTGAACGTCGAATTTCGTCGCTCCCATGACGTCAGTGCCATATCGACCAGTGGTCGATTCAATCTATTCGTTTCAGAAAACCATGATTTTTACACTGTGCATTGAACAAGACCTGTTAATTTTTGTGGCAAGATTTCAACTGTGTGCGCGATCTGGTTCAGGTAAAAATTATTTTTCATGAAACATGAGAACTTGCAAATCGATCTTCCCTGATCATATCGGAGATCACAGCGAAGAAGCTTAGTTTTTGATTGTATATTAATCACATCTTGAACTCAAAGATGGCACAGTTTTCACTCTCTGATGCTCTTCCTCCAGAAGGTAGAAATTTTTTGCCGCGAGAAGTCCATCCTTCAGTGGCGATCGGTGATATCGGATAACGCAATGGCTCCACGTAACCTACCATATTTCGGAGTTTGTGCGACATCTCTAAAAAATTCACAAAGCTTTTAAAACAATAAGAAGTGTGGGTTCTACGCTTTAAAAAGCAGGCTGTAAAAATAGCGGCCTCCATGTAATTAACGGTGTCGAAAATTTTCGGCAAATCATACAAATCGGAGCGTCTGTTCATACAGTGGATCCTTTCAGAAAAACAGGTTTTATTACCGTTGTCAAACTGTGGATTAAAACTTTATTGCGTACAACTCCACTTTCTGATGCTGTTTCCTGCAGAAGAGGGAAAATTAGTTCCGTGACAAGTCCATCCTCCGGTTGCCATTCGGTCATCGCTTCGAAGAGTGCTTCCAAAAATCTTGTAGGAAAAGCATTTAATTTTCCTTAGCAATTGACAATTCAAATTTTATAGACGGCAATTTAGGACGTAGATGTCGCTCGTTCAGGCAGAAAACTGTCGCGTCCGTGACTTCCTGAAAAAAAAAAACTGAAAAATGGAAACTTCTCATTGACTCCAAATCTGGGTGCAGAAAATCTTTATTTTTAACAAGTAATACAATCTTCATTTGAAACATTTTTAAATTAATTTCTACAATTTTGCGGGACGAATGAGAGACTCCACGCTTTCGTAATCATTCCTGGAAAAACAAAACAAAAAAATTAAGAATTAAATCACCTAAAAACCCGAAGAATAAGAGAGAATCCTCTGCCAAAACCGGAAGAGCACGACCCCCCCCCCCCCTCCAGACGAGGCCACAGTACGACCCCCCCTTCGATTCCCGAACCTCAAGCTTGACCCTGGCGCGGGATGAGGGCTCGTATCGCGGCTAGGCGCAGTGCACAGGTGGCGTAGTAGGGAAGAGCTCGGGCTCGTAAACGCGGGGTCGTGGGTTTGGATCCCGCAGACTGCGTTCGTTTTGCACTTTTGCAAAATCCATGTTTATCATATAGGTAATCCGCCTAGGGATACCATAGTGTGTTATAGAGCATGTTTACATATATCATATGCTTCAAACTACAGATTAGCTAAAATGTTCACTTCTGGTGTCACTTATTTTAAGCCTATTTTGTGTGAAACTATAGTCATGTAACGATAGATATTTTGTGGCACTAGTAAAAGTTCCGACTCCACCGTCAAAAAAAAAAATTCGCTGAAACTTCGTCTAGGGGGTTATTTGGGGTGCTGATCACGAATCTGGCATCCGTTTTTCACGATTCGGTCGGAGACCACCCATACCTTTAACAAGGGTGGTCCAGGCAGAGTCACCGATTTCGCTGAAACGTCGTCTAGGGGGTTATTTGGGGTGCTGATCACGAATCTGACATCCGTTTTTCACGATTCGGCTGAATAATATAGATACAGGATGGCACAGGATTACATTCTTAAAGTTTCTGCCGATGACGGCCGATGTCATATGTAAACATGCTCTATAACACACTATAATACCCCTAGGTGGATTACCTATATGATAAACATGGATTTTGCAAAAGTGCAAAACTAACGCAGTTTGCAGGATCCAAACCCCGGACCCCGCGTTTAGGAGCCCGAGCTCTTCCCTACTACGCCACCTGAGCACTGCGCTTAGCCGCGATACGAGCCCTCATCCCGCGCGCGCCCGTCAGCTGTGGAGCACGTGAATCAACAGGGCGCCAACCCGCGACTTCAGTCGCTCCTAACTCTGCGCAGAGTTGTATTGGGGTCGAGATACCTGCAGTTTGATACTACCCAGAGAGAGTCGGTTCTGTCCATATACAACACTTGCGCCGTTCCGACCTACCGTTGAGATAGTATCCTGGTTAGTACATACAAGTGATTTTGATCGAAAACTCACTTCTTCGGCTAGTTCTTTTTTAAGCCGAACCCATTTCCGATCTAGATTAGTGAAGCATAAAGGCGGGTGGCCGTGGTTAACAACTTAGTTCACACCTTAGAAGCATAGTACAAACCGCACTATCACAACTCATAAAGTATGATCACTCGAGGCTGTGCACCAGGGAAGAGCGGATAATGGAATCCTAAAAACCGGATAACGGATAACGGATAAATTGCCCGAAAATCGCCGGATAAGGGAAAAACGGATAACGAACAAACAACAAAATTCAAAACTCGTTTTAAATTACACAAATTTCAACAACAGACCAGGACTTAAAGCACTGTTAATTTATAAGCTATCTCTAGCCATTTTAGTAGTGTTTTTTAAACGTTTTGCAGTCGCCGCATTAATGACGCTCTATGGGGTTTTCTGCCCATCCGTAGGAAGACAAACGCACGGAAACATGCCCGCCTTTCACCTGTTTCCAAGAAGACGGTTGGATTGTCTTATTTACCAGCCTTACTCTGCGCTTAACTCTTTTTTCAAATAGAGCAGTTGAAAATTATAGTAGTCCTTGGAAGAGCAATTCTTCCGATGACTGGAAATAAGAAGGCAGGAGACATCCAGCGAAACAAACTTCACATAACGATCTTGTCCTATACATGCAATGACCCGCTATTGTTGTTGCTGCTCGATAGCATCCCAAGATCAAAGGTACTTCAACGTGGAATTACCTGTGATGGATAAAATGCTAACATTTGGGTAGTGGCTGCAAGCAGTTGTGTACTGCAGACAAACACTCAAAGAGTTATGAAATCCAGACCTTCTGGATCTGGGAAAGAATATTCGACCTAGCCCCAAAACGGAGGTGTTCCCTATGTTGCAGATAAGTTTCACAAAAAAAAACACAAAAAAGCAAATAAAATCTACATGTCTTCAGCACCCACGACGATATGTTTGTTTAGCAGTTTATTGCTCCTCTAAAATTTTCAATGGGGAAGTTGCTTACTCTATGTATTTGGATCAATCCTATTTCTTTTGCTAGTATTCACTGCTGTACTGCAGTATTTTTGATAATTCACGACAGCATATGACTAAAAAGGTACCGTTACCGCCTGCAATCAAATCGAGCATACGGCAATCGTGTAGCCACAAATGATCCCTGACTTTAGCTAGAGTGGGATTTTTTTACATTTTCATATATTTTTATTATCATTATTTTTTAAAAATCCTTTTTCGAGTTTTTTTTTCTTCTCTTTACGTGTTCTTTTTTTTACTAATCAGTATCACTAGCTTTTTTTTCTTCAATATTCACAAACATATTTTCTATAAATATTTTCCGTTTTTTTAGTTGCTATTCTACTAGTTGTTAGTGTTTCCTAGTTGCTGTTGTTTCTAGTTCACTTTTTTTTAGTTTCCTAATTGCTCTTCTTTCGTTTGTTTGCTGTTTGAGAGTTTCAAATATTTCATATTACTCTATCACTTGTCACCGATTTTGTATGTTTGGTCAGACAGAGTGTACATTCATGTCTGTCCTCTGTTTCCCCTGCAGTCGAAGGTATGAGATTTGTAGGAGTTGTCGGACCTACTATGCTGGTATCCGGAGCCGATCTCACGACTTGCAGTGCTGGCGGCCCACTGCTCTTCTCCTTCAAATTCTCTACCTCCCTCAGTCCCCTCCTATTTAGTTGTTCCTATTTAATTGTTTCTAGTATTTTTTCACAGAATCTGCCGGTTTTTTTTTTGAATTCGCCGTTCCGCCCTCACTTCTTTGAAGAAGTATATTTCAGTCTGTTAACTAACTTCAATTCGTGTTGCTGATGGCTTTTAAAATCTTGTTTCTCACATTGTAGTTTTTTGCGATTTACCGTGTCCTTTTTGAGTTATTTTTGTGCGCACTGTATTGTGCAAATAAATAAATAAATAAATAAATAAATGATACGATGGAAAGATCGGCGGTAAAAATTCTTTCCAGGATGCGGCTCTCCACTTTTGACGATTGCTAGTAGCAGTTTATATGCCTTCTTGGTCAGCACATGACTTGAGATGAAAGAACAATGCTGTGCTAAGTAGGCCTCATATAAGTATGGTGCAGGCTTAGCGCGCCTTCTGGAAGGCTGGAAGTTAGATATCTTTAAAACTATGTAGCCAGTTCCCAAGTGAGGAAACTTCAATTAACCCTTCTAGATTTGAAAACTTCTGTTGTTTCTGACGGCCACTCTTACGATCGTGAAGGATCCTGTTCATAGCCCATCACCACGTCCAAAGCTAAGATTCAGCTAATTTGTTGTTCGCTATCCTTCACAAAATCGCCGGATAACGAACAACAAAACGAATAGGCCAAAACCCCCCGGAAACCGGATAACGGATAAGGGTTAATCCGCTCATCCCTGCTGAGCACTTATTGATAGAGTTATTTGAAGAAATAGTGCTTCGTTCGGTTTCGAAACGGCTTTAGTCTTCAGTTTTTCTTCTGCCGGAACACGTCACACTTCCATCATCTTTGATATTGTTATAGACCTGGGTCTTCCTTTTCTCATATCACCAAAAGCCCTCACTTTCCACAAGTGTTTCCCTTTACAACGCATGATGTCGGAATATTTGCACAAAAATTGATTATAAAGCCACGTGTACCAAATTTCCCATAAAGGGAAAGGTAGAAAAGCTTTTAATTTTTATGAGAAATCCAATACTCGGCAACAATCATGATTGCGGTTATAAATCGATGAACAGATTAGTGCTTCACATTTCTTAGGAAACGCTTCTGTCATTTCACCAACCCCGACGGAATGGTATCCTTGGTTGCCTTAAGAGGGAACCGAACATTGGGCCGTAATTAGAGGTGCATAAAAGTGCCGACGCCTCTTCTGACTGCACTACCGTCTGGACTAGTGGGAGATTTACACCCGTCATATGCAGATGACGGCCGACATTTGATGCTCTAGCGCTGTCATCAAAACTATATATTAGGACTCGCCGATCACAGTTCGATTCCTTCCAATTTTTTCAGAACATCGTTTTGAAGGCAAGGATTGTAGTTGCTGAGTTACTCGGAAAGCAATTCGTCGATTCTACTGGAGCGATTACTGTCTACGAAGAGTCACTTATGGCCTCTTCGCGGCTGCCGCTACTGTAGTGAGCACAACGATTGTGCGAAGATTTCATTTTTTCGGTGACCCGGTGGTAGATGCTTCTAACCCTTAACTACATGCTGTCGTAGCTGCCTTACAACCAAATCCTTCATATGATGATAAAAACTGCCACTCTTAGCACATCTATGTCAATCACAATCATCTGAAAAAGTTTTCATGGAGTTAAATGGAGAGCTCTTTATCAGGAATTCTTTCTTGTTCTTCTGTATCTTCACAGAATACAGGAGGTCCACAACAACCTCACTTTCAAGCATTGTCTTCGTACAGGCAGGTTTCCATATTCTCAACAATAGAAAGCGTCAAACACAATCAAAAAGCCTAGCCTTCCTTCTCCGAAATTCTGCCCTAAAATAATCGACGTCTGCGTTTTTTGAATGCTAATGTGCTCAATATGTTAATTTTTTGGTGGTTTTTTAGTGCAGATGCAGTATTTTGACTTTCTCTGTTGTTCCCCTTACACATTAGTATCCCACATAAAGCTAAGCATAGAAAGACCTCATTGTAACCGAGAAACATCGCGTTTCGTTTTCAAAGCGCAACGCTCCGACAACTAATGACATATTCAAAACATAATCTCTGTAATCACTTTGAGCTCATAAAAATTTAAGCAAAACATCCTGGTACAAGGATGTTTCGCTGCGATCAAAACCTTTATAGGCGGGACTTCAACCCGCACCTTCTGGTTTTCGGTTAGAACGATAAGTCATTGCCACCAAAGCTGTTTAGTTCAACGCCATGATTGTGTGAGTGCTGTAGGTCACTACAAGGTTGATATCCAAGATACTGGTTTCTATCAAACAGGACTGGTGATGTATTAGGCAATTGCATATGAAATGGAAGATTTTGACTGAAATTTTGACAGATCATAACTTTGTTCGGAAGCAATTACAATAGTCGGAACAAGCATCATTTTAATTAATGCTCTTTTCCCAATGCGACAACAGTTTAGATATTCCGCCACTGTAAAAATGAGAACTACGATAATTAATAAAACATAAGAAGTCATTTGTCATGCAGTAGGACTGGCCTCTTCGATTGACTACAGCCGGCTGCTTTTCAACTTCCGGTGCACAACTTCAACTTCGGCACATCACTTCTCCGATGCGATAGTCTCTCCAGCCTTCCAGAAGTTGTAATGGAGTACACCAGTCACTGTCTACCATACGGTCACCATGGTCTTCTTTGAATGAAGACTTGGTTTCGGCATCTCATTGGGATTCTCATTCTTGCCCAGCCATTCTGCAGAGCGACGACGATTGCCACAGAGGATCCATTCTTCATCGTATGTCGCGATCCTCTCCAAAAAGGCTCCCTTTTTTGCGCAGCCTTAACGAATCACACGTGTCGTGACGCTTCAGCATCTGCCCGGCGGTCAGTTCGTGCGGGCTCCATTTATCCGATTTCTTTACTTTTCCGACCGCATTTAAGTGGCGACTGATAGCGCACCGTCAACGTTCTCTCTCAATTTGACGCGGATTCGTTTTCACCATGGCTTTGAGTTGATCGTCGTTAAGGAGTGATGGCGGCCTACCTCGGTCTTCATCTTCAAGGCTTTCATCTCCAGATCGAAACCATTCGAACTGGTGGCGAGTTGCGTTCCTCAGAGAAATACTCCCAACCCAAATACAGCGTTGATGTTACGAACTGCGGCCGCGCGTTGTGATCAGTTTTTCATCCATATAATCACGTTGATTCATAGTGTAAAAACGACGTCAAAACAACGTCTCTGCTCCAGTCCGAATTCCCCCTACCTCCGAGTAGGGAGACGGAATTTCCCGCTAATGCTCCGGAGTACTGTATTCCCACCTTAGTGTGCATCGCGGAGGTATGTACGTTATTTCCTCCCCATTTACCGGCGGGGAGTGTCGGGGCGAGGTATGCATACGGGCCCTGTTCATCCGTTATACCTCGAGCGAGGCGGACCCAACAACTGGCCAAACTACAGTAAACAGGGAGACACCTAAAGTAGGATTCACCATACTTCTTTTCTCGACATCGACTCTAGTAATCACCCTCTACGGTACATGAATAATAATGGATTGAAAAGCAGGAATTCCGTAAGCTTCTGTTAATCGGCATGAAAGTCTGATTGAACTTTGGAAAAACGCATGAAAGCCATCAAGGCGAACGGTGCCACACTCCGTTTATCTATCTAAACTCTTCAGAAACCTCTTTCTGGACAACAGGTTGAATTAAAGGAGCACGTGTACAAATTTCGAGCTCCTCCGACCTCCAGCGGTGGTAGGCTACGCGCTCCCACGCTGGCGTTGTCGAATGACTCGACAGCGAATAGTATGAGCAGACAACGGCATCGACGTTAGCGACAGCGCTTGAATATGGACAAACTCCGCGACGATCGCCATGTTTTGGATCGATTTGCATGTTCCGCATGGGCGGCGAATCGCTACCGCCGCCAATTATGGACAGGCCCCTACCACCGAGAGCAGATAATGTAGAAAGCGCTCAACTCCATTTATTCTTCATGGCACAGTACATAAGTAATTCACGTCCAGAACTATGATACAGTAGGATTCGGAGAAGAGGAGACTTCCGCACTAATTTATCGCGTAAAAGCGAATAGCGTAAGAATAGGCATAGCCATAAACAGAACTGAGGAAGCGAAATGATAAATTAGAAGCATACACATATGTGTGCACTCAATCGGAGGAAAACTGAAGAAGTACGAAAGGAAGCTGAGAGAAAGAGTTCGCACTAACTGCAGACATCGATGCGGAACGTTATCCAATGATTTCCTGACCACTCTATCAGACTAGAACGATATGCTCCCTGATCGATCTGACTCCAGAAGCTGGTCGATTCCCGCTATCGATTCTATGTCGCTGAGCTCTTCAGCTGAAATCAGTGCAATCAGTCCTGAAGCAGTGGAGCCGACTTTTCGTCCACCTTCCTCCGCAACCTAATGGCTCCCCCAGGAACATAAATATACCATTTCCAGGCAAATTTGACACTTTTCCAATCTTCAAATCAAACTGGATACTAATCTAAGCAAGCCTAACGATTTTGAAATCAAACTAAACATCCTCAGAATTAAAACAAGCTTCTTCGAGGTCAAATTCTGATTAGAATAATTTTTGTTTAAGGAAAACTTGATATGACTTTCTTTAACATTCGTTAGACCACCTGCACCTATATGTATATTAGGTTGATCGAAAAGTCTTGCAACACTAGCATAACAATATTCAAATTTGCACCTATTTGCTGAAACGAAAACTTAGACCACGATAAATTCCCCATCTAAGTCTAAGATCCGCCCCATCTTTCAGGCAGCCTTTCAATTCCTTTCCGCCAGAATTCCGAGAGCTATGAGGAAAAGAATTCAGAAACCTCCATTTCCAGTTGACGTCGATCATCGATCTCTCTACCTCGAAGATGCTGCTTCAGAGCTCTGAACAGGTGGTAGTCAGAAGGAGCGAGGTCTCTAGAGTACAGCGGATAGGGCAGAACTTCCTAGCCTAACTCCTTGATTTTCTCGCGACTCATTTTTGCGACATGAAGACGCGCGTTCTCGTGGAGCAGTAGACATTTGCCCGTTCTGGACGTTTTCGGCGCATAGCGTCGGCTAAGCTCTGGGGCTGGGTAGCGTAGGCAGATGCTGTGACTGTAGTCTCACTATCCAGCAACTCCCAGTAAAGCATGTCTTCTGAGTCCAACAGAGGGGCGTCCGTAACGAGTTCGACCTTAGAGAGAGATATCTCCAGCCTTGAAGCGCTGATACCAACGGGCCTCTGTGGAATAGTGAATGACTTCCTCATTGAATGCAGCGCAAATGTTCGAGGCTGCAGTCCTTGCGGAATGGCCTTGCAGAAATCGTAGTTGACGACATGTCGTAGGATGCTGCTGCTTATCGTTGACATTGTCGCTGGATTCGTACTCGACGAGGCCTTATATAGTATGCTTGAGGAAGCCTCGAGAATGTACTGTGACACCATCACACAAGATCAATACGGAGCTTTAAAAAATTTAACAGGCAGTAGCGCAAGTGTTACAAGACTTTTCGATCAGCCCAGTATAAGTGAACACACATTGAAGTGTTATAAAATTTTTATTGCTTAAGGCAAATAATAATTAAAGCTTGTTTTGAAGCGAAGGGAAGCAGCAGTCCTTGAATGTATCACAAGAAGAGACCGTGCCACGCACTCAACGTGCTGGTAGCGGTTTTTATTTGATTGATGGTATAAATGCTATAAATGCCTCAAAGTAAACATGTGTGTGCTCATTACAATTGCTTCTGCTGATCCGAACGTTGGACTGCAGCTGAGTCTTACGAAGACGATGTTCATGAGGAACGGATGGGTTTCTGATGCCCCATTCTCGCTCAACGGAACGAACATCTCGAATGCTCCAGCTATGTGTATCTGGGTCGCGAGGGCAACATGGCCAACGACCTAGAACCAGAGCTGAGCAGGAGGAAAAGAGCGGCTTGGGGAGTTTTCTAGAGCGTCGAAGAAGTCGCGAAGAAGACGAAGAACGTCCGACTTGTGCCCACCTATTCGACTCCAATGTTCTTCCTGCCCTAACATACGCCTCAGAGACCTGGGCTATACAAAAGCAGGAGGAACACGCGATCAGCGTCGCGCAGCGTGGAATCGAGAGGACGATGCTCGGAGTGACACGACTCACGCAAGTGAGAGAAGGCCTCCGGAGTTCCGAGCTTCGCCGACGTTCGAAGATCAGATTCGGGCCGTTACCGACTGGATTCCGCGGGATGTCAAGAGAACACCGGGACGCCCACCAACGCGTTGGTCAGACTTCTTCGTTAAAGCCCTGAACGAGATGTGACGCTCTTAGTGTCCCTCGAGCAAGGGGGATCAATTGGAGCACTCTGGACAGGGACGAATGGAGACGCTGCTGGCACCGGTTGAGCAATTCGATGATCAACGGGACGACAGGTGATACAGGTGATCGAGGACGTGGGCGCCCTAGGCCGAGCTGCGCGGACGATGACGTCATCGAAAACCGGTATTTTCGGAATCGGCCAAATTTCCTCGTGCAAACTTCGTCCAAAATCGTTTAGGGGTTATTTGGGGCGCTGATTACGAATCCGACGTCCGTTTTTGAAAATTCCACCGATTTCAATAGATTTTGGATTTTCTTCTGGATAACTGAGGGTGGTCGGGTCAGGAACACCAATTTTGCTCAAACTTAGTCAAAGGGCAGGGTTTGTTCAGGGTGCCGAATATGATGCCGATGTCCATTTGGCCAACTATGGCAGGAGACCACCCATACCGATAACTGAGGGTGGTCATTGATCCTGACCCGACCACCCTCAAACGGGAAGTAACCTGCTGAAGTCGGCGGAATTTTCAAAAACGAACGTCGGATTCGAAATCAGCGCCCCAAATAACCCCTAGACGGTTGTGGACGAAGTTTGCACGAGGAAATTTGTCCAATTTCGAAAGTATCGGTTTTCGATGATGTCATCATCCGCTCAGCTCGGCCTAGAGCGCCCACGCCCTCGATATCGTCAAAAATCGTTTTTTTTTTTTGAAATTGGTCGAGAGTGACACCATTCGATAGAGCTTTTCATTATGAACAAAACGGAGTGTCGGAAACCCAAATATGGCCGAGTAAGAGGGCAGGAAACTTCAACCGCTGAGTCCGCCGCCATAAAACGGCAGATGGGGCTAAGGCAGTTTAGGCAGATGAGAAGCTATGGGCCCGCCACCGTAAAGTACCTTAAGTGCTCTATTTGCATATGCATTTTGAGGCCGTTAGCTCGCCGCGTCTTCTCGCAGTGGCCCACCGAAATCGGAAAAAATGCGTCACGCAAGCCTCACCTGCATATTCGGGCCGCTGTTACTTCGTCTATTCACAAGCTATATCGCTGTTCTTTAGCTCACTACTAGAACATTTCACTGGCTACAAACTCGACAAGTTGCAGCCAGATCGATTCGATCTCGACAGAGTTACTGCGCTCCGAACACGCCCTTGCGTCCTATTTGGCACAACAACGGTCGATGTTCTCCGCGCTCTTATTCGCCCAGATCACAGTTCTCGATACTCCTAGTAATACCGTTGAAATCAGCAGGAAAAGTTCTGTCGAATGGTGTCAAGCTTGGCCAAGTTCGAAAACATCGATTTCGATGACGTCATTGTCCGTCTGCGACGGCCTGAAGCGGTCTCGTCCTCGATGCGAAATTGTCAAAAAATCGATGTTTCCAAAATCGGCCGATATTTACACCATTGGACCAGCGCTTTTCACGCTGAACAGAGCACTACCATTACGAGTTTCGAAAACTCAAATCTGGGCGTGCAAGAACTCAAGAAACTCTAACCGCTATCTTCCGCCACTCTAAATTGGCACATGTGGCTATGACACTTCAGGAAGCTAGGGAGTTGTGAGCATGTCATCGTAAAGTACATTAATTGTTCTGCTTGCCTACGCGTTTGTAGGCCGTTATTTCTCGACGTTTTCCTGCAGAGGTCGACTGAAATCCGAAAAAAATCGTGTCACACAAGGCTTACCTGCATATTCGCGCCCCTGTAACTTTACTCAGTCATAAGCTACACCGTTCCACTTTAGCACACTACTGCACCGATTTACTGCCTATATGATCCACGAGTTGCAGCCGAAACGATTAGGACTTGACAGAGTTACTGCGCTCCGAACACGGCCGCGCGTGCAAATTGCAAGCGGTCGCTCCCACTCGATTGATAGGTTCGATCCTATATGCATTGTGCACGGCGCACTCCAAAGGCTCGCCGGACAGTCTTAGTGTAGTTCCTGAGTAGGGCGGCTGCAAATTTGTGATAAAACTCCTCAGACGCTCAGTCTACAAGCTGTCGCTCGATCGCTCTACAGGTTGTCGCGCCCACTCGATTGATTCTGTCGGGCCTATATGCATTGTTCAACTCTACTGAGATCTATAGGTGCGGTGCGCAACTGTTCGCAAACGGAATTTTTCCCATCAACCGAATGAAATTCGCGACGTCCTGGACGAGCGCATAGCGTAATCTTCCATTTGGTTTGTTTTAAGCTATTTTTTCTTGGAAATTAAAGTGTTTATAAAATGTCAAACAGAATTAGCGTTAATCGGGTTGGTGATTTCAAGTTTCAAAGGAAACAAACTAAATTTTGCTCAACGAAGCAATTATTATAACTCTTTTTGGAGAGTCTCTAGTTTAATGTGACAGAGATATTCAGTTAAATTTCAAATGCATTATTCTTGCTTGGGTAGTATCTAATTTTACTTGAAAGTGTCCAGTTTCAAACGAAAATGATATACAACCTATACATGAAGAGTTTAGACGACAATATCGTAGACTGAACAGAAAATAGGTAGAAGTGGCACGTTCCGCAAATCTACCTAAGTGGGTGATTACGAGGTTGCGTTGCGACTACCCCGTATGTCCGGTGCTCCATACGCTAATAAAGACGCGCAAGCTCCCCCAGATAGTGTTAGTGCTGGCGACCCTTCATTGCTCAAAGTCAGACCCATCATCAGCAATGTCGATGGTCCCACTGATCGTATTGCTTGGTTCCTCAAGCTTGGGCTTGTGCAGCTATTCCAGTTTATACCAGCCCACCTACCTAACACGAGTCATTTCCTCGAAAAGCTGAAAGCAGCTAGACCGCAGAAGGAATGCGTGATAGAGCCGTTTGACGTAACATTGAAAGGGAAATTGGTTTAATCCAGGTAAAAGGAGATGGCGACGCTTCTCCTCATGAGCTGACCGATGAGCAACGTCTGGCACGGTTCGACACTTGCTCCAAACTGCTGGTTCGCTTTAAAAATGAACCTTTTGTAGGCTGTCGCATATGCGAGGCAATGCTCCGTTTTGACCTCGCAACCAACTCCTTGATCCCCCATCGACCGGCCTGGTCTTATCACCGCGGCGGTGCCGGGTCGGGAGCAATTCACTCAGTCAGTTTGTCTCCTCGTCGCTTCGTGACTCCGCCACTTTCTCATTGTCCGCCTCGCCCCTTGCGACCCCCTCCGGCGGAATCCCTCTTGTACGGAGATCGGGAAGTTTGAATGGTTAAACCCCCTGGGATTTAGTTCATCGTTAGTTCAGCAATAAATGCGCTACTAATTCACATCGGGAAAGGGAGCCTAGTCCAAAGTATCTCACCGTCAGCCTCCCTCGCGTGTATCTCATTTTTGTTTTTCATTTCGTGTTCCATTTAGTTATAATAAACATTAGTACATATTTTCGTTAAATTCTGATAGGTGTAGCCATATGTATTTGAAATGTTCAGTATCGGGTCCGCCATGCTATTTTGTTCAATCCACCGAATGCAACATGGTGCATCGGCCGGTGGTAATAGGATTCTCGGGCTAATATATTGATATAATTCCACACCTTGCAGAAAACTTAACAATTAATAACTGTTTGCTTCTGAAGGTTCTCACTTGGATGCTAGTACATTTTTCAAGATTCTAAGGTCATCTCCATCCTGGACGAAACTGTCTCGCTAGACTGTGGCAACTAGCCAGATTAACGTCCGAACAGGGGTGGAGATGTAAACAAATTTTGCTAAATCAGATTAGTTCACTCGAGCGGATTACTAAGTGGAGATAATAATTAAGCAAAAAATTCCTCTCACCCATACGGATTGGGGTGGATCCTTTCTAAGGCGGTGAAGCAGCGAGAGGTTATAACCGTCGAGTAAGTTAGTCCGACTGGCGGACGCACCTAGGGAAGGGCCCTTCATCCCTCTACTATGTGGTTTGGCCAACCAATAAGGTAGCTAGGGTATGGTGTTTCAAAAAGAAAACTCGTCGCTGCTCCACCAACAACGAGGGTGGAAATGGGCGCTGGGCCCCCCTTTTTTCTCCATTGGTTCGCATGAACTATTCTGATTGCTTATGTACTAGTTCAAACACTACAACCTTCAGGAAGCAATACAATTACCATTTCATCTCCAGAGAATTATATGTATAATCAGTTGATCAGTGTAGGTAGGGAAGAAAAGTGTTAACAGGTCCGTTGAAAAGTGATATCCCTAATCAAAAATCCTATAACCTAAATGATTCTCGCACTTCGTAGCACCCGTTTTTTCCGTTTCACATTGGTAGGCTGACTATTTGAACATTTGAGTTCTATTTCCCATTTTCGGAACTCTACTCATTTGTTGCTCTACTTTGCGTATCTGCGTGTGAATTATCGGGCAGTCCAATTGGATCACCCGATGCGGCGTGTAAGTTTGGTTCAGGTTTACACGAACTGAGGTTTATTGTCTGTGGACGAATACTGCGTATTCCCCACCCTGAACAAGGTGTCCAATATGTCATCAGTTGGCTACGTCAAGGCGCAGTTAAGCAAAGCTGTTAACGCGCTGAAGGCAACAACGTCTTCGTTCGATAGAACCTTTCTGGATCTACTCGATGTGGATGGCAAGATAAGAGGTGATCTTGTTCTATCACATGAGCGTCATCGAGATCCTATTCCTATTAATTGTTCATCGATCAAAACTGCTCAAAGGCAACTCGATTCTGTGCAAAATCCAAAGTTTAGACTACGGCAAACACTTAATACTACAGTGACTCTAATTGGACAGGATTCATATACGGCAGCTTATCAAGAAATACTGCCTATAAGTCGACAGCCTTATGTTCGTCCATAGTCTGAAAATACTAGTGCAGACACGTTTCAGCGTAATACATAGCCTCCCTATTATAACAATTGTACCGGAGTTCAGGAAGGGACAAAGGGACTAGTACACAAATCCTTGAAAACGTCTCCACCAGTCACAATGGCGTCGGTTCGGAACAGTTTGTAAAACTTCCGAGCTTGGAAATTCCTGAGTTTAGCGGAAAAATAAAGATATTTCCAGAATTTTGGGAAATGTTCTCAATGGCGGTACATTACAGCGATAGTGTATCACACCTCTAAAATTCCTACATCTTAAAGCTAAACTCAAAGGAACCGCTAAGGACTTGATCAGTTTCGTGCGCCTCTCCGCTAGCAACTATCCGGAAGCTATTTCATTTATACTTAGCACATGCAATCGTCCTGATCTACTCAAAAACAGACTTTGTCTCCTTTATTCCCTCGTCGTCCCTCGCTCTCATTTATTGCTAGTGCATAATAATTCACATTCCACCGCAAGGTCTCCCTTGGCTCATAGAAGCCTACGGGCTAATAGAAGCAACATTCCAAACAGGTGGTCAACAAATGGAATGGGGCTCTTTCGATCCTCAGTGCAGATCTTGCGGAAGTGTCTGGAATCGGGATATCGCAGTTCCCAATGTAATGCAAAACTCTGCTATATCTGTGGTAGAGGTCACCACGTATCCCTCTGCTATGGAATGACACATCGTACAGCAGAACTTCCTCGCCTAATCCACTATGTAGTTCATCCCCAGGACTTCCAGCTTGTACATAATTAAGCCGAGTAGTAGTGCAATATCTCATTATTCCATAGACTGTTCGAGAACGCGATATTTCACATTCAATGTTTCGATACCTTTCTAAGAACGAAGTAGATAGTACATCGGATTTAAGAGAAATCTGAATCAATTGTCACAAACACGATGTGTTTGTAGGAGATCGTTTTCGTTCAGGAACTTTAACAGGTACAGTACTTGACTGATCGATCGACTGGTGCGACGACAATCGATAGGAATGTTTGGAAATCGATAGAAGTGCTCACGCATCATTGAATCCAGCTATGTGATTAACGATTAGTTCCGTTTTGTTGTAAGGTTCACATTTTTGTTTACTTTTCATTTTTTATTTCTTTTTCATTTTATGGCATTGCTACTAACACCGGTCGAAGATATTCATTTAATACTGAATTCGTAGTCTTGTAGTCGTTCATTGTCGTGTTTAGCTTTTCCTTGTAAAGGCTCCCTTACTTGCGACTGAATCATGTAGCGCAGATCATTTCAATGGGCTATGGGTCACTTAAGTAATGCAATACAATTCGTAGTCCAAAAAGTTCCTTTTCCGCCCGGGAGTGTCGCATATGCGAGGCAATGCTCCGTTTTGACCGCGCAATCAACTCCTTGATCCCCCATCGACCGGCCTGGTCTTATCACCGCGGCGGTGCCGGGTCGGGAGCAATTCACTCAGTCAGTTTGTCTCCTCGTCGCTTCGTGACTCCGCCACTTTCTCATTGTCCGCCTCGCCCCTTGCGACCCCCTCCGGCGGAATCCCTCTTGTACGGAGATCGGAAAGTTTGAATGGTTAAACCCCCTGGGATTTAGTTCATCGTTAGTTCAGCAATAAATGCGCTACTAATTCACATCGGGAAAGGGAGCCTAGTCCAAAGTATCTCACCGTCAGCCTCCCTCGCGTGTATCTCATTTTTGTTTTTCATTTCGTGTTCCATTTAGTTATAATAAACATTAGTACATATTTTCGTTAAATTCTGATAGGTGTAGCCATATGTATTTGAAATGTTCAGTATCGGGTCCGCCATGCTATTTTGTTCAATCCACCGAATGCAACATAGGCCGTATTATACCTGTAGATGAAAAGAGGGTGGTTTACAATAAAAGGAAGCACGATTTGTCTGGGTAGATGAGGATGCTCCTCTAGCACCGTTTCCAAGCCTGACCTTCACCCTAAAAAGGTTATGATTACTTTATGGTGGTGTTTTAAAGGTGCATTCTGTAGTCATACACTCGATTAATTGTGTTTCGCTTGAATGCATGTTATAATTTCTTTACAAAGTAACCGTTTCGACTAATTCGTGCTTATTTTAAAATTCAAAACTTAATTACACATTATAGTTGGCGAAAAATGGAGGGTATTCTCAAAAAAATAAAGGTACTATGTGAAGGGTTGTAACATTACTGCTAGTAAAGCATTTGGAGATATTTAAAACTTACATGAAAGCGCAGGGCAACGTACTCTGGCGTGCAATTAGTCAAGATTGCGCCATGCTCTTGTCTGAAACCTTGCATTCCAGACTCGATTGATTGTGCATGGGCTGAATGGTTGTTCTTGGTCAGGTTAACCTGTGCTGTGCTTCTTTTATCGTTTTGAACTTGACAACCTCGTGAAAGACACGCTACATGCGAGTTTATTGATTTCACGATTTAAATGTGAATCTGAGCCGCATTTTACAAGACGCATTCTGTGGACGAATGAAGCAACATTTAAGCTGAATGGAGAGGTTAATTGACATAACTGCATCTACTGAACGACGGAACACGTTCCGTCGTCCAGTAGCTGTAGTTATGCCAGAGTAATCCCGTTGCCCTGCGCTTTTATGTAAGTCTCAAATATCTACAAAGGCTTTACTAGCAGCAATGGTCAACCCTTCACATAGTACCTTTTTTTTAGAATACCCTCCATTTTTCGCAAGTTATAATGCGTAATTAAGTTTTAAATTCTAAAATAAGCACAAATCAGTGAAAACGGCTACTTTGTGAAGAAATTATAACATGTATTCAAGCGGAACACAATCAATCGAGTGTAAAATGGAAAATTTCGGACGATTTCGTGGCGCACTTTGCGCCTCTCATATGGCAGAAATTTTCTATTTTTCAAGCTTTCATATGACTCCTTAGCTTCTTCAGTACCTTTACTGTGAACAAAGTTATCACCTTTAAAACAGTGTATACACATTTTTGAGACACCCTGTATTTTACAGTAACTTTAATTGAGAACAACAAGGCGATCGGTGAGTAGAACGACCCAGCCTACACAACGGAAGCAGGCGAAGCCTCGGCGAGTTGCTGTTGATGAAGACAAGTGTGAGTGAATAAGAGGAGATTCAATTTCACACTTTTCTACCTGAAAGGGTGACTTAGCCTTCGTTTCTATACGGTCAACTAGAATGTAAATGAACGCATTCTTTTCTTTATTTTCCCTCTGTCATTTCAAAAACGAAAACTGCAAATTGCAAGTTGTAGTATGAAATGACAAATAGTTCCATGGTCGAATAATTTTCGAAGCCGTCTTGCTTTCTCAATGCAGTGAAGAAGTCCTTTATGTCGACAAAACATTAGTCGAGAAAAGTGATAAAAATACTGCATAGCAAAATAGCCTTGGTTTCACAGCTAGGTGGTCTTGTTACCGTTACTTTCTGATAAGGTAGCAGTTCACCGACTCTAGCGTTCTGGTTGGCATGGGCGCAAAACGAACTTTAAATCAGCAGAGCACAGAAGAAGCGATTCTTCTTACTTACCGGCTGAGAAAACCCCATAAAGCGTAGATAATGTTGCGAACGCACTATGGTTCAAAAAACATTATTTAAATGAATAGGAATTCCTTATAATTTAACAGGGTATGAACTCATAAACAGCTGATGAAATTAGAACAATATAGAACCAGTTTTGATTTTTGTTGTTCGCTCGTTATCCGTTTTCCGTTGTCCGGATCTCAAAATGTTGTTATACGCTCATCGCTGATAGGCACCAACGAATCGCAGCCAATCACGGGAGGTGCCAACCTCCTTGATTGGCTGGAGCTTTCCCACTGCTCCCGCGTCGTATCCACGCAGGTCGTCAATGCACTACGTACTCCTTAATCTCATGATCATGACCATCGCTTCCTTTTAAAGCGAGGTCTTCTTACAATTTTAATTAAATGAAGTGTAAGACAAATGGAGTAGATTATTTTGCCGTCTCTCTTTAGACGACCCTTACTCTCAAAGTATGTACCGCTGACAAAAGAAACGAACAATAGCAGGGAATAAACGAAAATGCTCGAAAAATCCTACACTGAGAGGCAGAAGCCTTCTGATCAGCTGCCTCTTGCTTCGGCGCGGTACCTGCTGGCTGTACTGGACTCAGTGGAGCGCGAGGAGTCTCAACCGACTGAACGGACGGGCTCTTTTCCAATTCTAAACGGCTTTTCGTAGTACAAACAGATAGACAAGTACGTCCTACATGCCCTTACCTGGAATGTCAAAATCAATGGACTTTATGGACGTGATCCGGGGCTTGTGTTGAACATCGACCAGAGGTGGCAGCTGTGACGGCCTGAGCTTGGATTCTGTTGGATTCTTATGACGGTTTTAGACAAATGTAGACGGCACCTGGACGGAGCTGGTGTGGCAATAATGGTGTCCGTAGACAGCTGCTGGGGGTTCGGACCCCACAAGCGCCTTGTCCAGTTTGACGTCACCATCTCACTGTAATTGACTGCATTCTCTTTTCTAGAATACTCCCTTACACAACTGCTCATGCGCAGTGTTATAAATGCGAGCGAAAAGAGACGATTTAAGGGTATATAACCTCGAAAAAGCAATTTTCGCAGTTCCCTTAGCTCTACTTACAGAAACATAACCTGTTCGAAGCAATACGAACACCTAACTTTAGCACACCATAAGGAACGCGAAAATTGAGAGATACATGTTTTGGAAACGGGTGCCAACGTATTCACTCGGCATAAGAGGAAGAACATTGATCCATTGGAAAGTTCGCAAAACAACTTCACTCGTTGGCCAATTAGGAGTTGAATATTTTAGGTGCGTTTGTACCTAATTGAGTTTCAAGAGCTTGTTGGTTTTTATTTGATTAGTTTTATATGTTTATAATATTACGTTCCTCTCACATCATTTCTTCATCGTTACTGGAATATTTGTTGTTCGCAGGTTCAGAACATGTTAGCTAACATGGATTTCCATGTAATAAATATATATAAGTTGTCGAATGGGTGGTTGATCCATCTTACCGAGCTATATGGTCATCAATGCGGGCAGCATGGGAGGCGGTGCACAGCAGGCCAGTGAGGCCGCAGCAAACTTGTGCCACTCAAAAGGCACGTGTCCGGTTTGTGCCATGATTGGCTATAGCCTGATCGATGGGATCCGTGATTAAATCCGCATGGCGGGTGCGTTCCCTCTCCTAATGCTGCCCATATTAAGACTAGCACCACGTTTGAATGTATATTTCGATTTCATAAACCTTCCGGAATGGTCTTAGTCGCTTTCAATGTCCAATTCATCCACGATCACTGTCCAGTCGTTACAATTATACCAGGATTCAAAGACGCTTATGTCATGGCAATTAAAGAGCGCCATAAAGGGACGATTATTTTGCGCTGAAACCAACAACCATGAGTGAAGTTAACGAAAGACTTTCAACTTCTAATAAAAAATTCTTGAATGGAAGGAATTTCGTTATCATTAGTAATATCTCTTCTTCACAGGCCAATCGCGATTCGTCTTCCACTAAGCTATGTAGTCCGTTTCCGCTAATTATTTGTGGTCCATTTTAGCATTAGATAGTACTTTAACATGCAACTTTCTATCATGGTCGATAGTCGTACTCTCAATATGCAGATAAATTCACGGTTCAGTTACCCAAGTTTGAGATTTTCTGTGCCACGTTCTACAGCGTAGCCACAAACATACGAGTTGCATTCGCTCTGGAAAAGTGAAACAAGGTGAACGGTTAAAGGTAGAAGCGGTATACTTCTATTAACTGTCGTGCTCGTTTCTAGGATTTGCAAGGAGAAATTGCTGTTATTGGCTTTAAAACACTCGTCCACTTGTTCATACCTCTCAGATGCTAGTCCTTGCAAAACCATCAGTAACCACAGAAAACGAAAATCTTTGTACAAGATGCGAGGCAAATTACGCTTTGAAAAAAAATCAAGAACTGTGAGCGCTTTAAAAAAAACCTACGCCTCGGATTCAACAGTGCTCGAAGACGACTGCGGTGATTTCGCTTCGCTGGACGACTCCTCCTCGTCCTCGTCGACTACCTCCTCTTCGCTCTCGCTCTTCTCCTCCATCTGAATTTTGGGACGTGGCTTCGTGGATGCTCGGCAGAAGTGCTGGCCGTTCGCTCACCTCGATCTGCTCCTCCCTTCTTCTCACCGACTCATCGGCACTGTCTTGGATCGCCTTCTTGAGGTTGTCCTTCACTTCTTCGAACGCTGGATCGGGTTTCGGGGAGAATTTAGGCGAGGCTGCGACTCCTATCGTCGGCGCGATAGTACGTTGTATACGGACCCCGTTCTTCAAGGTGTGACCGCTTAGCGATTTTTCAATGACGTCATCGTTATAGGAAACAACGTTCTCCTTGAGGAAGCTACGGGAGAGAAACGTCTGAAACTATCCCTCTTAAGAGTTCGAAGAAGAATTTTCTCTTGGATTCGCTTATGCCACCGTACTTCATAACATTCCCCCTGCATCACTTCGGCTGCTGCTGGATATCCATTCGTGGCTAGGTAGTGATAGATCATCGAGTGGTAGATGAACACTGAAAAGCAATCTTCTCAGACGGAAATTCGCCCAGACGGAGAAGTAAAATTTAAGAGGTAAGGAGGAACCTTGGTCGCTGATGCTGGTGACGTGTTTTCCGGCTGCCGGATTAATTATCCTCTCGATAGATTCTCGTATAAGGCTCTGGAAGAAGACAACGTGATCATCACAGCTGGTTTGAGTGATTTCAAGGGCGCTTCATAATCCCAACCATGGCTTGATTTAAGACGAATTAGTGAAAAAAGTCGCGTTTCCGAGAACCTTTGGGCAGCGCCGAGACGTATCACAGCACCTTTTCAAAAAAATCACTTAAGATTGCTGACGGCTCAGCCCATCTAATTTTAGAAACATGTAAGAAATTTAGTAAAAATTTGAAAATTAGGTGGCCCGGACACGTAATGCGCCTCGCAGACACCCGCTGGATAAGAGCCGTCGCCGACTGGATTCCGTGCGATGTCAAGAGAACACCAGGGGCAAGATTCATCAACGTTACAGCGGTAGTAATTCACAGCGGATGCGCAATACAACGGTCTTACAGAGAAACTACCGCGAATTGTGGTTCATCAAAAATGCTGTGGGAGTAACGTGGCCTGTAGTTCGAAGACAGGAATGTCGTATCTTTTACAGGACTTTTACACAGATTTCACCATAACGATTGCTGTTAAGTCAGGTTATCTGCGTTATCGGCTGCAATTTCTCCGTTGAACTGCTGTAAGTCGTTGATGAATCCGGCTCCAGGACGCCACCAACGCTTTGGTCGGACTTCTTTGTGGAAGCTCTGAACGAGCGATGTGACCATCTTCATGTCCCTCGAGAGAGGGGATTCATTGGAGCACTCTGGCACGCGACAGGGACGAATGGAGACGCTGCTGACTTGCGCTCGAGCAACTCGATGATCAACGGGACGTCAGGTGATACAGGTTCAGCACCTCTCGACATGCTATGCTAGTGGTGCAAAAATTGTATAACTGTGAAAGGGAACCAAATTTAGACTTTAAATGATTTCCTTTAATTTAATGTTGTTTTATCCGCTACTGACGTTATGCTGCCTGTGCTACAGATTTTCATGTCATATTCTGCACTTTTGAAATAAAACGGGCAAGCTCTAAAATAAAACCCGATAGACACCATTTAAGACGTTTCAAATAAACTTCCGCTTTGAAAACATATTCATCTGCCTCAAAAAAGTGAACATCGTCGTCCAAAATTTCACAAAAGTATCGTATAGCAAGAAGTAAAAGAGCGGTATTGCATTTGTGTGAGTGCAAAGAGCAGTGAGCCTCTAATGCGAGACGAGATTACGCTAGGCACTCGCTCAGTACATTGATTGTTCACTTGATTAATAGTGTAAATGTTATAAACTCGAAGCTGCACAGTACGTATGCGTGTTTTGGCAATCGTTTCTGCTGTAACGTGTAATAGTGGCCACATCGTGCAAACAGATGTTCCGCCAGCCTTCCTCAAGCCTAATTGAAATCTCGACAAGCTGAGCGAGTTCGCCCTCTATTTTTACAGTATAACGAAAAACTGCCGCTTCTTGGCACTTCGGCACAACCCGTTTTCACGGCAGAAAACATAAATTCCATGGAAATTAAGACTGAAGCTACTACGTTCCAATTCGTCGTCTCCGTAACTTTCCTCTATTGCCGTACGTGAACAATTATCAAGGAAAGTTATAACAGATTCAAAAGCTATGTTTTTAATTTTTAAAACGCGTAATGATAAATATAAAAAAACGTCAATTTTGGTTTGTTTTATTGGAAAGATCCATTTTGACGTGAAATACTATATACATATGGATGCCATGAACGCTGATCCCTTTCAAGCGTGAGCTCGACACTGGCTCCAGTGAATTCTGCTGTACAAAAATCCTATTTGGTTATCGGATGGTGTGCATTCATAACTGTACGAAACCTCGTTTGCCAAAGCTTTCAGATGGACCTTACAACATCTAAAGCTCTGAGCACTGCAGCGTTCCAGATGTTGTTACAGAGATGTCTCGTGCATAAATCGTACAAATGTAATTGCAAGTGTGCAAATAAAAATTGTATAAACTCGCCTGTATAAATTTGTAGACCTCAGTAGTGCGTAGTCTCTCGGCAATGAAAGTCGCAGCTTCAGCTTTGAACTCGGCGCTCATAGTGTGCTCCAGATATGCGGCGACCCACTAGGGTAAGTTCTGGCGCCTAGAAGTCGGACATGGTTATCTGCGGTCAACTGAAGAATAAGTGAGAAGAAGGAAGGCCTCCAGAAGCCAACTGCAACGGCTTCATAGCAGTGAAGTTCGAAATCGATGTCGCTACTGCGTCGCCATGACGACCTGCAACCGCACTGGCACAGGAGAAGCCTCCATGGTTGGGAGCTAATTGAGGATGGAACATTAACGGAGAAAACGGCCGACTAAAGACACCACTGAAAACACCAGCACGAGGGTCTCAGTTGTAAAACCTTTTGAGATTCATATTTAACGAGGAAGCGAACAGCACCGTTGGCGCTACGTAATTTCAGGAAATTTGACACCAAATAACTGCTCTGCCTTTGCCGCAAACAAACCGAATACAAAAATTTTTTGTCCACATCGTTGTCTCAATCTGTAACAAAAAATATGCCATCGAATTTATACATTCCATTAACTTCACAAAAAAAATTGCCGCATGAGGGTGCAGAGAGATCTGAAAGCGCAAAACAGTTGGAAGGAAATCTGTCACCAGAGAAGCTGTCATGGAGAATCTTTTTATAGCACGAGATGGATGGTTTTTATTCTGCGCTTAAAATTAATTGAGCCGAAGTAGAGCAACTGGAGGAGGCACCGTCTCTCGCCTGCAGCCCGATTCGATCGTCGGTTCGGGCCCCTTCCGAAACAACCAAGTCTCCCATCCTCCGAAGTCTGTATGCCGCCATAGAATTTTATGGAAAGAGATAAGCCACTGATGTAATCAGTGTTTTTTATCTCTATGTTTGTGGTCACCGAAACTCATTGTATTACATAATGTATACCTATTGCGATTTGTCTCCGTGATATGTGCGTGGCAGTGCAGCGCTTGACGCATCCTACAAGATGTAACGCCAATCTTCAGACGTTGTATTTTATTGAAGAAGTTTAATTTTGTTAAGGGGCGTCATTAGCGAAGTAGGTCATGCCCTTTATGGCAAGCAACCATGAGCCCAGCTTAGAGCAATAACAAGATTTTGAGAAAATAACCTGTCGCTGGGTATATGCAGCAAAGCTCGGAAAGCGCCATCTGCCACTTGCACCTTAAATCGGAATTGATGGACCAGTTCACGATGGCATGGAATTTTCGATTCGACATCTTTTTAAATCGAAAATTTTATTTTTCGGCTTCGTTTACACTTCGCAAAGAAGCGATGAATCTTCGCTCGTGCTTTGGAAATGTTGAATACAAGTGCTCCGACACGCTTAACGGCGTGTCTCACACCTGTGCGCTTCGCGCGACTTTGTACGTCTCACTGACCTATGTACGGGAAGTACTTTTTGCAAAACTTAAAATTTGCAAACATCTAGGACCTGCTGCGTACTTTATCGTGCTGCGCAGTACTTCTGCCCTCAGGTTGCTCCTCCGCAACCGTTGTCACGCTCTACAGCTTGCGTTTCCAGCTGACATTGACATGTCTTCCGGAGCCAGGTTCCCCACTCACTCGTTTCTTCTTACTGGATCTAATTGCTGGCCCGCCTTTACCAGTCTTCCCCCCCCCCCCGCCGCACCTTCCTGGTCCCTCTTCCAGGTTGTTACTTTCCTTCTTAGTCAACTCCTGGCCCATTTCTTTTTTCCACTACTAACCCGTACTGGTCTCTTCTTGATGGTCTCCCCGTCCTGGTCCCTCCTCCAGGTTGTTCCTTGCCTTCTCAGTCGTTCTCCTGGTCCACGCCAAAGGTTCCCTTACTGCCCTCCTTCACCACCCTCTCAGCTGTCCTCCCGCTAGAGGTTACAGGTTACACGTATCAGGACGCTTGTTGCGCGACGTAGGGACCCCTCTTCTGGATCCAGAAGCTCAGAAGCAAGCGCATTTGCCTCTGTGTCGAGCATGAACAGGCTGCGAGATGACAGATTCCTTGTTTCTCGGAGAACGGTCAGGATGTACGAAATAGGCCACGCCCCTCGAAGGGGTGGGGCATTCGATCTTCCCCTCGTCCCCCTGGCTCACCTATCCCCAACCCCCTAGGCTTCCTTGAGAGTCTAGTGGCTGCCTTACGAAACTTTAGAGATACACAACTAATTTTCACGGCCCCTCGGTACACTAGGATAGAATTTCGATTCTGCCACCTTACCAACTCGGCCGTGCATCCCGCCCCGTCGCCTTGTTTCCCGTATGAATTTCATTACGGCTTCCTTGTTGCTGGTTTCCCGCCCTGGCCCGCTCCCAGGTCTCTTCTTCCTGCTTCCTGGTCGCTCTCTCGCCACATCTCCTCTACCCTCCCTTTGTCCCCTCGTAATGGGTCCCATTGCTGCCCCGTTGTTGGTAACTCCCTACCGGTCCCCCTCCCCCTATTGCTTCCACCCTTGTTAGCACCACCTCCTAACCTGTTTCATTGATCCCCTATGGACCCCTTCCATCCTAACCCCTCCTTCAGGTTTCTCCTTCCTCGCTGCTGTCGGTTCTTCACCCTCGAGGTCCCTCCTTCCACTCTTACCCCTCTAGTGGTCCTCTCATGCTCATGGCACGAAGTCGGCAGCACGACTTCTGAATCTGAACGCTCAGAAACGCGCGCAGGTGCTGTTGTGCCAAGCAGTAAAAGGCTGCACTTCCCCTGCTGCAGCAATATCCCAGGTTGAATTGCAAATTTTGCCAGCGCGGTAGATGATGAGGCGTATCTCAGTTTAGATCACTCAAACGCCATCGACCGCTGACTCAATTATAGAGTGGTAGAAGATAGATTGCCGCGAAATTTATCTATTGACTTGGAACGCATACGGCCACTTACAATCAGACGGAGCTCATGAAGGAAGGAAGAAACAGCGGTGATGATAGAGTAGAGAGGCCATCGCTTGTTAAGGGAAGATAACCTGTTTTGGAACATAGGCACGTCTTATTGCTTAGCTAGTAAAACCACTGAACGGTGAACTTCTGATTAAGCGGAAATCTCTATATACCACTTCCGTCGACGTAAGTATACCTCATTTTGCGCCTGGAAAAACGAAAAATTCGCGTAATGCCTTTTTTCTGCAGCATGCCCAATATGGACAACGGTTACGACAAAGTACTTAAACAAATGGAGGACGAGATCGATCAGCTCAAGGCTCATTTCAAAACTGAGGAGAAGAAGGCAAGAATTCAGTTAAGGCTGAAAATTAGCGCCGTGGAACGGGTAGTGGGAGGCGTTATATCACACCAAGAGTTACCGTTCATAGAGAATGTTGGAAAATAAGAAATTCAATTTTCACATCAGATGGACACCTTCCGGCACCACTGTACAAATTCCGGGACTCCATAGGGCGAGGAGAGGTCGAAAAGAAATCCAAAACGTTGCCAGTGAGGATTAAATGGGGTGCTGATCACCAATTTGACATCCATTCTTCGTATTACGTTAGTACAGAGAGATGATTCGCCACAGCCACATTTTCTCCCTCCTAGCTTAGAGATTGCGTCAGCGTTGAAACTCGATCGGTATCTTGTGTGCACGCGATGGCTCTCCGGCAAGCGGGTCGTGGTGCAGCGGGTAAGGGGTCGCTTCATGCGAGAGAGATCGGGGGTTCGGTTCTCCTGCGCTGTGGCATACTTGCCTTTCAGATGACTACTCTGGGTATGAGGGTTTGGACGCGTACGTGATCTTGGTGCATCTTTTACGCACTTGCCAGCCGTATGCGCTTCGCCGCTTGAAGAACGCAGAATCCAGCCGTGGACCCTCCGAAGCGAAGCGAGCAGTCTCCACACCGGCAGCCTGGATGGCACTCACCCTGGAGTCCCTTCCCTAGCCTGTTGCCGGCTCGAAGAGCAATGCAAACGTTGCCCCATCCGGTGTAGCTCCAGAAGGATAGCTCACTTCGCCTCTTTGGGGTAAAGCTGTCAAAAATAGAGGGGGATCAGGGTGGACTCCTCTCTGGGGTTGCACGTGAAGATGAGGACGTGGATTACATCAGTGCAGCGCCTCTGGCTTATGTACCTGCGAACCTGTGTTGGACGTGGATCCTACACGACAAAAGAGCCTTCAGTTCGGAAATTGGTGTTCAAAGGACTAAGCCCCTGGAATCCCTTCCCTGGCCCTGTTCTGCGATTGCACAAAGCACACCTCACCCGACGCCCAAAGTTACTGTGTAGATTTTGTGGCCGTATGGCGGAATCGTGCTTGTCCCTAGTACGGTAGGTTACGGTAGGTACGGGAGAATAATATAAGGCCACGGTCACTGATTTCGCCCGAATTCACCCAGGGGGGGGGGGGGGTATCTGATGTGCTAATCACGAATCTGGCATCCATTGTTCGTAATAGGCTGGGGGTACTGTAGATTGCGGGCGAAATCGATGACCATGAGTTTAGTCACCCGTACCTAGCCTAACCTATTGTAATCGGCCGAAATTTCAACAACAGATGACACATTCGTTATCAGCGCAATTTAGTAACCCTCTGAAGTTTGGGCGAAATTTTTGCGCAAAGCGGTTCGGAGGGGACCACTTTGTGTTGATTGCTAATCCGCTTTGGTAAGAGGGCACGTGACTGTCCACATACATCCACTCAAGTGGCCCCACTCAGTTCACCCCTGTGGTAGAACACATCGGTGCTGTGTGAAATTTTTGATATCGTGTAACACAGAAAGTCCTATAAGGCTGCCTTACAAGATGTCCCCCTCCGAGCCGCTTTGCCCCGGGATTTTTTTTTCGATTTTTCCTCGACCTCAAGAGTCTTGAAAGTACAATAGTGTCCACTTTCAAAGAGCCACCCTGACGGTTTTGAGATCAAACTGAACATCTTTCAAATCAACTGAAGCGTCTTCCAGGTAAAACTAAACACATATTGACAAGTTTGGAGGATTGAACTTATTGTTAGTCGAGAATAAGAAGCATTCGCGAAGGATTGAGACGGACCCATGGTGGTACATATTTGGTTGATCGAAAAGTCTTGCAACACTAAAACAACAATATCACAATACAATACAATATAAAAAAGGATACAAAACTCAGTCCATGATATATTCCCCATCTTCTTCTTCTCCAGCGTTTGTCCCGCCTCGTAACGGGGTCCACCATTCTGGTGTCATGACGCCACCTTTCCCGATCCAGCGCTAGATCAGCGTGGACACCAGCAACCTTCAAGTCCATATATAACGTGTCAGACCAGCGCTGCTTCGGACACCCTCTAGGCCGTTTTCCAATTACCTCGATGTTAAGGCCTATCTTGCGGACGCTGCATTCTTTCCAACGCAGAAGTGGCCGTACCATCGTAAACGAGCTTCGTGCATCTTGTCGGCTATCGGCGCGATATCGAACTTCTGCCGAATGACATCGTTTCGGATGTGGTCCATGCGCGTATCTCCAGCCGTCCAGCGCAGCATCTTCGTCTCCGCTGAGGCGCGTTTCAACTTTCTTGGTCACAGGCCAACACTCAGCGCCATACATTGCTACCGGCTGCTCTGTAGATCTTCGACTTAAAGCCCTCTGGCATCTTCTTATCGCAGAGTACGCCAGTCAACGAGCGCCACTTGGACCAAGCTGCACTCACACGTGAATTCACTTCGACCATCAGTTTGCCGTCAGACGCGACTGCTGATCCCAGGTACTTAAAGGCCGCAGTGCGTGGAAGCTCGATGTCGTTAACCTTGGTGCAGCTGGACTCAGTAACGTCCGTCGTTAGATATTCGGTCTTCTTCACGTTCAGCTTGAGTTCAAACCGCTCCAAGCGATCTCACCAAGCTTGCATTTCTCGCTCGAGTTCACGTTTATCTTCGCTAGAGAGCATCACGACATCGGCATAAAGCAACGTCCGCGGACGGGCTTCCAAGATCTCGTGTGATGGCATCCACGACGACGACAAAGAGGAGTGTAGAAAGCGCAGAACCCTGGTGTACCCCGACAGAGATGGGAAACTCCATCGAGGTTCCAGCTGCAGCCTGAACTCGACTCCTTGGACAAGAGTAGAGAATTCGCACCCACTCTATGAGCTCTTCGGGAACTTCGTGATGTTGCAAGGCGTGCCATATCACTTCACGCGGTGCGCGGTCAAAGGCCTTCTCCAAGTCGAGGAAGGCGATATTCACTGGCTTCTGTTTTTATGCTTCTCTATCAGGAGGCGGGCGGCATGTATGGCATCAATGGTGCCACAGCCAGCTAGGAAGCCGCACTGATTGCTGGAAAGCTGGACGATGTCCCGAATTCAACCATCGACAATTCGCTCAAGGATCTTCATGCTGTGCGAAAGCAAGCGAATCGGACGGCAATTGGAGCAGTCTGCAGGACTGCCCTCTTTCAAATCGGAATCGTCGTGCTTTGGCACCAGCACTCAGTCACTTTCTTATCCGCCACAACCTGATTAAAGAACTTTGCTAACCACTCAGCAGGGTACCAAAACTTTGTCTTCCACAGATCAGCTGCCACGTTGTCGTGCCCACTCGCTTTTCCTGGCCTCATGTTCTTCAAAGCCGCTTCAATCTCCTCCATCGTGATCTTTTCAACGGGGCCGTGGGTTGGAGCCGTAGAAGGGATGGCTAGATGAGGAAATTCTCCCATAGAGATTTCCTCAAATTATTCGCGCCATCGCTCCAATGCCTTCTTGCGGTCCATAAGGAAATGGCGTTCTCATCAGTAAGCCCGAAGAACTTTTCAACATCCTCGGTCTGCCGATGGCGAAACTTTGCAAGTCGGTACAGATGCCGCTCACCATCGCGTGACTCGAGCTTGTCGTTGACATCTCCATAATGAGTGGCTTTTGCAACAGCCACGGCCTTTTTTGCAGCCTTCTTGGCTTCGTGGTACTTCAGCCAGTTATCTGCCGTCTTTTCACAGAGAAAGAAATGATAAAGCGACTTCCTCTCTCGCACTTTTCACGTCATCTGTCCACAGCCATACTTGCTTGTCGACCTTCCGTTGCCCAGGCTTCGTAATGCCGAGTTCCGACTGTGCAGCTTGACGAATCGCGTCGGTCGCTTTCTTCCAAGTTTCGTCGACAGTCGTGACTGTCGGTAACCGTACGCAAGAAATTACAGCTGCTTCCTTATCTCTTATTCGCCACCACTTGATTTTTGGTGCACCGCATCGCTCGACCTGCTTCAGCCTGAGTGGCGATCTTCAAAGTGCAGATCAGCGGTCGGTGCTGTGGGGCGACCGTCTCATACAGCACGACCTTCGCATCTGTGACAAGACTTCGGTCGCGATCCTTCACAAGGACGAAACCTATCTGAGACTTGGAGCTCCCACTATAGTATGAGATGAGGTGCGAGTCGCGTTTACGAAATACAGTGTTCACAATGGTGAGGTTATGCGATTCCGCGTAATCAAGAATGCGCTCACCATCGGCGTTACTTGATCCTACCCGAAACACCATGACACCTGTATCCGTCTTTCGTAGCACCTACGTGCCCATTAAGGTCACCAGCGACTATGATGACATCTATCGACGGTACTTCTGCTGTCTTCTCATCAAGCAGGTTCCAAAACTCATCCTTGGCTTGATCGGAGCAGCCAGTCTGCGGAGCATACGCAGAGAATAAGTGATAGAGTCGCTCCTTAGCGGCGACAACGATCTTCATCATTCGATCGTCAAAGCGTTCGACGCTTACAATCGGGTCACGAAATTGTTCAGAAACGATTACTCCAACTCCACTGGTGGTCCTGGGACTTCCACATAGAACGGCCTTGAAGCCTCGTCCTATGTCCCTTGACTTGCGGCAGGACCACCTCGTCTCCTGCACCGCACAGAAATCAACTCTTCTACGCTCCAGTGCTTTAACCAACTCGCACGAGCGACCCGTCGACGTACCCACATTCAACGTTGCCACGCGGGTCCTGCTTACGTTACGGGACTTTCGGACTAGCTCAGTTGCCCCCCGATGCGTCCTCGCATCAGGGACCCTCGAGTACTTTCCACACTCGCCGGGCTTTGCAAGTGCGCATCGGCTCCCGCGGACGCCGTAGCACTATCTCGAAATACGTGAGCTGACATACACCATGTGATGTGACACGGGTCTTCGTAGCCCGGCCTGTCACAAAGGCCTGTCGCCTGCATTCGAGTGTCCGTGCTTAGCTTAGCTCGAGAGCGAGCAGTTTCCAGTGCCACAACGTGGAGGAATGAACATCGCCACCGATATATTCCCCATCCAAGTCTAGTATACTGCCCCATCTTTCAGGCAGCTTTTCGATTCCTTTCCGCCAGAATTCCGAGGGTGTGAAGAAAAGAATCCAGAAACCTCCATTTCCAGTTGACGTCGATCATCGAACTCTCTACCTCAAAGATGCTGCTTCAGAGCTCAGAGCAGTCGGTAGTGAGAAGGAACGAGGTCTGGAGAGTACGATGGATGGGGCAGAACTTCCCAGCCTAACCCCTGATTTTTCTCGCGACTCACTTTTGCAGCATGAGGGCGCGCGTTATCGTGCAGCAGGAAGACATTTTAACGTTCTGGATGTTTTTAGCGCATGGCGTCGGCTAAGCTCTGGAGCTGGGTAGCGGACAGATGCTGTGACTGTGGTCTCGCTATCCAGCAACTCCCTGTAAAGCATACCTTCTGAGTCCCACCAGCAACACAGAAGAACCTTCTTTTCGTGGTGTCCACGTCTCGGTTGTCTTGGAACCGGTTCTCCGCGTCTTGCGGGGTGGTTAACATAAAGAACTCAGCTCCCATCGCCAATAACAATGTCCTTCAGAAAGTCCCTCCTGTGGTGGCGAAGAAGCAGCAACTCAGCAACACTGATTCGCAATGCCTTGTCGGAGTCTCGCAGCTCATGTGGTACCTAAGACGACGAAATTTTGCGGTACCCAAAGTTCTCCAGCTGCCTCACGACAGTGTTGAGCGTACACCCAATTGTGGCCGCCAATTCGCGAGTGGTTGAATTTGGCTTCACCTTAAGGGCTTTGCGCAAGCTGTTTTCTTTCACAACAGAGGCGCGTCTGAAACGAGGTCGATCTTCGAGAGATCTCCAGCCTTGAAGCGCTGATACCAACGGGCCACTGTGGAGTGGTGAATGACTTCCATCTTGAATGCAGCGCGGATGTTGTAGGCTGTAGTCCTTGCGGAATGGCCTTTCAGAAATTCGTAGTAGACGATAGGTTGTAGGATGCTGCTTATCGCTGACATTGTTGCTCTATTCCTACTCGACGAGGCCTTAAATAGTATGCGTGAGGAAGCTTCGAGAATGTACTGTGACGTCACCACACAAGATCAATACTGTAAGAGCTTCAACAAATTTAACAGGCTGTAGCGTAAAGCGTTGCAAGACTTTTCGATCAACCTATTACATATAGATAAATATTAGGTTGGCAACTAATTTCGTGGACTCTCAAGAATCTTAAACAAAAGTATTTATTATGAAATAACTAGCGACAATCTTTAATTAAAATAAGATTCCTCGGAACCCAGAAGCGCTTCCCATTCATCAGGTAGCTGGTCTATCCCACAGCCATAGAATTATGTATTGTGCTTTCAAGGCCAAGAATCTTTGGAGGTGCATTTCGACTCGCTCCACATTGATAAATCTTTTTCCAACCAAGAAGTACTACACCGAACTAAAGATGTGGTAGTCACTCGGCGCAAGGTCTGGGCTGTAAGGTTCCAGCATTAATACTGAAATCTACTCCTCTCAACTTGGCCGCGCGTAGGCTGAATCCGCTAGAATCGGTTCAGACAGATTTTCTGGAGCGGAAGTATCTTTCAGCAAGATAACGCTACATCACGTCGCGAATCGGATGCTTCAAAAAACCGTAGACCTTGGCTGGGAGAGTCTAACTCACCCACCTTACAGCCCAGGCTGTGCGCTAGGTGAATAGTACCTTAACAGCTCACTGCAGCACTTGTTGGTTGGAGGACGATTTATTAATTTGGACCATGTCAAAGTGCACGGTGGCGATGTCCGTTCCTCCACGTGGTGCCACTGGAAACTGCTCGCTTTGTGAGCTAAGCTAAGCACGGACACTCGAATGCAGGCGACAGGCCCTTGTGACAGGCCGGCCTACGAAGACCCATGTCACATCACATGGTGTATGAATAGTCATGTTTTTCGAGATTGTGCTACGGCGTCCGCGGGAGCCGACGCGCACTCGCAGAGCCCGGCGAGTGTGGAAAGTATGCGAGGGTCCCTGATGCGAGGACGGCATCGGGGGGCAACTGAGCTAGTCCGAAAGTCCCGTAACGTAGGCAGGACCCGCGTAGCAACGCTGAATGTGGGTACGTTAACGGGCCGCTCGTGCGAGTTGGTTGAAGCACTGGAGCGTAGAAGAGTTGATTTCTGTGCGGTGCAGGAGACGAGGTGGTCCTGCAGCAAGTCAAGGGACATAGGACGTGGCTTCAAGGCCGTTCTATGTGGAAGTCCCAGGACCACCAGTGGTGTCGGAATAATCGTCTCCGAACGATTTCGTGACTCGATTGTAAGCGTCGAACGCTATGACGATCGGTTGATGAAGATCGTTGTCGCCGCGAAGGAGCGACTCTATCACTTCTTCTCTGCGTATGCTCCGCAGAGTGGCTGCTCCGATCAAGCCAAGGAAGAGTTTTGGAGCCTGCTTGATGAGAAGACAGCAGAGGTACCGCCGAAAGATGTCATCATAGTCGCTGGTGACCTTAATGGGCACGTAGGTGCTGCGAAGGACGGGTACAGCTGTCATGGTGGTTTCGGATACGGGTCTCGTAACGCCGATGGTGAGCGCATTCTTGAGTATGCGGAATCGCATAATCTCACCATTGTGAACACCGTTTTCCGAAAACGCGACTCCCACCTCATCTCATACTATAGTGGGAGCTCCAAGTCTCAGATAGACTTTGTCCTTGTCAAGGATCGCGACCGAAGCATTGTCACAGACGCGAAGATCGTGCCGTATGAGACGGTCGCCCCACAGCATCGACCGCTAGTCTGCACCTTTAAGGTCACCCCTCCGAGGATGCAGCAAGTTGAGCGATGCGGTGCTGCGAGAATCAAGTGGTGGCGAATGAAAGAGAAGGAAGCAGCTGTGATTTCCCGCGTACGGTTACCGACAGTCACGACTGTCGACGAAACTTGGAAGAGAGCAACCGACGCGATACGCCAAGCTGCAAGGTTGGAACTCGGCATAACGAAGCCTGGGCGACGCAAGGTCGATAAGCAGACATGGCTGTGGACGGACGATGTGAAGGCAAAGGTTAGAGAGAAGAAGTCGCTCTATCACGTGTTTCTCAGCGATAAAACAGCCGACAACTGGCAGAAGTATCAGAAGGCGAAGAAGGCTGCAAAGAAAGCCGTGGCTGTTGCGAAAGCCACTCATTATAGTGATGTCAACGAAAAGCTCGAGTCACGCGATGGTGAGCGGTATTTGTACCGACTTGCTAAGACCCGCCATCGCCAAACCGAGGATATTGAAAAGTTTTTTGGCATCAATGATGAGAGCGGCCATCTTCTGACAGACCGCAAAAAGGCGCTGAAGCGATGGCGTGATTACTTTGAGGAAATTTCCACTATGGAATTTCCTCACCCGGCCATCCCTTCTGTGGGTTCTGTTCACGGTCCCGTTCACAAGATCACCGTGGAGGAAACAGAAGCGGCTCTAAAGAAGATGAAGCCATGCAAGGCGACAGGACCGGATGATCTGGCAGCCGATGTTTGGAAGTCGAAGCTCTGGTATCCTGCTGAGTGGTTGGCTGAGTTCTTCAACCAGGTAGTAAAGGAGAAGAAAGTACCGGAGTGTTGGCACAACAGTACGACGATTCCGATTTGGAAGAAGAAGGGCAGTCCTGCGGACTGCTTCAATTACCGTCCGATTCGCTTGCTTTCGCACAGCATGAAGATCTTCGAGCGAATCCTCGATAGACGAATCCGTGAAATCGTCAAGCTCTCCGACAACCAGTGCGGCTTTGTGTCTGGTTGTGGGACCATTGATGCTATACACGCCGCCCGCCTCCTGGTGGAGAAGCATCGTGAGAAACAGAAGCCGGTGCATATCGCCTTTCTCGACTTGGAGAAGGCCTTCGACCGCGTACCGCGTGAGGTTATATGGTACGCCTTGCGACAACACAACGTACCTGAGGAACTCATAGAGTGGGTGCGGATGCTCTACTCTTGTCCAATGAGTCGAGTTCAAGCTGCAGCTGGAACCTCGATGGAGTTTCCCATCTCTGTCGGGGTGCACCAAGGTTCTGCGCTTTCTCCACTCCTCTTTGTTGTCGTCATGGATGCCATTACGCGAGATCTTCAGCAGCCTGTTCCATGGACGCTGCTCTATGCTGATGACGTAATGCTCGCTTGCGAAGAGAAAGATGATCTCGAGCGGCAGGTGCAAGCTTGGTGCGACCGCCTGGCGATGTTCGGACTCAAATTGAACGTCAAGAAGACCGAGTACCTAACGACTGACGTGAACGAGTCCGGCTCCATTAAGATTAACGGTACTGAGCTTCCACGCACTGCGGTCTTTAAATACCTGGGATCAGCAATAGCGTCTGACGGCGGTCTGATGGTTGAAGTGAACTCACGAGTGAGTGCAGCTTGGTCCAAGTGGCGTTCGCTGACTGGTGTGCTCTGCGATAGGAAGATACCAGAGCACCTGAAGTCAAAGATCTACAGAACAGTCGTGCGGCCGGTAGCAATATACGGCGCTGAGTGTTGGCCTGCGACTAAGGAAGTTGAAACGCGCCTCAGCGTCATGGAGACGAAGATGCTGCGCTGGACGGCTGGAGTCACGCGCATGGACCGCATAAGAAATGATGCTATTCGGCAGAAGTTCGGTGTCGCGCCGATAGCCGACAAGATGCGCGAAGCTCGCTTACGATGGTACGGCCACGTTCTGCGTGGGAAAGAAGACAGCGTCCGCAAGATTGTCCTTGAGTTGGAAGTAGCTGGAAAGCGGCCTAGAGGACGCCCGAAGCAGCGTTGGTCCGATACGTTACACAAGGACATGAAAGTAGCTGGTGTCCACCCTGATCAAGCGCAGGATCGGGAAAGGTGGCGTCGTAACACCAGAAGAGCGGACCCCGCGACGATGCGGGACAAACGCTGAAGAATAAGAAGAAGACCATGTCAAAGTGCACCTCCAATGATTCTTGACTTCAAAAGCACAAGAATTATACAGCTGTGGGATGGGCAAAGTAGCTGACAAATAGGAAGCAGTCCCGCGTTCCAACAGATCTTTCCTTGATTGAAAACTAATATTTGTTATTAGTTTACGAACACTTTGGTTGAAGGCGCTCAAGAGTCCACGAAATTAGTTGCCAACCTAATACAATCCGGTTTTGGACACAATACGGAAATGGGGGAGAGCGGCGTAATTCCAATCGATCCACCTAGCATGTGACAGAGTGTATCCTAGGTGAGTCAGTCGGAATTGTTGCACCCCTATTCCCGTATTGCTCAATTTCCGGGATGCGCCACGCATTATAATTTTGTGGGATGTCAGGCAATTTGAACGGTTATCTACACATCCATGTTATGAATGCCGGTAACCAGCCGATGGACGAGCCAGTGTTTTGTACCCTCCCCCAACAAGTCTGGCGCCAACTTACCGCCCTCGGAGGGATGAAAGCTTGGTGGACCTGAGCAATGTATCCAAACCAGGAATCTAACTAGAGTCGGATGCATGCAACAGCCTTCGACTGTACAAATGTACCATATGTGCTGTGTCAAACTTATAATTTGGTACTACACAGAATGTTGAATAGGACTGTCCTACAAGGGGACCACGCCGAGCCTATCTGCGCCAAATTGAACACTCGGACAAGTGAACTAGACGTAGTACGAGTTTAGGGACGGATGGACTCACGGCGTTGATATCTGCTTATCCCTTTTTACTAGAGTTCACTATTCCCAGTGGTGAGATGGGCCACCACTAGGAAATAAAAATATTCTATCCTACCAAAAGCTGTATATTGCAAATATCCAAGCCTAGCAAGGTCCATTCCCTCCCAAGTCGTATAAAGCAGTGTACTGAAGAAAAAACAAAGAAAGTTATTCTAAACAAGTGCTCCGACACGCCTGTCGGCCTTAGAGAGTCACTAAGCCAAGCAGCTGCTCACTTCAAGCAGCTGCTCTGCTTGTGCAGCCTCTCGTCACCTTAGCAGTAAAAAGACGTATTTGAAAACCTTAATAATTTCGAACCTTGGTTTACCTTCTTTAAGATCAGGGGAGTAGTTCTTCGATATGAAGCCGACCAGCTCTCCCTCCCTCCATCCTCAACATCTCATCAACGTCGGCACTATCTTCAGGCAGTTCAGAAACGTAATTTATTTGCGTTAATCAGTGCTTTCGCCCTCAGACTGTTGTGGAGCACTCCTTCGGCCATAGTACCCGCGTGTCTCCCACCCCCCCCCCCACCCCGATAGGTTAAATCTGGGAGAAAACCACCGGTCAGGGGATCGATAATATCGATCGATACCGGCCTCCACATTGAAACTTTCCACCTGATGTGGAGCACTCCTTCGGCCATAATACTCGCGTGTCCCCACTCTCTCCCCACCTCGATCGGTTAAATCTGGAAGAAAACCACCGGCGTGTCCCACCCCCCTCCCCCCATCTCCACCCCGATCGGTTAAATCTGGGAGAAAACCACCGGTCAGGACCTCGATTAGCCCCCGGGCTGAAGTTCCGTGCCGCTTGAACGACACCCACAGAAAACCGATAATATCGATCGATATCGATTGTTTCCCCTGCTGTGAAGGCCTTCCGTCGATGATCATCTAAATGCCCAGGCACGGTTGCCGACGTGTTCGGCACGTCTACCGAGTCGCCAGGCACGGTCGCCGACATGTTCTGCTCGTCTACTGAGTCGCCAGGCGTGTAGAAACCGCCTGGGTATTTTCCGCTAATTTCTTGCCTTAATTTGTGCCCCGTAATTTCCCCTATTTTATGACTCATCGCCGATCGATAGTGTGACTCATCGCTTAGCGGATTATTATATAGTATGACTCTCCTTTAAGAAAAATCTTCTAATTGTTTTGAGAGTATCTAGCTTAATGTATAGCAAACGTCCTTCAACAACGTGTGTTTTGATTTCCGAAGCGTTAAGCTGGGTTAGCAGAGTGTCCAATTTGACGTGAGAAGGGCATAGATGGAAGTATCACAAAGACATCCGCATTGAAAGACCTTGAAAGGAGCAGAGGAAAAAGAAAACGAAAAAGAGAAGAAGAACAATGTTTCTAACACATTTGCTTAAGCCTGGAGCGGCTGATATAGAGGCTATATGTTGTTACAGGATGTGTTGTTGCGATTAAAACTCTTGCACCAACCGGGTCTCGAACCCGCATCTTCTGCTTTCCGGGCAGCGATGTTCGCCTTACACCACCGGCGCTGTTTGACAACATCCGCGATATCTTCGAGGTCCGTCAGCACCCACCCGTTATACGGGGATGACAAAAGAAGAACACATTTCATCCTTCACCAATAAATCCACCAAGCGGACGATTGATGCAAAGCGGCAAAACAGAATACTGTTCAGAGTAGATAATGCCTACTTTCCATCAATTTGGTCGGTGCCCGCTGTGTAGCCAGTCGACGAGTTCGTCACTGTGGTGTCGGCATTTTTTTTTGTTATCAGCGGTTTCCTGAACTGAGTGTTGTATTCTTGGCGTCAAAGATACACCTCCTTAAGTTGACTGAATGTCGGCTGCTACACGATATAGGACAACTCGCTGCAAATTGGTATGTAACTAAGATTTGATATCTTATTTGTGTTGTGCACTTTCACGCTTAGTGAGCCAATATGTCTGTTTTGATGTTTGACGTAAGCAGTTATCCCGAACTTAAATACAGAGAAGCCTACACATCTTTTCTTTCTTTACATCTTTCTTTCTTCTTTTATTTTTCTTTAAATATTTGGTTGTAAGGAAAGCTCTGGCTGTTTTCGCTCCTCTTTGGTATCAGCTTGCACTAAATTTGAACGGCTGCTAAACTAATCGATAAGTGGTGCTTTTCAGGGGAGGAATTAGTTCTTCTTCTTGATGAAGTGCTTTTCATGTATTCCTTCAACATTTCAGATTTCTGAGGAAACCTGAATTATAGCATGGACAAGACGGCTTTCCGAACTGTTCTACTTCACAAATTCATAGTTGGTCGGACGCTGATGGAAACAGTTGTGAATTAAACACTGCATGAGAAGGAGGCACCAGCGGAGAAGGTTGCAGACGGTTTTTCGCTGGTTCAGTAAGTTTCGGAATGGAAGAGAATCGATTGAAGACGAGGCACGCGCTGGAAGACCACCGCTCGTTGATCCCTTGAAAGGATTGGTCGAAAAGGACCCTCGGCAACAACTTCGAGATATAGCGGAAATCGAGGAATCTCACATACAGTTGCTACTGATCACCTCAAGCAACTGGCCACGTGGAAAAGACTCAACAGGTGAGTGCCCCACAACCTCACCGAAGCGCAGCAGATGAGACGAATGGAGGTCGTGAGTTCTCTGATCAGAAGAAACTGCGGAATCGTTCCTCCTTCGACTTGTCATGCAGAAGCAGCAGTACGCCGTGTCGATTCACTGGTCCTCCAGAAATTGAACGAACTGCAAGTCGAAACACTCCCTCACCCGACATATTCGCCAGACCTAGCTATGAAGACGCCATGCAGCATAGCTTGACGCTATTATATCAAACAACTCGGATGACAAGAAACAGCTTGGTACACAGAAACAAAAACCAGAACTGACCAACATGACATCGTCATGCTTTCGAAACGGTGTAACGGTGCAGGTGCCGGTGCCGGTGCCAAGAAGAAAGCATGCAAGATGCCCACCGGCGAAACACATCAGCATCGACGACAACCAGCATGAGAAAGGATGGCGCCTTGAGAATGCTAACGACGTTAACCCATTTCTTAGCGTACATGTTCGCACATCTGCAAGGTGACTTGTTTAGAAATGGGAATTCTATGGCTCATCACCTTATACTTACGATTAAACATAGGGCATAAGCAGCACTAATATTAGTGCCGCATGCACTCCTCCGACTAGGATAGAACCAGTGACCCTTATGGGAAGCAACGTCGGCAGCCTAAGAGTCCTTATAGAACTCTGATCTAGAATTTTTTTCAAGCCAATCCTAAGATTATTAGAGAAAAGGATAAGCAGGCTCCGGATAAGGAATTTGATTCTTGATTCAAACACACGTGAAACCTTTGCGGCCTTATATCATTCGGTACACCATCGTTTCAGGAAAGAAAAAGAATCCAATCTGGTTATCATACTGTTCCGACATTACGATGCACCACCGGTTTGAAAGCAAGACAATCGTAAAAACGCGACAGATAGTTACCTTTCACAGGCGGAATGGAAAGGAGTGCAAGGAGAACAAGGCGGACAAGACGTCCCTACGCAGCGCCAGATACCGATTGCAAAACTCTGGCAATATGCCAGCTTTTCGGCTGCACAAGTTGGGCCCCGCCACGAACGCATGTATTTTTTTTGAAAATGTGTTACCCTAGTAAGGACGTCTTATGAATTCGAGGTATGGCGCCGACGAATACATAGTAGATGTACATGTGAATACATATACGTAGTGAAACGAAACCAAACAACCCACCTTTCTGACTACTTTATGAAGCAACCTTCGTGCAAACCACTAGAACACAGTCCTCTGCACTGCACTCGAGTACCATTCGATGGAATGAATTCCCTGAAAAGCAGTTGAACAACATAGGCCTGGAAAAAGATGGCAGAGCCAAGCGCTGGCGAAGCGAAGGTTAGAATGATTCTCGGTGCTTTCATGTACACAATAATGCAGACACAAATCAACGATTCAGTCCTTGGAAAAGCGAGAAATGGCTGCGCTTGGATTGCAACATTCCTAACTCTAGCTCTAACTTCTTCCTTGCGGCGCGACAGTGTCCGATTGGAGCACGCTAGTCACTGCGCCTAGATAGCAACAGTGTGTTCCGAGCCTCCAACAGAATAGCAACACACTGTTGCTATTGCAACAGAATAGCAACCGCTGTTTCTGTTGGCAACCGCAGTTGCTATTCTGTTGAAGGGGCGTGATTGGGCGCAAACTGTTCGGCTCGTCGAACCCGAATGTCCGAGGTAGCTACGCAGTTCGTAGCTACCCACGCAACACTATCGCCGAGACCAGTCGCTGGAGCAACTCGGAGCTATGCTAGATCCCATACGGTTGCGCCGCTCATATGTATAACCGGAATTAAAACCGGACTCGTAGGTGCTTCCATCTGTCTGAGCTGCTCGGAAGTGATTTCTCCACGGAATATCGCCATAACTATACTGATTTCCAAACCGACCTCTGCACCCATAATGCTTAAATCCCCATTCAATTAACCTGAGATATTACTTTTATCTTATTATACGTTTGTGCGCTGTTGTAGTCGCCTTGTATTTAGGCATCTGAATCGCTGCAAAACACGCGACCTTACCAAATTGCAGTGCATACTGATATCACGTCCAAAATTTGCTTCCTTCTTTATGAGCATATTTATGGTGCAGTTATAATAAAATTAAAAATATAATTTTAACGTAGAATGAATACTAACCAGCATAACTCCAGATAAAATGGTGGCATTGAATTCTACGCACAAACGATGAGGGCCTGTTCATAGTCCACGACGGGGCGGAAGGTCAAAGAATACTCATCGATTTTTCTCAGGCGATCGCTTGGCATTAATCGATTCATATAATTTCTCAGCCGCTCCGGTCGCACGAAGAGAACGGCAGTCGAAGTAGAACGGAAGGCGCAAAACGTCCTGGAGGGGTCACCTATTAAGTTGCTTCAGAAAAAAAAACACATGAATGTTCAATTACATAAGTGGATTAGCTCAGCACACCACTGGGGTGAAACCACCAGTGCCGTGCAAGGTTTTTAATTCCGTGCAACACATAACGACGTTTAGGGCTCCCTTAAATGGTGACTCTCTTTCGAGGCGCTTTGCACAGACGGAGCGAACACATATTTACAGATCCTCAACGACATTCATCGACTGACAGGTTCCGATGGAACGAAAACATATACGCCGGTGGTAGGTGCATTTTCCGCATGAAAATGTTTAGTCCCAGACGCCTCGTTCTGAAGAAATTTAACATTTAAAAAAATCGTGTCTAGAAATTTCTAGCAACCACCAATCTGGGGGTTTTGGCTGCTACCTTGTGAAGGGTAATAGCACCTGCGAACAGTTTGCTAGAGCATAATTTCAGTGTGCATATTTTCAGACCACTCCACCCCGAAGCATCCCACATCGAGCATCGCGCTATGGGCCAGTAAAGTCCATAACGGAGGAGCCACACGATGTTGGTATTGTCTATATACGTCAAGTACCATTCCATTTATAACATTAGGGTGATTCGCATGTTCTGGCGAGTTTGAAACGACTTGGCTTACCTGGTTGAGACGTTTTATTGAATTCGCAATAGGTTAGAGAATGGACAAAGGTCACCTCATGCCAACGCAACTTATTAGCAATATACCACCTGCTAATCTCAAGGGATTGGGATATTCAAAGCTGCACCTCCGTCACTGCCATCTTCACGAGTTCCAGATGGGACACACGTCAGCCGAGGCTTATCGTAACCTTGTTTTTGGTCTGCATGCACCTAGTGCATGTATCTGTAATAACTGTATGAATCGCTTTAAATTAGGGGCTTTTGGTAGTTTGGTAGTCAATCCAAATTTGGACGCGAGTCAATGGTCGATAGCGATTCCCTACTGGCTGTCATCAAAGCAGACCCGTTCCAATCCACTCGTGACTTGGCACAACTCCTAGCCAATCCGCTGTCGTTCATAAGATACGAGAGTTTGATTTCGTCGAGAAAATACGCCAGTGGATCCCGCATGATTTGTCACCTTACCAACATGCCACGCGAGTTGATGCATGCCTTTTCTTCTCACCCCGCCCTAGTCGTTTTGAGTGTTGGACTCTGTCATTACAGGACTAAGGACTCATCCACGCTCTTCAAATTAAACGCCCACAGCTCGACAAGGTTTACTTCCTTCGTGACAACGCAAAACCGCATACTTCAAAAATAACCCAAAAGCTCCAGCTATTAGGATGGGAAGTGATTTTCTACCCACCCTTTGTGTTAGGCCTTGCCCAACCGACCACCATTTGTTCCTATCGTTAGCTCACTTTCCGGAAGGAAAACGATACGATGATCGAACGGAACTCGAACCCCCCTTCGTCACTTATTCGAGTCGAAACCCCCTCATTTCTATTGCCACGGCATCCATTCCCTGCCGAAACCATGGAGACCAATCATCGTCAATGATGGGCGATATTTCGATAAGTAGGGTTAGTTTGATTAAAATATATAAAATTTTGAAAAATATTTTAAAAATGCAATAACTTAAAAATCACCCTAATATAATAAGATAAAAAATTGTGTTATCAAATAACGGGTGCAATTAGGGTCGGGGGATGGATGGGGTTCACCATGTAAAACAGCGTTTTGCGCTGTAAGAAACTAGAAATTTTATGAAGCATTGGTGTTTTCTAGCACTACGGTCAACTGAAGTAGGCCATTTCTGATGTAATTGGACATACATGTGCCTTCTTGCTATACGGATATCCATGGGATATCCTACATAGTGACCTCTCCCGAGCCTGTTTGCACTAAATAGTCATAGTCGCTGAACGCTGACTCTTAAACAACTTTTTTATAATTAGTCATGGCAACGATTTAAGGAAACGGTTCAACGGATGTACGATTTATGACTTACGCCTTTACCATTTACGGGGAATTTGGCAAAATTTCCACGATCTACGGTTTATGACATTTGGATCGTAAATCGTAACTTTTGTAAGTGTAATATTTGATTTAACTCCAAATGAGCTGATGCATCTTGATTTATAAAGCTGTGCCCATTCTAGAAGTCTCGCTCATTCTCTCTGTTCGTTTTAGTGTCTATTTTCTGATGTCTCGTCGTGATAGAAGATACAGTACTGTGCACATAAATCTCGAGTTCGACTTATCTCTTTGCCTAACCGACTTTTACATTTCTCCAACACTGTAAACTCTGACGGTATCAGACCTGTTCTAAAGCAGAAGCAAGAGCATTACTCAATTAGATTGAAGTCCCTTTCCAGCAAGGTATGCATTCCTGCTGTTAAAGAACGTTCCATTCCAGTCCACAGAAAGATATTCAAGGCTATTTTGTGGGTAAAAAGAGATGACTATTCACTGATTCACATCCTGTTCGGTAACTACCATCTGGTCAGTCTGCTTATAAACGATCCGCGCAGACCCCTCCTAACACGACTGACGCAAGCCAGGATGGGATATCATTCAGTCGTTTTACATCAGGTCGCTTTGATTGGAAGCGAGGTGTACATAGACGATTACTACGACCATACGGAAACACTAAATCACTGATGTTTCTATTGATTTACACTGTACGCCATGGTGCGGAGCAAATGTGTACTCAAAATGCTGTAAAACAAAAATAGAACTTATTCGAAGTGATTTAGGCAGTTTTGACCTTCCCTTCCAGCGGTGTGACTTAGATTGTCGCACTCACCTGTCTGACCCGTTCAGAATGCTGTGGACTCTCTGAGAGCAAACGTTTGTCACAGAACTGGCGAAGGATAGCCGAGCGAGTGCAAACAATTATCTATCTACCACTATATAATTGAGTTAGCTCCCAGCCCTGTAGATGATGAGGCGTATCTCACTCAGGTTGGAAACCTGGCTGAGATACGCCCCGTGGAACCGCCCACAATCTCATGGAACCCCTTGCGACGCCTCCGCGTACCTCGCGCGGGCAACGCCTGCCGTTCAACATGGGATGTTTTTACAGCAGAGGAAGCACAGCCTCCTCCCGCTTGACACAACGGCGTCTGCGCGCGTTTCTGAGTCCCTGAATCCAGAAGGCGGGTTCCCTTCGTCGCACCACAACCGTCTGGAGTCAGAAAAGGAGACACCGTCGTCCTACGACGAGGGATCGCATTCAGAATTGAACATGAGATGCTGCTGCAGCAGAGGAAGCGCAGCCTCCTCCTGCTTAACACAACGGCGTCTGCGCGCGTTTCTGAGTCCCCGAATCCAGAAGGCGAGTTCCCTTCGTCGCACCACAACCTTCTGGAGTCAGTAGAGGTGATACCAACGTCGTGTGACGACCGGGCGCTCGGAAAACAAGGAAGTGGAAGTGGGCCAGGAGTTGGGACCAGGGGGGGGAGGGGAAGACCAGTAAAGGTGGGCCAGCAATTAGATCCAGTAAGAGGAAACGAGTTAGGGGAACCTGGTGTCCGGATTTGGAAGGGTGTCAACGACATCCGGTGATCCAAGCTGTTTAGAATGAGAACGGTTGCGGAGGAGCAATCTGAGGGCAGAAGTACTGCGCAACACAAACCAATTGCGTTACTGGACGGTATACATTGGAACCGATCGAAGATCTTCGGATAATTGGATGATTCGGATAACGCTATTTTGGCGGACCCCAGGTTTTCGGATGATTCGGATAACGGCGACTTTGCGTACCCGGATTTTTGGATGAAGCGGATCGGGTTATCCGGATCGGATATCCGAAAATGATTTTCATTAAATACACTGAATTCGACCAAATCTCCGGATTAATGAATGATTCGGATAACGCTATTTTGACGGACCCCGGATTTTTGCACGATTTGGATAATGACAATTTCGGGTACTCCGGTTTTGTGAATTATTCGGATACGGGCAATTTCGCGGACCTTGGATTTTTGAATTACTCGAATCGGATATCCGAAAATGATTCATTGGGATCCAATATATACTGGACGGTCCGGAGAGGGTGCCTATGATGAATTTACGGAAGTGGTGAACGGCTTGATGCCAACAAAGTACGCAGCAAATCCTAAATGTTAGCGTATTTCAAGTTTTACAAAAAAAAATCCCTAGGCCAGTGATGTTGCAAAGTCGCGCGAAGCGTGCAAGTGCGAGACACGCCGTTAGGCGTGTCGGAGCACTTGTTACACAATAATGGAAAAAGTCTTTGAATACGTACTAGAGTAAGACCAATTGCAAAGAACACCAGAAGAAGGTAGAAGCCTGGGCATTATGGTACTTGTAGGGAGTCATCGTGGCATACGGTGGCGCTTACGCGTGGTGCGTGACTGCACGAGGCAAATGTTGATGCACTGGTATTTCTTCTTTACGATCACATATCCATTTTCACTTAACTCCAAATTCTAGCAACAGAAGGAACTGCAGGATGGAGGTAATTCTGAAACGAATGCGCTATAAAGTCGGGCCAAACCCTAAAGACCCTTTCACTGCCAAAATCTGTGGTCTCCTCCGCGTCAGCTAAGGAAAGCTCGGAACATTGCAGTATCATGTTTGTTTGTTTTCTTTACTAAGGGTATGTCTCGACTCTTATTTGCCCGTGTTACTGAGGCTTTTTGGAAGGTAACCCTCAAATATCATAGCGCCGAAGCCTTATATTGTTGTTTGGTCTTTCAGAAATGAGAGTAGTTTTGTTAGAAAGCTCACTTTAGGAAGTTAGAGCATCTATTGGTTTAAATAGGGTATTTAAACCATCAATTAATCAACTTTCTTAAAAGGTGTAATGATTAATACGGATGGTGTCTGACTAAAGAGAGAAAGTTAAAAAAGCAATAGTTTGGGAGACAACTGCTCGGCTTGAGATGAAAATGGCACAATAAATATGTAAATATGTAAATATGTAACTATTGGACCATTTTTGATCAACATTAGCAAGCAAAACTCTAAAAATTATCTGTTCTGCTTAACAGTCAGGACACTCTTACAATTTACGGTTTAGGAATTTCGACGTTTTTTTTCGAAAGTACGATTTACACATTTCGGACTTCATTTACGTACAACTTTGATCGAATCGTTTCTTGTAGATGCAACATACTTACTGAGTCCTATTTGAGGTACTCGTTGACCAAATAGACAGTCAGTTGGGCGGATTCTACGGAAGTATGGAACTTCGGGACGCATTGAAGGAGGTGAAAGCACGTTTCATTCTCTAGACCAGTATCGAAATTGCGGAAAGAGGAAGTAAGGCAGCAATCTCATAGCCAAAGCCACAGACATAATGCACTTTTCCTTACAATGAATAAACTGAAACCGACTGTATGTTGGAAATACGAAAGAAATGATGGCAAAATAGTACAAAGACAAAGGAGACAGAAAAGCGTAAAGGATTAAGAAGGCGGCAGTTACCGGGATTATAAGATCTCGGAAGAACATTAGACAAATAAGAACAGTTTAGATGAAGACAGCTGTCTACATTTTAGAAGGTGTTTAGGATCGTGGACATTTTTTCGCAGCAGTATGAAGGGGATTGTCCCTGGGTATGTAAATGGGCGAATGCAGGGGCAGTTCACCGAGGCCTGTGCCTGATCGTTTCTTCACTTCCACCCATTCTTGTACACGTACAAGGGCACGTCTCCAGTATCACCTCTAGACATCCTCTCGACATGCGCCACAGAAGTCTTCCCCGTCATTCCAGGCTCAATCTCGAATGCAGGCTGTGCTGTCAGTGCTGCATCGCGTCAGAGAATACGTTCGGTCTCCCTTCGTTCGTTTGGAGATTGAACACCTCCAGCACAACATCCTCACGCTGCAGAAGGTCTTCATGCGCATGGTACGGCTTATTATTAAGAAGCAAACTTTTCCCTTTGAACGATTTTTTACTGCGACACATTCCGTCTTTAAAATTCGCTGCTAGGATAATATGGTCCTAATTGCGAATGTGCATTCCATCTCAAAGTCTTATGATCACCTAGTATCCTTCCCTTGTTAGTTTAAATCTAGCGATCTAGTCATCAACATCCGTATGAAGCAGCTTTAAACGCTTTCCAACTTGGAGATGATTCTTTTATCGAGATTGAATATCACTGGGCCATACTCAAGGATTAGGAGCACGTACATCATGTAAGCTCGCGAAGGAATTTCCGTCCTCCTCTTCTGTGAGACTACTGATACTATGCATAACTCTTGTAGCCTTAGCGTTTTGACCACGATGACTAAGATTACCATATATCCTAGATCTTGATTGTGTCAGTTACTTTGTCAACGTACTCTTTATAAGATAGCTATTCTATTATACTTATGCTCTCCCAAAAATTTCGAATATTCGAATGGTTTCGAATACCGAAAATTTTCGAGCATTCGAAATCGAATATATTCGAAAAACGCGATTTTTCTGAACATTCGAATTCGAATACATTCGAAAAGCGCTATTTTTTGAATATTCGAATTCGAATACATTCGAAAAACGCGATTATTCGAATTCGAATACATTCGAAAAACGCGATTTTTTGAACATTCGAATTCGAATATTCGAATTCGAATGAAAAATCAGGCTGTATTATAGACATGATAGAAGGCAACACAGAAGAGAAAAGGGAAGCAATACATAACGGATCCCTTCCTAGTTAGGCACGAGGTTTTTATCGACAGGCATCTCATAAACCCCTATGTGAGTCGTAAAAATGAGATAGAGAACTTACACGTAGAACGATCAAAGGGCTTATGGAAGCGTCTAATTTCCTTGCTACTGGAATACAAATTTTTCTCAAAGGAATACTAGTGTTTTGTTAATTGCTGCTTATGAGGAACAAACGAAAGGTTTACAACACATTTGAAGAGAACATTATCTGGTTGAGCCACTGTAAGCTTCCAGGTCACTTTAAAACAATCCTTTTTGAAATTGGTGGCAGACTGACTGTTAATGAACTTTCATGAAACAGTGCTTTTACCTAGCGGCAGCTAATGAAGGACTGACGACAAAGTACTATATGTAAATCTGTAGCAAGTCTGTCCTGCTCATCTACAAATGTGAAATATCACACTGTCGATTTTGCGGCCACAAAATGTATTACAAGTAGCTAGGAATAGGCTACCCATGAGGGCCAGTCTCATTTCGTTCTGGTGATTCACCCAAGTAAGTGGTAGGAATAAATATTTCTTATTTGCGATGAACTTGTGAATGTAATTATACATATTGATAAGCTACGGTAAACTTCAGAAAAATAGATCGATCGATAACATCCGGCCGACATACACTGCCTCCCCTTTGTGAAGTCCGGCATACGGTCAACGTATCCATGCGAATCCCACTCCAAGTGGCCAAGTCAGAACAAAAATCGATAAAATCGATCGATAACATCCGGCCAACCTACACCGCCTCCCCTTTGTGAAGTCCGGCATACGGCCGACGTATCCATGCAAATCCCACTTCAAATGGCCTATTCAGAACAAAAATCGATAAAATCGATCGATAACATCCGGCCAACCTACACTGCCTCCCCTTTGTGAAGTCCGGCATACGGTCAACGTATCCATGCAAATCCCACTTCAAATGGCCAATTCAGAACAAAAATCGATAAAATCGATCGATAACATCCGGCCGACCTACGCCGCCTCCCCTTTGTGAAGTCCGGCATACGGCCGACGTATCCATGCGAATCCCACTTCAAATGGCCAATTCAGAACAAAAATCGATAAAATCGATCGATAACATCCGGCCGACCTACGCCGCCTCCACTCAGTGAAGACCGGCATACGGCCGACGTATCCATGCGAATCCCACTTCAAATGGCGAATTCAGAACAAAAATCGATCGATAACATCCGGCCGACCTACGCCGCCTCCCCTTTGTGAAGTCCGGCATACGGCCGACGTATCCATGCGAATCCCACTTCAAATGGCGATTTCAGAACAAAAATCGATAAAATCGATCGATAACATCCGGCCAACCTACACTGCCTCCCCTTTGTGAAGTCCGGCATACGGTCAACGTATCCATGCAAATCCCACTTCAAATGGCCAATTCAGAACAAAAATCGATAAAATCGATCGATAACATCCGGCCGACCTACGCCGCCTCCCCTTTGTGAAGTCCGGCATACGGCCGACGTATCCATGCGAATCCCACTTCAAATGGCCAATTCAGAACAAAAATCGATAAAATCGATCGATAACATCCGGCCGACCTACGCCGCCTCCACTCAGTGAAGACCGGCATACGGCCGACGTATCCATGCGAATCCCACTTCAAATGGCGAATTCAGAACAAAAATCGATCGATAACATCCGGCCGACCTACGCCGCCTCCCCTTTGTGAAGTCCGGCATACGGCCGACGTATCCATGCGAATCCCACTTCAAATGGCGATTTCAGAACAAAAATCGATAAAATCGATCGATAACATCCGGCCGACCTACGCTGCCTGCCCTTTGTGAAGTCCGGCAAGTGGAATGCAAAACTGGTCCAGATCAAACTAACCTTTATGTCCATACTCTAAGATCTAAAAAACGTCTGGTACCATATAGGAGAGCTCTAAGAGCTGTCGATCGTTGATGTGTCAGAAATTACTGACAGGAACAGGTGCATAAAATTAACGTAGAATAGGTACACAAAATACTGGAAAATATCCAGACGTCTCCAGCGAGCGCCTGAATTCAGAAGACGATGTCACAGATTGATCAGGCAATCAATATCGGTTGATACTATCCATACTTTTATCGGTGAAAGTGGTTTTCTCTCAGAGTTCACCAGTCGGGGTGGCGACGATTACTGGTCCCCGATCGGTCATTCACCACTGCAGCGATTCTCCGTGGAAAATTTTTTGCAATTCAACATTGTAAGACGTTGTGGAAGTTCTCCCTCTCAACAGGAAGGCTTCTCGGGAAGTGACTAGTATCGATGAGGCGCTCAGTATCCGGGCACCGAGCCACCATCGTACCACAGTTTGATTCACAGACAGAACCGTTTTGGCGACCCAAATTACCCGAGAAACCCACCAAGCCTTTTCAAAATACGCCGATACACAAATTCTTGTTGGGCATTCGAATGACACCTTTCGAATACTTGAATAATTTTTGCTTTCTGGGAAATTGCGAATATTCGAATGGTTTCGAATACCGAAAATTTTCGAGCATTCGAAATCGAATATATTCGAAAAACGCGATTTTTCTGAATATTCGAATTCGAATACATTCGAAAAACGCGATTTTTTGAACATTCGAATTCGAATACATTCGAAAAACGCGATTTTTCGAATATTCGAATTCGAATATTCAAATTCGAATGAAAATCATTCGAATACCTATTCGAATGGGTCATTCGAGCATAAGTATATATTCTATGTAAATTTGTTACCTTTATAAAGTACAGTGGGTTTCAAAAGTATGTATCCACTCCAAAACTTGCCCATATCTCGTTACTTGTTTATTTCTGCACGCCCGCATTAGCTCCACTAGATTCCTCGTGGTCGAAAATAGGTAAACAGTCGCTTTCAGGATTTTTTTTTATTCACACAAGGATCAGATTTTTTTTTGAAGAAAATTGGTTGAAAATTGGCGTTTCAAAAGTATGTATCCACTCGTGAAAAACAGACATTTTACTAAATTCAAAAGTCGATCAAACAACCGTTACTTTTTATAACATCATACATCGTATTATTCATGCTAATGACAAGGTTCTGGATGATTTTTTCTTCGCTGGTGTCCCATGTAATCAAAACATTGCCACCACGTCGTTGAACTGTTGGTTATTCGCTGGACTCGTCGAACCACGACCCTCCTCCACATGTTCTCCATTGGTCTGCTGTCAGAAGAGCAGGTCGGCTAGCCCGTTACTTGAATGCTTTACTGTGAAGCCAATCTTTGGTTGAGCTAGACATATGGACTATACTTGTGTCCTTCCAAAATTTTTTCGAATAAACGAATAATCGCATACATTCGGTTTTATGAAACCGAATATTCGAATAATAAATATATTCGAATTTTGGACCTTGTCGAATATTCGAATAATGAATATTTTCGAATTTTGGACCTTGTCGAATATTCGAATAATGAATATATTCGAATTTTGGACCTTGTCGAGTATTCGAATAATGAATATTTTCGAATTTTGGACCTTGTCGAATATTCGAATAATGAATATTTTCGAATTTTGGTCCTCATCGAATATTCGAATAATGAATATTCGAATATTCGAATTTTTCGAATATCCGAACTACAGCGCTGCCCTGCTGCAGAACATGTTGCTGATGTTTTCTGCTTTAAAAAAAAGACAAAAGGATAGACTCCAGTACACCATGACATTCCAGGCTGACCGTGCGACACAAGAAAAGACTAAGCTTCAGCATTCCGCTGCTGCAGAAGCCGGGCACTGTCGCTAATGAACTGCCTCCAAAGTTGCGACGACGGGTACTTCTCGAAGGTCTTTCCAGTAATGTCGATATCTATCGGTGCCTTCCAGATTAGATTTTTCACTTTGGTAAAGACGAAAAAATTTGATATGGATGGTTTCCGATGGATACCGTCAATGGAGAGATCTGCGAGAAGCCCCCCGTCGTCGCTACTTTGGAGGCGGTTCATTAGTGACAGTGGTCGGCTTCTGCAGCAGCGGAATGCTGAAGCTTAGTCTTCCGTCGTGTCGCATGGATGGACAGTCTGGAGTGTCAATGTGTAGTGGAGTCTAGCTCTATGCCTTTCTTGGGAGACAAAAGGCATTAGACACATGTTCTGCAGTGTCCAGGTCGACCAAAGATTGGCTCCACGTCACAACTTTCAAGAAACGGACTGGCCGGCCTGTTCTTCTGACAGCAACCCAATGGAGAACATGTGGGGAATCGTGGTTCGACGAGTCTACGCGAATAACCGACAGTTCAATGACATGGTGACAATTTTTATTACATGGGACACCAGCGAAGACAAAATCATCCAGAAGTCTTGTCAATAGCATGAATATTAGGATACATGATGTTATGAGAAATATTGGTGGTGCGATCGAGTTTAGAATTTAGTAAAAATTTTGTTTTTCACAAGTGGATTCATACTTTTGAAGCGCCAATTTTCAACCACTTTTCTTTTCCGATAGTGCAATGTTTACGCTTAAATCATCTTCCCAGGTCTGACATTAGCCTTGGAAGACTACGCCTAGTCACACTCAATTGTCTAAAGCACCTCTCATTCAAAACATAGTTGGGGAAATATGAATCAAATTAAACGTGAATCAAAATTACTCATTTTAGTTTGATCGTATGGAAATTCCGGACAGCGACGATTTCTTCAACGAGGCTATCGCCACCGCTTCACAGTCAGACCAGAAATCGAAGCGTTCGTCGGATACTCCACCGTCACAGAGCAAATGACAACCAGAGCCTACGTCGATTTCTGTTTCGCCAGATATTCGTTTACAAAATGAAGTAGATTTTTTGATTGTGTGGGTTGCTGAACAGGTTGCGGCTTTCTCATAATTTCTAACTAAATTTAGTAGTGTTAAGCAATTGATTGTTCACTAGCGACAGCACAAATCCTGCTACACATATCTTTGAGATAGCTAACGGCTTCTAGGATATATTTGTTATAAAGTGCCTAGTCTTATGAGGGATCATATTCGAAAGGAAGAAGGGAGTTTCGAACAACCACTACGAGAAATATGCCCATGTTTCTCGTAATGGTACTTCGTCACTGTATTGTTGTTGCAAAACTGTCGCCGAAATTAGCTTTATAGCCTTCTTATCACGTCGGAAATATTCCTTGAAGTAGCACACAATTCATTCTGTAACAAAGGAGTTAGCTACAAAAGTGAGCTTAGCTACAAAAGTAAGCTTTTGAGGACAGTGCAAGTTTTAAAGCAAACTGAACAGGAAGAGTAGTGAAATTTTATTTCCCTGCGAGCTTTTCATCGACTTGATGAGACAGTGAAGAATCTCCCGGCGGTGTTTCAAACCAGAGAAGGAAGGGCTGAAAAGACCGGAAAGTGGTCTCTGAGTACAAACCCACAGCACAAATATCTATTATGAGTGCTTCCGTCCTAAGGTAAGGATTGTTCCTAGTGATTGGATTCAAACTTTACCGCTCTTGCAGTTCCTTTCTTTATAAGGAGATAACGAACAATAGAAATACAGAACAGATAGCAGAGGGCAATGAACCATAGAAGGCATACTGGAGCCGACACCACGTCCCACCATGCGAGTTTCTGTAATTCAACGTGAATTCGACGAGGAAAACGGGTGGCGGGGGTGGGTTTTGCCCAAGAATTTTGTTTGGCCTTTTTTCATACTCAGGCCAGTATTCTGGCACAGTCCTAGCTAGAATGGTCGCTAGAAAAGCGGAATATTCTATTCTACCACGGGCTGCATGTCAAAAATATCCAAGCCTAGCAGTGTCCATCCCCGTCTCCCAACTCGTATGGCGACAGCGTCAGGACAAAGCCAGTTTCTACGTCATGACCTTATCCGTTTTCTAAACCAGAAATGCGCGAGTCAACTGTTAGGCAACGCAGTTGTTTGTTTTCGCTCCAGATTTCGCTTCATCCTTCCGTGTTACTTCATCTTTTTCTGCACTAGGAATGCAGTTATGAGTCTCGATTTGAGCGTTTGTTAGGACTAGAGGACATAAGATAAGCATGGTTGTACTTTATGCTGCGTGTTCTTTGTTCCAACCATGATTCTCACTACAGTATCAAGTGAACCCCCCCTTTCCCCCCGATTAAGCTTGTTCCGTAGTCATTAATGTGGCATACATGGGGAAGGCGGCAGCACACTATACAATCGTAACCAACAGTAGCATCAGATGGTACAGATGGTACATGCTCTGGGCGCCACGCCCATATGGTGCGCGACGTGATTCGCCTATGCCATTCTTCTCCCCCTCGGGATGATGCCCGATGCATACAGGGAAAGTCGGCGGAGACCGGGTGGTATTACTCCAACGACGAGCGACCCCAGACGTCGCGCACGGTGCGCGGCGAAACTGGACCAGTTGTCGCGCTCTGACTTCCGCCGACCGGGACGGCTAGTGACGTCATACGCGCGCGATAGCCGCGAAAGTGTTTGCCGGCTATTGTCGACCGTGTCTTTCGGCTAGCGTGGAAGAATGAAAGCAGTTGAATGATACATGTATCTTTGTAGGCAAGCGGGAGCGTTTGTTAACAAAGTGCGAGTGAAATGAGACTCAATCTGTTTTCAGTGAGTGAAACGAAACGGCGAAGGACCTGGTGAGGAAAATTCGACGCTAGAATTGCGGTGGTTATTAACTAGAACCCCCTGAATGAAGTTCTTGTAAGTTTCTATTAGGGGGGGGGAGTGATAAAGCAAAAAAAAAAAACTTGAACCCACTCCACTTTCTGTGAAATGATAATTGACTATCTGTGCAAGAAAAATCAGGAGCATACGTTACAGTTGGTTTGGAAATTGTATAAAACTAGAACTACATCATGAACAGAGGAAAAGTTGGAAAGTGTTATCGAGATCGAAGATTTTGACACAGTAGGTGGAGAATAATCCTATAAGGAAAAGCAGGCTGAAATAGCGACCCAAGAGATCCTCTAAGGGCCTGCTCATACTTCGCGACAAGAGCGACTCGTCGCCCGTGCAAAACATGCATATCGATTGAAACCGAGCGTGCGCCGCCGAAAAGTGTTCATACTCGATATGCCTTTGTCCTTGGGAAAAAATTTCGAATTTCGAATGATCGAATAATATTCGATTTTCAAAATTTCGAATTTCGAATGATCGAATAATATTCGATTTTCAAAATTTCGAATTTCGAATGATCGAATAATATTCGATTTTCAAAAAGTCGAATTTCGAATAATCGAATTTCGAATAGTCGAATATTCGAATAATCAAATGAACACTATTATTTACTGTCGTCACCCAGTGGTTGACATTTAATTATTTTTTATTACCCACTGTGAAGGAAATGGATGGCTGCTCCATCCATTCCTTTACGAGACCAAAGGACAATAACAGCGGTATAATGGCAATGAAGCACGCTTTGCTTCCCTAAGAATTCGTACACCGAGAAGAGAGAAACACCTTGGGTAGGCAGAGCTAGATTGTTATAGGTCTTTCTCTATAGGTTGCTATCTTTCTTTATGTTATAGCGAAGCTTCCAGGTGGTAAAAGAATGATTATCATGGGCGGAGAAATGACACAAAGGCGATCTGGTGCAGAAAGGGCGCACTGGAGTCTCATGAATGGCATTCAGTTTGTGTTCTAGCCCCGTTGAAGAGAAACGGACCCGCGTTGGAATCTAATCTGACAAGACACTACGACTTGGACAGTGTTAGAGCGAAAATGGGGATGGCTCACTTTCATAGGAAACGGAGTATGACTGTTCTTGTACTCCATAGCCATTGCTCTTCCTCTCTTCTTCAACGTCTTTACTGGCAGAAAGCAGGAGCTTTCTAGGCCCCTGAAAGTTCTACCTCCCTACCGCAGCCCCTTCGGCTCTAATCGTTCCCTTGTTGTAACTGGGGTAGAAATACAAAACGAAGATTCTCCCGTAGTATACTGAAGGTAAAATATCTGTGTACAGGCATAACTCTAATCACTTGCGATTCACGTGAATGGCCACAGCACGCTCGACGGCCGTTTACAAGGAAGCAGGTGCGCAGCGGAGGGCCGCGCTTGCAGCGCTTACTTCGCGTCAACTCACAAGGGAGGTCAATGAACTTCCCGTGGGAATCTTATAAGTGACCTATTGAGCGCTGTGGGGGATTGTCCGAGAGGCACCCCAGTGGTTTGAAACTGAATTTAGCTAAGGGACATTTTATTTAACGAATTTACCGAATTTACCTTTTTAACGCGAAAATTTTTCGTTAAAAAGTGGTCGTTAAAAATTTACCGAAAAAATTTAACGCACACCCCTTCGCCTCCCCACCACTCTCTGCTAATCGAAGGTTTAGGGACTTGTAGTGCCACAACTCCGGAGATCGAAAGCAGGTTTCGCCCAAACGTCGTCTAGAGGGCTAATTGAGGTGCTGATCGCAAATCTAGTAAACGTTTTCGCGTGATCGCGTGATTCCACATTTTCATGAGTGATCAAGTTTATCAGTTTGAGTGTATAGAATCGCTTTCTTCACCTACATATGTGATCAGACTTGCTTTCCAGTCTTCGACTTTGAGATGGAAAGTAGTGCACGAAAAATGGATAATTTAGAAAAAGAAATGACAGATTCGTGGCAGCAGCCTAAATAATTTCCTAAGGTGAGGAAAGGACCAAATCAGTGGTCATGACAACCCCATCCTTACTCACGAACACACACTATGAAATATCGTAAATGGCCAAATTGTCGAAATTGGATACCATGTTCGTGCTCAGCATCCAAAATAACAGTACAGACGATGTTTGGGCGAAACAAATCGACCTTCACTCCACTTTTGGAGTCACAATAGTACAACGCAGCCGGTTATTCTGCACGTTTTCTCGCACATACTCACCGTCGCCTATTGTGGTCGACGGTAACACCGAACGCGTTTGCCAGCTTCGTGATCAGAACCTTAGTCAACCCTCAGGACAACATTTGTACGAAATTTTATTATCTACTTACGAAGTCATGGGGATTAATACAAGTACCTACGTTTGCAAAGCCCCCCCCCCCCTGTCAGTGCGGGAGAGTGGCCGAGGAAGAATAGGCTGCAAGAAGACCAATAGAATAAGTTAATCATATATGTAAATTTTAATACTCAAACAGTTTTAAATTCAATGTCTAAACAACGAAGTAGAATTAGAAATAACCTGGGGTATACATGAACTCTAAATCACTCTGTACTATAACAAACACAAGTGGAAAACAAGCAACAACTAAAACAAGTAATAACTAAAACAATGGTAACAACAACACTAAACATGTTTTGTTTCGCCTCTGCCTTCATACAAAAAATGTTTATAATTAGTCACCCCGAGGCTCGCCAGTGAAGAAGGTGACTAATTAATTTAGTTGTTAGTACTGTATTTGGTGTTATATGCAAATGCTACGAATACTACGGAGTACAATACTACGGAGTGGGTCAAAAATGATGCATTTTATAAGAGATGCTAAAATTAGTAAAATTTACAAGAGAAACGTTCTCTATAGGAACCCGAAGACTGATCAGCACATCCCAGAGATGGACTGGAGCAACACATTTCGATCATGTTCGTAAATATGGTTAAAATGAGAATATGTTCTACATTTACCAAAACGCACAGCAATCCGTAAACAACTCTCCTAGATTCGAACCTGGACCTCTCCCCGCTATCCACGCCCCGACTGCAGTGAATGATTCATTTGACCTAATAAATTGTCAGATTTCTAACATCTAACTATAACTAAAGCTCTATAGCATCTGCATGTTAATTTCTGAGTATTTCAAGGCCATTCAAGGCGTCACTTTCGCCTTATCAGCCAGCACTGAAGTGCTACAGTTTTTTGTAATTTTTGACCTACCCAGATGCCCGCAGGACATTTGAAGACCACTACGGTGCTTCTTAGACACACCCTTATAACAAGCAATAGGTCATTTTGGAAATCTCCACGGAAAGTTCATTGACTTCTCTTGTCAGATTACGTACACACAATTCGGCGCACTTTCAGCGACGCGCGAAACTCAAACATCGTTTTTTATCATAAGGTCAGACTCCCCTGGTTTTCGAAGAAGAGTGCCACTAACTTGTTAAGAGATTGATAAAGAATATTTGAATATTCGACTATTCGAATATTCGAATAAACGAATATTCTAATATTGGCCACTTTCGAATATTCGAATAAACGAATAATTCGAATATTGGACTTTCTCGAATATTCGAATAATCAAATAATTCAAATATTGGACTTTCTCGAATATTAGAATAATCGAATAATTCGAATATTGGACTTTTTCGAATAGTCGAATATTCGAATATTCGAAATTCGAATTTATTCGAAATTCGACTATTCGAAGTTCGAAAAGGACAAAGGTATAATAGCGTCATGCACACTTTGCAGCTGTGCATGACGGCAGTTGAATGTGGGCGGAGCTGGTCTCCGCTCACATTCCACTGCGGCACTGTGGCACTGCGCCGCAGCCGCACGCAGTGGCAGTGATGAATGCCCGATCTCATTCCTCGCTGCCACTGCCGATGCGGCCGCATCCGGCAGCACTGCGGCAGTGAAAGGGTGCGCACCCCCGTCACTGCCGCCTTCGCTGCCGCAGTGCTATTCCGCCCTTCCACGCTATGCCTCAGCATGGCTGCCGCACTCCCGCTCGCGGCTTATCAGACCAGCGCTGCTTGGGCGTAACTTAGGCCGCTTTCTGGGCACTTCTAACTTAAGGACTCTCTTGCCTCTTTCCCACGCAGAACATGGCCGTGCCATAGGAAGCGAGCTTCGCGCATCTCTTAGCTGTTGACGCGGCACCAACTTCTGCCGAATGACACCGTTTCGGATGCGGGTCAGTCGCAAGAAACTAGCACATCTTATAGATTCTATAACCAGCATGGTCCACGATGACACTTTTCTAGCAACTAAAATCGATATCAACATTGACCGACTTCGATCGACAGTTATCAATTTTTAGAGCAAGGCAACATCTCCTTCCTGCCCTAACCAAAGCGGTGTTAGGTCGTGCGAATTGCGCGCAAAGGCTGTCTAATGCACCCACTGCTTGTGTCTGTTTCAGTTTCCAAAAACTAATGCAATTGAAGTTAAAGTTAGACGTGAAGACCCCTATTCACTTGATATTTTAGGCCACGAAGTAGACGTTATGATGCAATTACGTATACCACACTATGCCCGACGCCCCAGTTGCTCTTGCCGCTCTTGTCGCTCCAGTCGCTCTTGTCGCCCTTGTCGCCTGTTCATACTTCCGCGCGCTGCGCACGCTGCGCTCTTGTCGCTGCTGTCACGAAGTATGAACAGGCCTTAAAATTTATGGTGTCTTCTCCACGGGTTCTCCATCGCGTCGTATTCCTTCGGTTTTGGGAAGCTTGAACACTAGCGAATTTTGTGCTATGCTTCACCGAGCGCACGTCCGCGTTTCAGAGCCGCGATGTTGCATGCCGCTAGCGCGCGGCGTCGGCGACATTACTTCATGTAGCATTCCTTCTTACAATACTATGCTGTTTTTCTTCGATTCATTTAGTCACAGATCTTGAAAGCGGGTGGAGATTGATCGACAACTTTCGCACTCTCGCGTCTCTAAGTCAGTGAACTATTTTTGCTGTTTGGCGTAATGCACGGGGGAGGCAGGCCGTGGCCTTCCCACCAGGGGATTCATCAACGATTAAACCCGTGGGTATGCTGGGTATAAAGGGTAGAGATAAGATAAGGGTCAGGAAGAGATAAGGCAAGAGTAAGAAACGCTGGCTTCATCATGGGTCTCTCTATCCCTATACCTGGGCTAGTCGATGATCGGCCCCAGAACATTGGAGTCAAACCGTGATGAAGTAGCATTTCTTCCATTGTTCAAAAACAGATACGTGCGTGCACGTCGGATTTCGGGACCTAGGTCAACCGTACGTCGTTGCAACACGCATTACACGTACAGGTTTTGTACAATGTAAGAAGGTTCCACGTCACTCGCACGATCGTTTGAGGGCTGATTGGCTGCCTCCCTCTAACGCCCATTGAGCCCGTCATCCTTCTGCGCGTGTTGGATTAGAGTTTGGGGACCGGTGCACCTAGGTCAACCGCTACGTCGTCGTTGTAGTTGGTGGTGGCCGCTCTTTAACGATTTCACGGAAATCGAGTATGTTCAGCATTGAGAAAATCGGGCACTCTCATTCCATAGAAAATGACTGCACCAACAAAATCGGAACAATGATACAGAAGGTATGAGAATAAATAACATTTGTAAGCTAGGTTGTGACGTTTGGCACATGATAAGGACGTGCCTTGCCTGTACTCAAGACGTAAAGTGATTGATGGTGGGACGTCCGGTTTGAGAAGACATGTCACCGACGTCGTTCATCAGGTGCCTGGGATCAGAAGAGGCGTCATCAATGTCGCGAAATGCCTTCCAGATTCAGAAGAGGTGTCACCGATGTCGCGCCAAGGGTTCCGGATTCACACGACGTGTTAACTGTGAAGGTGGGGCCAGCAATGGGGACCGGTGAGGGAGGGGGTGGTCCAGTGAAGGGGAACCGGTAGAAGATTGATTTGGGGGGGGGGGGGGGTTAGGGAGAATGAGTAGAGGAATCAGAGTAATGTTATTTCCATCGGACTGTGAACCGTATCGAGCGGTCTACCAATACCAATTGATTTCATTTAATCTGTTCCTCGCCATGTGTAGAGAACGAGCACTTCAGAGAACGAGGTCGCTACGTGCGATAGATGGTGAGTGAGGCCCCAAAGGAGCAGTTTTGAAGATATTCTATCCTACCGTATCCCGCTATTCTATTCTATATGGTAAAACCAGTTTTTTACTCCTAACGAATGAAGGGCCTAAAAAGGACAAGAAGACGGTCGGGGTGTACTATGCTTCGAGTTTGGGGGCCAAGCCCCCAACCAGACGTTTG
>OX375869.1:79110270-79229461 GCA_947359475.1 Heligmosomoides polygyrus bakeri | reverse complement strand
AAGATCGCCCCTCCGAGGCTGAAGCAGGTTGAGCGATGCGGTGCAGCTAGAAACAAGCAGTGGCGAATGAAAGAGAAGGCAGCAGCTGTGATTTCTCCGTCGGTTGCTCTCTTCCAAGTTTCATCAACAGTCACGACTGTTGACGAAACTTGGAAGAGAGCAACCGACGCGATACGCCAAGCTGCATGATTGGAACTCGGCATTACGAAGCCTAGACGACGCAAAGTCGACAAGCAGACATGGCTGTGGACAGACGATGTGAAAGCGAAGGTTCGAGAGAAGAAGTCGCTGTATCGTGTGTTTCTCGGCGACAGAACAGCCGACAACTGGCAGGAGTATCAGAAGGCGAAGAAGGCTGCAAAGAAAGCCGTGGCTGTTGCGAAAGCCACTCATTATGGTGATGTCTACCGAAAGCTCGAGTTGCGCGATGGTGAGCGGTATTTGTACCGACTTGCTGAGACCCGCTATCGCCAAGCCGAGGATATTGAAAAGTTCGTTGGCATCAATGATGAGAGCGGCCATCTTCTGACAGACCGCAAAAAGGCGCTGAAGCGATGGCGTGACTACTTTGAGGAAATTTCCACAAAGGAATTTCCTCACCCGGCCATCCCTTCTGTGGCTTCTGTTCACGGTCCCGTTCACAAGATCACCGTGGAGGCAACAGAAGCGGCTCTGAAGAAGATGAAGCCCGGTAAGGAGACTGGGCCGGATGACCTGGCAGTCGATGTTTGGAAGACGAAGCTCTGGTGTTCTGCTGAGTGGTTGGCTGACTTCTTCAACCAGGTAGTAAAGCAGAAGAAAGTACCGGAGTGTTGGCACAACAGTACGACGATTCCGATTTGGAAGAAGAAGGGCAGTCCTGCGGACTGCTTCAACTACCATCTGGTTCGCTTGCTTTTGCACAGCATGAAGATCTTCGAGCGAATCCTCGATAGACGAATCCGTGAAATCGTCAAGCTCTCCAACAACTAGTGCGGCTTTGTGTCTGGTTGTGGGACCATTGATGCTTTACACGCCGCCCGCCTCCTGGTGGAGAAGCATCGCGAGAAACAGAAGCCGGTGCATGTAGCCTTTCTCGACTTGGAAAAGGCCTTCGACCGCGTACCGCGTGAAGTGATATGGGACGCCTTCGACAACACAACGTACATGAGGAGCTCATAGAGGGGGTGCGGATGCTCTATTCTTGCCCAAAGAGTAGAGTCCAAGCTGCTGCTGGAACCCCAATGGAGTTTCCCATCTCTGTTGGGGTGCACCAGGGTTCGGCGCTTTCTCCACTCCTCTTTGTTGTCGTCATGGATGCCATTACGCGAGATCTTCAGCAGCCTGTTCCATGGACGCTGCTTTATGCTGATGACGTGATGCTCGCTTGCGAAGACAAAGACGATCTCGAGCGGCAGGTTCGGACTCAAATTAAACGTCAAGAAGACCGAGTACCTAACGTGAACGAGTCCGGCTCCATTAAGATTAACGGTTCTGAACTTGCACGCACTTCGGTGTTTAAATACCTGGGATCAGCAATAGCGTCTGACGGCGCTCTGATGGTTGAAGTGAGCTCACACGTGAGTGCAGCTTGGTCCAAGTGGCGTTCGCTGACTGGCGTGCTCTGCGATAAGAAGATCCCAGAGCCCCTGAAGTCGAAGATTTACAGAGCAATCGTCTGGCCAGTAGCAATGTACGGCGCTGAGTGTTGGCCTGCGACTAAGGAAGTTGAAACGCGCCTCAGCTTCATGGAAACGAAGATGCTGCGCTGGACGGCAGGAGTGACGCGCATGGACCGCATTCGAAATGATGCTATTTGGCAGAGTTCGGTGTCGCGCCGATAGCGGACAAGATGAGCGAAGCTCGCTTGCGATGGTACGGCCACGTTCTGCATGGGAAAGAAGACAGCGTCCGCAAGATAGGCCTTGAGTTGGAAGTATCTGGAAAGCGGCCTAGAGGACGCCCGAAGCAGCGTTGGTCCGATACGTTACTTACGGAGCTGGTGTCCACCCTGATCAAGCGCAGGATCGGGAAAGGTGGCGTCGTAACACCAGAAGAGCGGACCCCGCGACGAAGCGGGACAAACGCTGAAGAAGAAGATATATACCCTTTTGTTGTATCGTTATGTAGGGAAATCATTTAAGAGCGGCCACTACCAACTAAGATTGCACACAGGGACCTTCATCGGAACAGCAAGTGCTTAAATTCGGCGCTATCCGATCAAGTTGGGTGCACCCTTACGACAATGGATTTTTTTCTTTCGTTTTAAAGCTCACTGTACTAGCACAATCTTACGAGGAAGGTCAAAGAGGTCACCGTGGAGTTTCTCAAAGCGACCTATATAGGGTTGCAGGGCGTTGTCTGGGAAGCACCATAGTGGTTTCCAAATTTCCTGCGGACCTCTGGGTAGGTCAAAAATGGCAAAAAACTGTACCGCTCCAGTGCGGGCCGATAACGCAAAACTGACGCCTGGGATACCCTTGTCGTGCCCACAAATAGTGCTGCAAAAGGTTTGGAGCTTCAATCATTGCTAGAACCTAGGAATTGATTAATTCCTAATTGAAGCAAGACGGCGCATTCACGGGAGGCGCACGCCACTAGGGCCCCAGCGACTGGATAGCCGAGTGGCTAGCGTGGCGGACTTGCGGGAGGGAGGTCGAGGGTTCAATTCCGGCGGTGTGGTTTCTGCATTGCTGGGTATGTGGACACGCATCCGGGGACTACGCCTTTGATGAAGTGCCAGTCGACACGGCCTGCCAGGAAGCTTCCGGCTGCTCTTCCTTGGCGTTTATCCGCTGCTGCTGGTGTCAGAAGCTGCTTTGCTTCGCGTGTTTTATAGAACGTTACCACAACTGTTAAACGGTTTATTGCATATTAATTAGCGTGACTTGTGTTTTAAAGTAAAATCGTATCACAGAAGGTTGAAATCAGGGTTGGAAATCGAATATGACACCTAGTCGTGACAGAAAAGCACTTTACGGTGGCAAAAACGCAAGATGTGCGCACAGCAATGCAGAAACCACACCGCCGGAATGGAACCCTCGACTTCCCTCCCTTAGGAATTAATCAATTCCTAGGTTCTAGCAATGATTGAAGCTCCAAACCTTTTGCAGGACTATTTTTGGGCACGACAAGGGTATTCCAGGCGTCAGTTTTGCGTTATCGGTCCGCACTGAAGCGGTACAGTTTTTTGCCATTTTTGACCTACCCAAAGGTCCGCAGGAAATTTGGAAACCACTATGGTGCTTCCCAGACAACGCCCTACAACCTTATATAGGTCGCTTTGAGAAACTCCACGGTGACCTCTTTGACCTTCCTCGTTAGTGTGGGAGTGGGCCTTCGCCAGCAACGCAAAATGTTCTCTCCCACGCAAAACTGTATATTGAAAATATCCAAGCCTGCATAAACCTTAGTCGGATAGCGCCCCAAATTCCGCTACCATTGCCACTATTGTGCAATTGCAACCCACCTGGTAGTATCCCATAAAGGTTCGCCGGTGAATGTTGAAGCATCCAAAGAAATGAAGCTGATACGCGGCCAAAAACAATGATTGATAGAGTGGTCGTGGTTGCTTAAACGCTTTAGGCCTATGTCATACCAGCCCTCACCCCGAGCGAAGCCTAATAATAAGCTCCCATATCGATCGTGCGAAACGATGAGTTAATCGAATTAACGGGAGCATTTGCAGATCGTGCTAGAGCAGGCGCTAAAAACGTTGGTTTCATGCATTTTCCTTAACTGGAAAAGGGTTAGTCACTGTTATTATAGACCGAATTTCTTCTTGACAGGTTTGTATTTCTAATTAATGTATTTTAATTAAACATTTTTTGGAGAAAGAAGGTTGCATTTAGTGGGGCCTTAGGTTACCGCAGGTACTCTATAATAACGCGCTAAGCGCTGAGTCATACTATCAATCGGCGCCGCCGCCGCAGAAAGTAGTCATAAAGTAAGGGAAAATGAGGAAAATTATGGCACGAAGATAGCGAAAAATACCCAGACGTCTTCTACCTGCCTGGGAACTTCAGCCATGGGGCAATCGAGGTCGCTCAACATGAATCTGAAGTTCGCTTTTGAAGTGTCGATCGCCATCAATCGATAGTGATACAATCATCGATTTTTTGTGAATGTCGTTCAAGCGGTCTGAAATGTTAGCCCTAGTGGTGATCGAGGTCGCTGAACACGAGCTTGAAATACGTTTTTAAAGTATCGATCGCCATCAATCGATATTAATCAACTTATCGATTTTTTAGGATGTCGTCCAGGCGGCTCGAAACTTTAGCTCTGGGGCCAATGAGGTCGCTGAACACGAGCTTGAAGTTCGTTTTTAAAGCTACGATCGCCATCAATCGATACTGATCAAATTACGGTGCTGGAAAATAGCGGAAACTTCCCAGGCGTCTTCTACGTGTCTGGGGAATCAGAAGACGTCGTCCTCTAAGGGGCATCATTGAGGGGGACCAGTACCAGTAATGGGGAACCGTTTCACTAAGGGAGGATCAGTAGTAAGGAACCAATAAATTGCCCTATCATACTATCTACTATACTTATGCTCTCAAAAACGTCGAATATTCGAATGGTTTCGAATACCGAAAATTTTCGAGCATTCGAAATCGAATATATTCAAAAACTTGGTTTTCTGAATATTCGGATTGGAATACATTCGAAAAACGCGATTTCTCGAGTATTCGAATTCGAATGCATTCGAAAAATGCGATTTTCTGAACCCACGTATTTGGATACATTCGAAAAACGCGATTTTTTGAATATTCGAGTTCGTATGCATTCGAAAAATGCGACTTTCTGCACAATCGTATTCGAAAAACACAATTTTTCAAATATTCGAATTCGAATATTCGATTCGAATAATCGAATTCGAATGAAAAATCAGGCTGCATGATAGATAGACGACAGCCCAGAAGAAAAATGGAAGCAACCCATAACGGATCCCTTCCTAGTTAAGCACGAGATTTTTATCGACATGCCTCTCATAAACCCCTCTGTGCATCGTGAAAATGAGGTGGAGAACTTACACATAGTAGAATCAAAGGGCTTGTGAAAGCGTCAAAATTTCATTTTGCTGGAACACGAATTTTCCTCAATTGAGTGCGTGTGTTGTGTGCTTGTGTTGTAAAGAGCTCCTCCTGGGGAACAAACTAAAAGTTTTCAAGACATTTGAAGGCGACACAATCTGCTTCAGCCACTGTAAGCTTGGAGGTCACTTCACAACGATCATTTTTGAATTGGTGGCCGACCGACTGTTCAAAAACTCCAATGAAACAATGTTTTCGCTTGACGGCAGCTAGTGACGGACTGACGACGTACGAAGTATTATGTGTAAATATGTAGCAAATCTGTCCTACATCTAAAAACGTGAAATACCACACTGTCAATTTTGCGGTCAAAATGTATTACAGGTAGCTAGGAATAGGCCAGCCATCAGGCTCGGTCCCATTTCTTTCTGGTGATTTGCCCAAGTAAGTGGTCGAAACAGATATTTCTTAATTGAGATGAATTTGTGAATGCAACTATTTTCCAGAAGACATGTTGATTAAACGGTTAACTTAACAAAGATCGAACGTTCAACCCAACCGACAACTCCAACTCCCAGTGGCCAATTCAAAGCAAAAATCAATAAAGTCGATCGAAAACACACGGTCAAAAAACAACTCTATGCACTGTGCCACTGTAAAAGAAGAAAGAAAAGAATGACGTCGGTACTAAGCGAGATGGTGCCCTCTGCACACCGGCACGGTATATTGAAACGAGTAGGTTAGTCCAGCCAGACCTTGGAGTTCCTTCAAATGCTCTGTGCTCTCCCCGCTGATGCTTCATTGGTGTCGCGATTGCGATAGTTCGCTCCCTTCAATTCAAACTCCCGCGGGCTGCCGTATCCCGCGGGAGTTTGAACTAACTCCGATGAGGCGCTCCCGAGGCTCGGCCTGCCCGCGCACGCTATTGGTCGACGGGGACCGCGGTGCGCCGCCCCCCGCCCGGCTCATTTTATACTTCGGTCGACACGTCGAGCGGCTGCGCGGGCGCGGCTCTGGGGCGCCGCAATTGTGAGCCGCTTCTGTCATCATCCCGAGGATATCCTGAGCGGAGCCTTGCCGCTCCTCACGTCGCACTACAGCCGGCTGCAATACAGGGAGGACGGCGAGCCTGGATGGGGCTCGCCTAACCTCGGATAGCCATTACAGTCTTTCCAGCCGGAGCGGTCCCATCTAGCCTGTATTCCATATTATCTAGCGTCCATCTCTGGTATTATACTGACGTGGCTGTGTGATGTGGATATATGGAATAAACCGTGGTTATATCTATCTACTGTGCTGTCTACGACGAGGAAGGTGGTGAGTCTCCTATTAATGTCTTCATGGTATTGTTATTGGTATTGCTGTGTATATGTATTTGCTGTTGCTGTTAGTGGGTCAGTTAGGGGTTAGTGTTGTAGTTGGGTACCATGGGGTCATCATTTAGTATTCGGGGTTGTGTGTGCTCAATACAGTCCGGGGTCAATACAGTATGCCTGTAGGCACCCGCGGCTGGTGCGTTGCGGGCGTGCGTCAATCCAGGCGCTGTCCAGCGCGGTGGGAGAGAAGTCACCATGCGGGGCCCTCGTCTGCCAGGGAAGGGGGCGTGGCCTATTCACACCATGGGGTCCCCCGTATGTCCCCTGGGTCCTGGGGCGAGATTCATCAACCGCTTACCGGCAGGCAACGGCATTTCGGTTATCGTATCTGTATCTCTGCACGTCTGTGTCTCTCTGTATCACTCACTATGTAGGCAGATATGACGAATCCGCGGTAAGATAATAGCGGTGGTATCGTTGATGAATCTGGCCCCTGGGTTCCTGGCTACCTCGTAGCACCACGGGGTGAATGGGGGACCACGCTCAACAGGGGCATGTTCCCTCGCGAGTGGGGCCACGGATTCGCATCAATTGGTGTCCTCCAATGAAGCATCCGTGTTTATGTGAGTGTTCCATGACCATGTGCAATCTCGCAGCGGGCGCCAACCCGCCAAGTATTATAACGGCTTTCTTTACCGCATGGCTTAGACAAAAATGAGTCCATATTGTAGTTTCACGTTACTGTATGTTTACAGCTGCATGGAAGCACAGCAGGAGATGCAGGCTGTAGCGTGCACCCCAAACAAAGGCTAATGGTTTGGGTCCCGCCCAGGCCAAGCAAGCTTGCATTCCTAGGGGTCCCTGAACTGGTAGCACATTTCTCTCGAATGTAAAGCATGGACTTGTTTATCGGCTGGCCAGCGCAAGTCAATATTTAGGCCAAACGCGCATTGAAATTGCACCCACGACATCCGTAGAAGTATAATCTCAAAAATGACTGGATAACTCCGTCGCTTACATTATATTATAGCTTTTGCGGAACAGTGGTTGTTGTAGAAACGAAAACCAGAAGCAGTAGAGCATGACGAGTAGCGTGAAGAAAATCGTAAGGACGACTCTATGAGGCACCAAGAGACACCGGTCATGGCACAAGACCAAAGCACACCCTTTTGACCCTCACGCGCATCGTGCAGACATTTGATGGCCTACGGTCTCAGACTCCTAAGAGTGAGGGACAAGTAGCGCCCGTTTGAAACACCGTCCGAAGCATCATTTCCAAGTATGTTCCGCATTTAAGAATTCCTGTCCTTCCTCGGCCGCTTTGCGCGGGCGCAGCAATAAAAATGGAATGCTTGACACCTCCCAAACAGGAATTTACCTTTACCCTTCCCTCCTCTGCCCTTCATCGTTTATGCTTATACGTTTACAGCTAAAATAGCTTCAAAACAGCTTGACTGGAATGTGAAATTGGTCCAGATCAAATTAACGCTTGTGTCCAAACTCTGAAACAAGACGATCTGAAACAACACTCATACGCGTAAAGAAAGGATGCTTAAGAAACATAGACGTCATCAGGCAGGATGCGGTAGGAGCTGTCGATCGCTGCTGTGTCAAAACCGACTGGCAGAAACATGTGCACGAAATTAGCGTAAAATACGTACATAAAACACCTGAAAATATCCCAGGCGTCTCCAGCGAGTGCCAGTTAGTACAAAAATGTGTTTCTTTTTGCCAATTCGTTGAACCCAAGGAGTAGGAGGTCCTTGAAGCTACAACGGAATCGGGCCTCACAAGTTCGTGGATCTTGTACGCCTGCGACGCCTCTGCCGGCAAGCGGCTCTGAGTGCCGGGGATAGTGACGTTGCTTCATGCGACGAATGTCGGGAGTTCGATTCTTCTGCACTGCTTCACTTTTGCATATCAACTGGTTGGTGGAGATTTGAGGGATTCTGAAGTCTATATGATTTCCAGACGTTTTCTTTGTATTTCTCCAGTTGTGCTGTGGAGAGTAATTTTCTTGCAACTTTCTTGCTGACCGGTTTTTTTAACCAAAAGGCAATGAGAAAGCTATTCAACATAATGGTATAAATGTATATAGAAGTTTAACATCAGTGATACACAGGCACAAGGTGCATGAAACAGAAGCACTGGTCACAATACGGACAGCGTATAAAAGCTACAGGCTCCTCACAGTATGCATGGGCGAACGTCATCGGCTAGTCGAAATCCAATCGAAGGCGCACCCTTTTTTCCGAAATCAGAGTTCCACCCGAAAACGTTATCATATGTCCACTGCTCGCTTGCCTCTCCACGTCTGCCAGTCTATCTTGCGGATCCCAATCTTCTTGTTTCTCCACTACTGCTCGTCTTCGCCAACTTTAAGTTGACGTGCTACGAAGTCCTCAAGTATGCTGGCCACCCGTTCGTCCAGCTTGATTTCTTCCCTCGAAGGCTCCTTGTCTATAGGTGGGCCACACTTCAGCGTGAGCAGGTCGATCACCACTCGAGCATCGGCGACATTGTAAGCGTTAGGTTTTAGAAATCCTTCAGCAGACCTCTGATTTCCAGCTAACAGGCAAAAGTGGGGGAAAGAGTATATCGACTGTTTAGGTCAACTTGCGGAATCCACAGACCTTGTTTCACATTTTAACCACCTGTGACGTTACATCTTGGTCCCTTTGAAAATCCGAGCAGGATTTGCCCGATGTCATTGGTCCGTGTAGGAAAACAAACAGTGAGGAGCCTGTAGCACTTATACGCTGTCCGTATTGTGGCCAGTGCTTCTGTTTCATGCACTTTGTGCCTGTGTATCACCGATGTTGAACGTTTATACATCATTATGTTGAATAGCTTTCTCATTGCGTTTTGGTTAAAAAACCGGTCAGTAACGAACAAGTCGCAAGAAAGTAGCACTCCACAGCATACAGGTGGAAAAAATGCACAAAAAAATGAAAATGGCATAACGTCAGAATCCCTGAAATCTCAACCAATTAGTTGAAATGCAAAAGTGCAGCAGAGCAGAAGAATCAAACCCACGACCTCCCTCGCGTTAAGCAACATCAGCATACACTGCGCTCCGAGCTGCTCGCCAGAAGAGGTATCGCGGGCGTACAACACCCCGAACTCGTGAGGCGCCGCTTTATTGCAACTTCAAGGGCCCCCTACTCCTTGGGTTTAACGACTTGGCAAAAAAAGAATCACATTTTTATACTAATTGATGGGTGGGATTCTTCCCACATGATTCGCTCTCCCCTTTAAACATACGCTCCAAACCCTTCCCTTGTTAAACGATCGGGGTGCGAGAACGTGATTATGACGGCCATAGAAAGGTTTCGCAGCATGGAAATTTTCGATCAGACAATCATCACTGATCGATATTATTGATGTCTTGAACCTATCCAGCGTGCGTTGTAATTCAGAAATTGTGCTACAGATGTTGTTCAACGCGCACTTGGATTCAGAAGCGCTGCTGCAGATGTAAGTCAGAAAACGTGTCGCAGGTTGATCAGGCAATCATGAGATTGTTTTTTCGTCGATGATGAAAAAACTATCTCATAATTGTATGATCGTCATCGACGAAAAAACTGATGATGATTAGGCGTCTCCGATCAGTCATTCACTAGTCGGCAATTCTGCGTAGAAAAATTTGTGCCTTTCCACATTGTAAGACGTTGTGGAAATTCTCTTTTCTGACAGAAAAGGTTTTCGAGAGGTGTCCAAAATCGATGAGGCGTTCCGGGCTACTACCACACCTAAGCTTTGATTCAGAGACAGAACTGTTTTGGAGATCCTAATTACCTGAAAATCTAACACCCTCTTTAAAACACGTCGTTACACAAATTCTCGATGGGCATTCGAATGACACTTTTCGAATATTCGAATAATTTTGACCTCCCGGGAAATTTTGATTATTCGAACGGTTTCGAATACCGAAATTTTTTTGAATATTCGAATTCGAATACATTCGAAAAACGAAATTTTTCGAATATTCGAATTCGAATATTCAAATTCGAATGAAAATCATTTGAATACCTATTCGAGTGGGTCACTCGAGCATAAGTATAGAAGATACCAGAGCGCCTTAAATCAAATCTGCAAAACCGTCGAACGACCAGTAGCGATGTACGATGCTGAGTGCTGGCTTGCAACAAAGGAGGTTAGAGCAGCATCAGTGTAGTGGAGACAAAAATGCTGTGTTGAACGACTGGTGTCACGCGTTTGGATCATGTTCACAATGTCTCCGTATGTCAACGGTTTGGCATGCTCCAATTGCCGATAAGCTACTTGAAGCTCACCCACGGTGCTATGGCCATGTTCTTCATGGAAATGGCGACACCGCTCGGAAGATTAGCTCAACATAGATGTGCCCGGAAAATGGCCTAGAGGACGGCCTAGATAAAGCTGGCTTGACACTGCGGATGGGCTTAAAAGAAGCTAGTATACACCCCGATCACATGAAGTGGCGCACCCCACCAGAAGAGCGAACCCCACTGCTAAGCGGGACAAACGCTGAAGAAGAAGACGAATTTGTGCTGTTGCAAAGTGCGCGTTGGTGTCCTCTATACTTGTGCTTTTTTAAAATTTTTCGAATAAACGAATAATCGAATAACCCCATTTTTCGAAAATTCGAATGAGCGAATAATCGAATAACACCATTTTTTTAGTTATTCGAATTTCCGAATAATCGAATGACCCCATTTTTCGTTTATTCGAATTTCCGAATAATCGAATAACCCTATTTTTTGGTTATTCGAATTTCCGAATAATCGAATAACCCCATTTTTTGATTATTCGAATTTCCGAATAATCGAATATTCGAAAAAATCGAATAATCGAATAAACTTTATTAAAGCTTAATACACCCGGTGCAAAATAGGTTCACCCCTGGTTTGTCCATTGGTACCCGAAGAACCCGCTGCCGAGTCTCAGTAGTTTTACCATCGTATTCCTCACTATCGAAGACTTCTATAGAAGAATTCTAAGCAGTTTATCTTATCAGTGCAGGATACTCTAACTGAAAATTTAAGAAATGGAGACCGGTGCAAAATATAAGTTCGCTTCATGGAAAATCTGATTAATCACAAAAGTACCTACAAACATGGTAAGATTAGTACTTCGTCACATCACCTTTGTTGCAGCCATATCGAAAATTCTATTTTGCATGCTACTGATTAGGTTATCAATAACAGTTCGCTCAAAATTGGCCCATGCATGAAGTATGACGTTCTTTAGATCAGAAACCGATGTCTCAGCGGTTCCATTTTTGTGCACTGTGTACAAGAATGTCCCACTAGCTTTCTAGTTTTCGGGTTGAGATCTGAAGAACAGCTAGGCCACTTCAAATGATGAGTTCTGTTGGAGTTGAGCCAACCTGTAGTTGACTGCGATACGTGTATGGATGCATTATCTTGTTGGAAAATAAGGTTGTGCCTACGAAATCTTTCGAAATATGGCAGAAGGTAATCTCCGAGCAATTTCTGGTAGTCTTCACTGTTCATCCTACGCGAGGCGAACTTCAAGGCAACAAGTTCGTATCCAGAAAACGCAGCCGAAACCATGAGACTTCCACCGACAAAGTAGCACCTGTAAAATACTCGCTTCTCTCTCTTCTCAAATCTCTCCAATAGCGTCTTTACCCGTCGGGCCCATCAAGATTCCACTTCTTTTACACTACTGGAGAGATCTGAGAGGAGGTCGAGTATCCCCTAGGCGCAACCTTGACGGTGAAAGTCTCATGGTTGGGCTGCGTTTTCTGGATGCGGACTTGTCTCGTTCGTTTCGGAAGTTCGTCTCATGTAGGATGAACAGTGAAGACTACCAGGAATTGCTCCGAGATCACCTTTTGCCATATTTAAGGAGACTTCCTAGGCACAACCTAATTTTCAAACAAGATAATGCATCCACACACGTATCGCAGTCAACTGCAGGTTTATTTAATTTAATTTATTTATTTATTCAATACGCTCGCGACAAGTGCAAGCACCAGAAAAAAGTATTACAACAACACAACAACATGAAGACACACCTAGAGCGAGTCAAACCAATGTCCTGTGAGGAGAAAGGGCCACCTTCAGCTTACTCCTAGGTCGACTGATAGGAAGCTTCTCAGGCTCCCCTTTTGTTTGAGACGCACGCAGATCAAAGAATTTGGAGCCTACAAAGCGAGAAAAGTGGATTAACTTATAAACCCGACAAATATCAAAGAATTTCCTGCGAGAAGACAATGTGTGAAGACACAGGTATTTGTAAGGTATTTGTTCGTTATCGATGCTTTAGGTACCATAGAGTAAAGGAACCCGCCAATGCGAATAAGAACCTTGAAGTTAGTTATTCTGTACCTTTTCCACAAGGTTTATAAGAGGTTGGCTCAACTCCAATACAATTCAACTTTTGCCGTGGTCTAGTTTTCCTCCAGATCTCACCGCTGATAGAGAACTTGTGGGGCATTCTTGTACACAAGGTGAGCAAAAATGGAACCACTTACACTTAGGTTTCTGATCTGAAGAACGCCATACTTTATGCATGAGCCAATGTTGAGCGAACTGTTATTGATAACCTAATCAGTAGTACGAAAAACAGAATTTTCGATACGGTTGCAACAAAGGTGATGTGGCGAAGTACTAATCTTACTTTGTCTGTAGGGACTTTTGTGATTAATCAGGTTTTTTATGAAGGGAACTTATATTTTGCACCGGTCTCCATTCCTTAAATTTTCAATAAAAGTTCATGGTATTCTGCACTGAGGAGATAACCTGCTTAAAATTCTTCTATAGAGGCTTTCGATAATGAGGAATACGACGGTAACCGCTGAGCATAGGCAGCGGATCCTTCGGCTACTAATGGACAAATCGGGGGTATCTATAATTTTGCACCGGGGTGTATTAATAAGGACGATGCGATTTTTGTGTTAGCCAATTTTGTTTGATACCGTTTACTCACTCCAAAAGCGCATTGTGTAGGCTCAAGTAAATGTAGTGAAGTAGGTTCAACGACAACATTCGCCAGAGACAAAATAAAAGATTTGAATTCTTAAAAAAAAGCAAATAATGAAGATATTCAATATCTTCTCAGAACCGTTGGCAACACTCATTAAGATGGCAAGACATGAGAACTTTTTTCCTGCAAACAAAATCCTACAAAAAAATTCCTACAGAAATACGTGTGCAGAACATCTACGCACAAATGCAAACCTTTGCGAAAAAAAAAAACGTTCACTCCATTTGTTCATTTCATTATCTCACAGGAATCGTCAGCCAATCAAATTGTAGATTTATAGGGCATTACGGCATTTTCAGTCGAAATTCAACGTTTTTGAAATAAATTTCAACGTTCTTCTGGAATCTTCCCCGTGTAACAACGTTGAATTTGATTTGAAAAACTTTGAATTTCAACTGAAAATGGTGTCGTGAACACTGTCCCGAAATGCTTGATGCCACCAGCTGAGGAAGTACCTCCCATCCTGGAATCAGAAGTTGCTCATGCCATCAGAAGGATGAAGCCGGGCACTGCTCCCGGACTGGACGGCTGATCTCCTTCGTGCGGGTGGCAGTGCCCTCTGCTCACTTCTTGCCAAGCACATCAACCACTACCTTCGACTTGGTAGGATTCCGGACTCATGGAAGGAGTCGAAAACAGTTTTAATCTTCAAAAAAGGTCAGCAGGAGGATATCAACAACTATCGACCCATCAGCCTTCTCTCGGTTGTGTACAAGATCTTCACCAAGATACTGCTTAACCGCATGGAGCGTTGCTTGGATGAATATCAGCCAGTGGAGCAGGCAGGGTTTCGCAAGGATTTCTCCTGCATGGACCATATTCAGACTGTCTCACAGCTCATCGAGAGGAACCGCGAATACCACCTCCCACTTGTCCTTGTCCTCGTGGTTTACCGGAAAGCGTTCGACTCTGTGGAAATCAACGCCGTTTTGAACGCACTTGTGCACGCTGGTATACCATCGCCCTACATCCGACTTCTCGACGAATGCTTCTCGAACACATCGACTACCATCCAGGTGTTCGATCGAAAGCTTAAAATTCCTGTCGGGAAAGGAGTACGGCAGGGAGACACGATTTCTCCCAAGCTATTCACAGCGGCACTCCAGGATGCCATGGAAGACTTGAACTGGGACGATAAAGGCTACCTTGTCGACGGTAAACGAATCAGCAACCTTCGCTTCGGCGACGATATTGTTCTCATCTCTACCAGCACGGCAGAAGTCGAGGAAATGCTGAACGAGCCCAATGTGGCAGGTATGAAGATTGGATTGGACATGAATATGTCCAAAACACAATTTATGGTCAACCAATGGTGTGACACAAGACTCGTAAGGTTAAATGGAGTCGCTATACAACAGGTCGACTCCTACGTCTATCTGGGAAGAGAGCTGAACGTAGATAACGACCTCGCTCCTGAAATCGCCCGCAGGAGACGCGCAGCATGGGCAGCCTTCAGTTCGATTCGCGAAGTCACCGATCAGGTCAAGGATCCCGGCCTCAGGGCCTCGATATGCAACGCCTATGTGCTGCCTGCGATGTGTTACGCGACGGAAACCTGGTCCGACAACAAGACAATCGCCAGAGCAATGCAAACTACGCATCGTGAACTGGAGAGATGTCTTCTGAGGACAAGCCTTCGTCAACAATGGCAAGAAGGCCTACGAAGCTCGGAGCTACGGGAGAAGTCGCAATTAGCCGACCCGCTGCAGTACATGAAGAAGTCCAAATATCGCTGGGCCGGACACCTGCTTCGACGAAAGGACGATAGATGGAGTCTCCGTGTCACAGAATGGCTCCCGAGAGACCATTAGAGACCACTGGGACGACCGCCAACGCGATGGGCAGACTCATTCTCAAGATCTTTCAGAGAGCGGAGTCTGCCTCACTGGATGCAAGCAGCCCGAGATCGAGCGGTCTGGAAGAGTTGGGTCCCCGCTGAGAAGACGTCCAGCCGACAAAAGGACCATCAAAGTATCGATTTTTCGCAAATATCACTCAATAAGATCGAAACTTCAGGCCTGAGGTAATCGAGGTCACTGAACACGAATCTGAATTCATTTTTTAATTTTCCGTCAAAATTTGTGTTTATTGTGCAAATTCCGTAGAGTATTCAAGTGTATGACATCGATGACAGTCGTGGTCGCAGAGAACGCAAATGTGAAGTTAGATTTTGAAAATATCGACGAAGACCGGTCATACAATTGATACGCTTCAACGAGTTCCCCATAGAAAATCAATAGCTCGATCAACTTCAACCGATAATTTCAAAAACGAATTTCAAATTTGTGCTCAGCGAGATCGACGAGACCCCAACGGCTGAAGCTTCGGACCGCAGTCGATCGCCATCAACTGCGGTCAATATCGCCAATACGCCATTTTCCCACGCCAGTTGTGATGGACTGATGGAAACACGCACGCACACACACACTACCCTTCTATGTATAGTAGGATATTGAATGCGTTTTCGTTACGGTGAGCTCCTCGACAGTGTGCTATCGAAAACAGTCGTCACCGAAATGAACGCCGCACACAAAAATCATCATTATGCCACATTCGAAACAACCACGTATTCGAAATTCGAATATTATTCGAATTTTCGCACCTCGAATAATCGAATTCGAATAATTATTCGAATTTTCAAAACTCGAATAATCGAATTCGAATAATTATTCGAAATTGCAAACCTCGAATAATCGAATTCGAATAATTATTCGAATTTGCAAAACTCGAATAATCGAATTCGAATAATTATTCGAATTTTCAAAACTCGAATAATCGAATTCGAATAATTATTCGAAATTGCAAACCTCGAATAATCGAATTCGAATAATTATTCGAATTTGCAAAACTCGAATAATCGAATTCGAATAATTATTCGAATTTGCAAAACTCGAATAATCGAATTCGAATAATTATTCGAATTTACGGAACTCGAATAATCAAATAATCGAAAATCGAATTCGAATAAATTATTCGAATAATTATTCGAATTCGATTATTCGAGCACAAGTATAGTGTCCTCCATCGTTCGGAATGAGAATGCGACGATTATTTTTTCCACTTTCTGGCAATAGCAACAGCCTTGGTCTTTTATCTTTAATGTGCTTTCAAGATCGCAGTCCTCAAGACTACCGAGAGAGGTCATTGTCCTTGATGAAGAGAAGCCTGCTATTGCTGTCAGTGATATCAGGGCCCGAGTCCGAGTAGTAGAGACTCCGGGCTCTGCAAAAAAAAAAACACGATGGATATGAGGAGCGACCCATTTTGATGTTTCGTCTACTTTTTGCTTCGGCTAGTATTGAAATCCAAACTCAAGGTCGGCAAGGTCTCTCTGCAGCTGTTGCCTTTTATCCAGCTGTGGGCGTTGAGCGGTTTCGAGGATATTCTTTTTTACCCTGGATTGCTTCGGCGGAGAGGAATCGTCGGAATCCTTGTTCATAGTTGTTGCTCTTTGTTATCAGCCAGTCCATATATCCCTCGTCCTTAAGAGGCTTCGCCTGTGGAGCAGGATTTTCCACATTTAGGACCTTTTTCTCAGGGTATGGATTTCTCGAGATCGGTCTTTTATGGTCCTTGTCTCTGATCAATGTAGCACCTGTTTCCAAAACTATCTTGGGCTTGTTGTCGAACCCACTTCCATTGTCGTTTTTCAACTCATCTCTTCTTTGCAGAGTACTCATGACTGCAGTAGAATGGTGGCTGGGAAGAACTATAGCCTTCACTTTTTGTTCCATCGTGTTCACAAGCTTCATATTTTCATCCATACACAACCTCTACATATTGAGTAAGCTTTCGGCATGCTTGAGTTCACATTGCATGTGACCTATATTTTCCTCCAGCTTCTTCAAGTGCTTTGTGACCGTATGCATATCGGATGCTTCCGCTTTCGACATTGATGCTGGCAAGTGTTGCTGAAACTTGCTGTTTCTTGAGTATTGATTGAAGAAGGATGAACCTCGCCGTACGGCGCTGCAGCGATTTCCTTGTTGTTATCGCTCTCCTCAATTGTTCGCTGACAAGGAACACCTGGGTTCATCCTCCCGCCTCCAAGCACGTGTGCTGGATCAATGTGTCCACATTTTATGGAGGACTGCCGCCGACTTTATCTCGGTCCGAATCAGGGATGGGCGGAAATTTTGAAAATTTTCCCCGAAAACAGAAAACAGAAAATCGCTTTTGTCAGAAAACAGCCATCAGAGAACAGAAAAGCCAAAAACGCCAGAAAACAGAAAATCACAAAACGGAAAGCAGAAAATTTCGAAATTATCATACGATCTAATTATTCTACCCAAAGATCCATTTCTCCAAACGTCTTTGTATGACTGGAAATGTGGTTTTCGCTTCCAATCGTTTTTAAAAATTTCTAGTGCGCTCTAAATTCAATTCAATGAGTAAATTGTAGGTCTTGAATCAAAGGTCCTAGTAATCTCGACAATATCACTCATCAGCCTTCTTTCACGGCTAACGCCCAATTAATGGCTCCACTAGTAAGAAACGGGCCTTTCAGAGTACCGAACACGAAGAAGCCTCATTGACTGCTGTTTGCATGTTTCAGCTCCATTGCTTGAGTTTGTAGCCACACTCTCATAACATACTATAAGGCTGCGCATAGATTTGTTGAGTATCACTGACAGCGCTAGAATCTATACCTCTATGTAGTTTGTTTCGTTCTTCGAGAAAGCCTTCCCTACTACGTGGCCTAGTTTCCGTATAGCTGAAAGTTTTCAGGCCAACTCACCACCCAGCACCTAGCTGCTCTTTATCAAACTAAGGATGTTGTATACTGGCTTTATATTCCACAGATCAACACGAAATTGTGGCTAAAGGGGCTCTCAGAATAACAGCTTTTGGGTAACAGTGATAGCCCGATCTGTTGGTAGTCTACAAGCTGTTCACTCGAGTGATCCTGAATAGGATTAACAGAGCGCTGGACGAAGGACAACCATGCGAACAAGCAGGATTTCGAAGACGATTCATCGCGATCTACCACATACACACCGTTACGAAGCTCATCGAAGTGTCGCGAGAGTACAAGCTCCCGCTGTGCCTTGCGTTCATCGGCCTGAAGAAGGCATTCGACTCGGTCGAAACTGAAGCGGTCATCGACGCCCCGCCCACTCAGTGTGTTTCTACTCAGAACATCAGGGTCTATCGAGAGCTGTACAGTGGATTGACGACCAAGATCTCACCATTCTTCAACGATGTCGTCATCTACGTGAAGAGAGGGGTTCGGCGTCCCCGAGGCTCTTTAGCGCCATCCTCAAAAACATCATGCGCGAACTAGAATGGGGAGACATAGGAGTAAAGGTCGAAGGCCGGCACCTGCACCATCGCTTCGCTGACTACATCGTCTTCATAACAGCGAGCATCAGCCAGACGGAACGAATGCTGGCTGACTTCGATGGTGTATGTGGGAACGTTGGAGTGCAGTTGAATCTTACGAAGACGATGTTCATGGGGAACGGACGAGTTTCTGATGCCCCGTTCTCGCTCAACGGAACGAACGTCTCCGAATGCTCCAGCTACATGCATCTGGGTCGCGAAGTCATGGCTAACGAACTTGCGCCGGAGGTGAGCAGGAGGAAACGAGTAGCTTGTGTTGCTTTTAAGAGCGTCGAAGAAGCCGTGAAAAAGGCGAAGAACATGCGGTTCCGTACCAATCTATTCGGCTCCACTTTTCTTCCTGTGCTAAAATACGCCTCAGAGACTTGAGCTGTACGGATGCAGGATAAACACGTGATCAGCGTGCAGCAGGGAATGGAGAGGACGTACTGGCAATGGGAGACGATCTTCTCGAAGTTGGAAGATCAGAGACGCTATCGCATAGGCCCATCGAAAAGTTGGTGAACCGGCTACGGAATGCGCTTCACAGACACCCACTGGACGAGAGCCGTCAATGACTGAATTCCGCAGGACGGCAAGAGAACACCAGGACGCCCAGGAACGCTTTGGTCGGACTTCTTCGTGAAAGCCCTGAACGCTCTTCGTATCCTTCGAGGAAGATCTATTGCAGCACTCGGGCACGGGACAGAGACGAGGAAACCCTGCTGGCGCCCGCTCGAGAAACTCGATGATCTAGGGGACGAGAGATGGTACAGGTTACACGTGAGTGATTTCGTGCATCACTACCATATATCCACATCAGCGAAATAAAAGGTAACTAAAACTTCCGCCTCTACCCAATTTTTGACAACCAAAAGCTGAACAAGGTTCAAAATTAGAAAAGCAGATTCGCCTAAGGCTGTGCAGGAAATGATCATTGGGGATGACCGAACAACAATTTTCCATTTTTAAACCGGAGGTGGAGAATAATCCTAGAACAAGCGGTTAATTAATAGATAATTAAATGTCCTTTAAAACACTAGTATTGCAGCCCTGATTTAAAATTGTAATTAATCATAGATGGTCCAAACTAGCGCTGGTAATCAAATAAAAACGAAAGCCACATTATGACGAGAACTGTCCTATGAAAGGGCTCCATGTTAGTTTACACACTCAATCAAACAAACAAGTGGGTGAGTGTATGGCGCAATTTCTATATGAGCACATCCAAGAGCACCACATGCTTGGGATTTGACATTTTCTGCAAACATTATTTTGGAACGCAACTCATGATTCCATTATGCCTATTGTTCGTCCAATTTCTCTCTCAATTGATTTTCCGTCACTGCAGATATTCGCTAGCTTTCTCCATTCGCATGAGTGATCTTCAGACTACACTGTAGGTTGCGTCCTCATTTTAAAGAAGATAAAACTGCTCTCGGGTACAGTCTGCAGCTGGATTCTGCGCTCTTCGTTGCTGGGAGGGAGGGGGATCAGTGAGAGGTGTGTGATCAAGGGAAAGAGAGAGTGATCACATCCTTTTACACACTTCTTCCACATGAACGTGCAATTTTACTTTAGGAGGATTCCGCTGCCTTCCATTAAGATACTATACACCCCTTCCCTATGTTCATGCTTTACAAGGCCGACAACTAGTACAACGCTTCCCCTTGGTTTATTTTGGTTCCTTCCGGATCCGCATCCGCAGAGAAGAGCAGGATCCCCTTTAAGCATAAGGAGCAAAAAATACGTCCTCCTGAACAATTCTGATATTACCAATATCAACAACCTATCAAGCCTTCGTTTGATGCCGCTGAAGTTTTGCTCCCTGCAAACCTAGAGGTTGCCCAACAACTTTACTATCAAGAGAAAAACCTTACCGTAAACAGAACTTCAGATCTTGCAATGAGACATCTTGAATCCAATTCAGCGACCAACTCAACTATACATCTCATAAGTCTCAACGTTTCTTCTTGTTTTCAACTGCACCTTTGTCGCACTGATTCACCAATGTGTCCCTTTTTGACCTGAATGGTGGTCTACAACTACAAATATTATTAGCTGAATTTGCTTAAAAACGTGGAATGACACATGCCTTAACAATGTGAGCGCAAGAGCTCGCACTGATCCATATGCATCAGTTTGATATAGATCCTGAGTGCGTGCATCCTGCTGGGTATGGTCACTGCGGTGGAAGTGGTCATTTTGAAAGTATAATGTCGTTGTGCAACTTCTTCATACAGGCAGACAATACACAATACATCATCTGAACAAGACGTTCGTCGGCAGCTTGCTTTGATAGGACAATTTTTAAGTGATAACATAGCAAAATAAATAGAAATCTCATTTTTGACTGGGTGACAATGAATCCACGTATTGTACGGGTTCGGCGCGAATATGTTGAACGGGTTCGCTCCCTTATGTGGCGGTTGCTTCCAGTAGGCGGATCGGCTGAGAGTTGTTGAGCGCGGTTCCTCTTTTCTCCTTCTGTGGAGTCTTGTAGTACTCACATATTTATTAGCTTTAGTAGCGCAGCAGAGGAAGACGTGTACGGCTAACGACGAAAGACAAGACAGAGGATAGCAACACTGATGTGAACGAGAACTTCATAAAAAGAGTTGAAATTCGAACCAGAATTAGGAGATAGAACAACTTGATCGGAATGACCATATAGCACTAGTCATTGGGAGAGAGATCGCATAAGATAGTACGCGTCATAAGGAGTGATGAGTCAAGCACAAGCAACGCCATACAATGTCGAAATGCCTAGACTAATCTCTGAGCAATACCAGTTAGAGCTCCACTGCTACATGTATGAAATGTTATATATGGGCAAACATTACATCGCGTACAATGCGTATTCCTCTGGAAGATTATGTTACAGGAAAAATCATTGATTTTTTTTTTTGAATGGCTACGACTTTCCGCGAGCAACTGAGTACCTCATTAAACGTCAGGCGGAAGGCTTCGTTTGACGACGCTGCCATTATGTCCTATGTCATGTTCCCAATTTCATATTTTTCCTCCCTCTATACATTCGAATGACAAGCCTTGTTGCACATCACCTTCCTTTGGCCGAAATGAAGGGCATCGAGTTTCGATGACCCTATAAACGGCTTATCGTATCTTTCTCAATGCAATACGGGAAATGAATACCTCCCTCTACTTAAAGCTCTTCGGCTAGTATGTGTGCAGTCTTGATAAGCATATCGACCACATGGGTCAAGAACTTGTTTTCCTCTTCAACATTTCGTGTTTGACACTGAGATGCCATCGCTTAGCAAAGAACTAGGCACTAGTGACTACGTGTCTTCGATGAAAGAATACCCATCTATCGATTTTTGGCCTTTTAAAATGCAATGAATCTCAGAGGATAGCAAGTGTGCTCAAGGTGTGAGCTAACCTTATTTCGCGAGTATGTCAGAACCTCTCCAAGCCTTTATAAAGCACTGCTTCTTCACTTATACGGAGGAAATTTCCAAGCGATCACCTATTGTGGCCGAGGATAAGAAAACCATTGCTTAGTTTTCAAAAGCTGTTAATATTCATAAATTGTATTTATACCTTTACACACTGCTTTACTTTCCGCTTTCACGATTGCAGTATATCTACAAGTCGACAAAACAGGAGCTCCATCGAACTCGAAGGAAAGGAGCACTTGTGTCTACTATTCAAGGGGAGGGCCTTGTCTGATGTCAGGGTTGCGGACTCGAACTCGGTTATAACTCCTTTAACTTTATGAAAAAGCGGTTTCACTTCCTTTGAGGTCGTACCGCCCGATAGAAGGAACGCTTGATGAAATTTGTTTACTGACTTTGTTGACAGATTGAATCCATTTGATGCTTGCGCAAATATAAAGACACCGCCTGTAAAGCTACGTTTTCACATCTCTTGCTAGATCTGCAGTTTAATTATGCACAATATGCATCGCACATCATCTTTTTCCATTTCTTAAGGACTTCTTTTTATGGTTACAATTTCGACTCCTAACAAATTCCCACAAACCTTGTATTCTTCAAATGTTTCAAAGCGCACATCCTGTATTGCATAATATTGAGGACTTTCGTTTGCTCCATCATCCAGATGCTCTTCAGCGAAATGTTCCGCTAACATTCGCAGTGCCCTAAACTTCTCGGCACCAATACAGCACTTTATGTGCTATGCTCTCTTTCACCACATTGTGAGCTGACTCCTTTTATGCCTTTCAAGTTTATCATTATTCCAAAAACTTGATTGCCATGATCACAGGTCTCAATGATTTGTTTTCAAAACATTTCTACTCTTTGCTTGTTGTGTTCGACTTTCCCGGATCAAAAATCTTCAGCTGTGCAACCACGGGCGTTACGAAGATGCGAAGGAAACCTCGTCATCTCCACCTGTTTCACAAACAGGACAGATAACACGTTCTGAGTTCGGTTTCTAAAATTACATCAATATTAGTTCTTTCAGAATTAACTCTGCTATAATACAGCTCATACAGGTTTCATTACACCGGCAAAATAGACTCAAAAAAAGCCTACGGAAGCAGAACGTTCGAGAGGATAGCCTGGAACTGTCGCAATTTGCACGCAACCTGAAAAAAGTCATTAAAGAGAGTAAATAAATAGGGCAAAAAACAGACGGCAAAATGAACACTCAATATCTTATAGTTTAAAAGAAATTCGAAGTTTTAGATTCATGCTTCGATTGGTCCCCCAACGAATGGCGTTTTAGAGCGCGTTCTCCTACCGAGAGGCAGCTGTTTCTTTTTTGTTTGTTTTTTAATTTCCACCCTGAGGATACAACAAACCCGCCCATACTCGAAAAATGTACTGAGGGAACAAATGCACCGTTGGCTATTCAAAGGTGTTCACTCTTATCAACACGATGAGATGGTGCACGATAAGGTATGTATGATAAAAAGCTATATTCGTTTTCGGTAGGTCTGTGGTCATTTCTTAATTTCGACGTCGCCCTGTACGGTTCTGCTTGAGCAAATGGCTAAAGCGGCTCCAGCTAATAACGAGACAAATGCCGACACGCCTACAAAGGACAAGGCATGTTTCCCAGTCATATTTATTAGTGTTTTAAGTCGGTTTTACACACCTCGAATGAAAAATCGTGTAAATAAGTTCGAAGGAATGTCAACATCCCTCTGCTACCCGTTCTAGATCGCGTTTACGCTTCATTCATTGCAGTTTAGGCGGATTTTGGCGACTTGGAAAGTAGCGATGGCGTTGATAGGATCCGAAGGGATACCCAGAGGAACGTGAAAATTCTTGCTAACGCAACCTGTGATATTATGTTCTCGAATGCAACTGGAGCATTGGTTGCAAATCTACCTCGAACTTTGGAGCACAAAGTGGGGCACAAGAGGGGAGAAATGTCTCTCCCATAACCTGCTACCTAACATTAGCACTTTGCGCCCAAAATGCTACCCTCATGCTACCCTACCGCGAATCGGAAAGAGAAATTGACCTCCATGGAGGAGTAGGCGCTAAGTGGCTCAGAGGGGGGGGGGACATCATATAAGAGCCTGTTCATACTTTGCGACAAGAGCGATAAGAGCGACTAGGGCGTCGGATGTAGTGTGGTGTACGTAAATAATTGCGCAATTCACACTACATTCGTCGCGGACGGAGTGTGGAGTACGCAATTATTTACATACACCACATTACGTCCGTCGCTTCAGTCGCTCTTGTCGCTCTTGTCGCGAAGTATGAACAGGCCGTACGTGAGCTTGGATGGGACTGGGTGCAATGCGCGGACGAGTGGGCAGCCCACGGGCTTCTACATAGCACAACGTAGCAGCCTGGTATGCTTACGAGGAATTTCTTACATTGTGCACAACCTGACGCGTACGCGAAATGGAGGTTGCAGCGAGAAGGGCTTTGGTCAAACGGAGCGCCTTGCGCGAACCAAACGGGTAAAAACTTGTCCTATGCGCGGGAAATGCCACGTCACCATGTACTTGCACTGATGGCCTGCCCCCCCCCACCTCTTCCGCGCATTACGCCGGGGACTGCATCTGAACGATGTCGCAACGAAGGCAAGCACATTGAGTGGACCATAACACATCATCGAAATAATCAAATTACGCCGAACTGCTGACCAGATAGCGGCAGCTTCGGAATTTCTAGCTACTGCTATCTGTACAGCAAGAATGCCGTAGTTTGCATATTTTAATGCGTTGTGGTTTACTTATTATGCTTCCCTTCGTTGCGACATCGTTAATTTGTGATCCCCTCACAAAGTCATTCTTTACTCAAACAAACTTGCTAAAGAACAACGATGTGTAGTGGGGAATGGATTTTTCAGTAGATAAATAATATGAAGGGAGCGTGTAGCGCAGTCGAAGGAGCTGCCGGCTGTCGCCTAGGCCCGGTTTTGTGTCGGATTTTAGGACAACTAAGCCTTCCATCCCTACGAGGAAGGTGAATTGAGACTTCTCTGCGAAAGACAGAGCGCTGATTTGTTCAACGGCTGGCCGCCATACTTCATTGTATAAAAAGCACGCATTCAAATCGCCTGCACGATATCCCGTAGAAGTAGAATGCGTGGTGCATCCCAAAGGGGATTGAGTAACGTCCCTTATCCTCTTGTCCTTTGAAAAACTGAAGATCGATCAAATAAAACTGATAATATTTGGGTCAAGAGGGCAGAAATCAATTAGTTCTTTAACATGGTAACATGATATGAACATGATATTCGTAGTACGGGCAGGACACTGTACTTCACTGTATTTTTTAATTACTTGCTAGCGTGTGAACGCATTCCTCTAAGGCGACGCTCAGAGCAGCATTGCCGTGAGACGCGGCGTAATGATGAGCTCTTATCTCGATTAGGCCCTGTTCACACTTCGCGACGGCATCTATAAGAGCGACGAGAGCGCAGCGTGCGTAGCACCCGGGAATCATGAACAGGCGACAGCGGCTATTGGAGCGACAGCGCTTGAACAGATTTCGGCGGCGCTCGCTCGGTTTCAGTCGATTTGCATGTTTTGCATGGGCAATGGTAGCGACGAGAGCACAGAGCGCGCAGCACCCGGGAAGTATATAAGGCGACAAGTGCGACTGGAGCGACAGCACCGGTGCTCTAGTATGAACCTTTTCGGCGGCGCTGCTCGGTTTTAATCGATATGCATGTTTTACATGGGCGACGAGTCGCTCTTGTCGCGAACTATGGACAGGCGCTTAAGACCTCGTGCATACTTCCCGTTGCTGCGATAGAATCACGGCGATGAGTTTTGCAGAGCGACGCGAAACGAGGTGAAGTTCCCCATGCTCGTCGCATCGCTCATCGCTCTGCAAGGGAGCGCACGGCGATCTTCTCAGGCCAGCGCTAAACACCGCGCGAAAAAGTATGCCATGCCAGCGATGGGCGCGGGAAGTTATCGCGCATGCCGGCCGTCACTGTTGCGGCTGCCGCGGCGAAAGCTCCTTTGGATATTCGACCGCGCGCGGCGGAAAAGACATGAGCTGACCGCGGCGATGGTAGTATGCTCCCGCTCTAGGCGGCTTAATCCGTTTAGACACCAAGTGGAATTTGGGGAATTTCCCACGTCTTGCACACATTTTTACACGTTAACATCATGGGGCCTGTGATGCTGCAATGGTTTTATCCACGTCTTCCACGCGTTTTCACACGCAAGCCTCATGTACGATTTAGGTGCAGCGCTCAGGAATAAGGTAATGGATCTATCCTAATTGTGGGTGGGAAAGATTCTTGCAGCCATTTTGACGACTTTGCCTGATGGTTATATTGAAGATGAGCCATTCAGCAGAGACTACGCACCGAAATGAATTACATTAGGACTTTTCTATGCAGTTTCCTAGTGTACACCACCCTGTTTGCGTTTGTTTCTCATTTCAAGCATTGCCTCTTTCCGACAAGGATAGATCCAAGTAACGAATTTTAAACGGAATTGATTAAAGAATTTTCTTTTAATAGGAACCACATAGGATGTAAGTCTAGAATGAAGGATGCACCCTCTCTTTTATTCGCAACATTCAGATAATTCTCTTTATATCTTAATGAATCGCAATCGGAGGAGGTGCGACGGTTGACAGCCGTCTTCTCGTGCACCCGATAAGGTGCATGGTTCTTGTCTCGCGCCCTGGCCGCCCAGGTACCAATTCACAGATCCCGAAGATATGGAAGGCTTAGTTAAGTGGTTGGGATCTGTGAATTGGTGCCAAACTTGCCTGGGAAGGATAAAAGACTAACTTGTCCATCGGTTGACCACCGAAGGTCATTATATAACTGGCGCGTCCCGAGAGCGAGTAACGCCATCCTTTATCCTCTATCTTTTTAAACAACAATCTTTAGCACGATTACAAAAATATTATTACTGTGGAAATCCACCTAGGTCTCGTGCGAAATGTGAAGGTTGAGAAGGAGGATGGACTCCTACCTACACTTGCATCAGAACTGGCATATCATTTGGTAGAAAGTGTTTACAAAATCATTTTCACTGGAATAGTGTATCACCTCAGCTTCTTGACAAAAAGCTTCATCTGAAAACAGTTTGAGCATTACCGCAGTTTTGGGAAGAGATATCGATAGCGGGTAAAAGGGGAGAAATACTGAGATCAAATTCGCTTTAGTTCCGTGCATGACTTCGGGATGCGGTGCACGTAGTTTACCCGCTGCACGCATCTGGGAGTTTCTTTTATTGCCTCGGCTTGGAGGGCACGGAATTAATGCGAATCCCGATATTTTCCCAATATTTCTTCCCTAATAGCTAGCTCGTCAACTTTAAGACCTGCTTCTATAACAGGCCATGGGCGGTATGTAGCACGCACGACCTCGGCGGAGACCGTCACCGCGGAAACTACTCGTCCGTTAAGACGGTCTTATTCATTTCTGAGACAGCGTCACTGATGACGTGGGAATCGCGTGTAAAAACGTGTAGGATATGTGTATTACATCAGTGCAGCAGCACTGACGTAATGGTGTTTGCGTGTGATGACGTGTGCAACACGTGGGATAAGCATGCGAGGGATTTCCCCAAAAATCACTTTGTACAAACGGATTTAGCCGGCCTAAGCGAAGCTGTGTTGTGCCCTCGCGTGGCGATCATGTGCAGCAAACACCATCTCACGCAATTATCAGCATCGCCACACGATGATGATATGGCTGTCCATTGCTGAGCGGTTTGCTTACCGCTCGGTAATTCGCTATCGTACCGAACGAATGATGTTCATTTCATCATCCTTCGCACAAGAGCGCATAATTATTAAGAATGAATGCATCAGAAAAGGGAGATATGATGGAAAGTATGAAGTATTACAATACGCTTTTTCGCTTCGTCGTCTCTAAAGAGAGCCTCCTATCTTAGGTACTTCCCTGAGAAAGGTGTGTACATCAGGCCTTCATTGTCGAAACCTGATCGTGATCGCCTAAAAGCTGAAAGACTGGCTCGATTTAATTCTGTACATGCTACTCGATCAGACCGTTGTTTTAACTCAACCACTGTTCCTTTAGCAAGTAATGCAGGTTACACCGTGACTCGCTCAGATACCTCCCAACCTCCTAGCTCATCCTCAATGGCTATTATGCAATCGGAAAACGTGTGAGTGATCATAGGAATTTCGATTCTTTTGTTTCTTGTGTTTTGGCTAACATACGATATGTGGTTAAAAACAGTGTTACTCTTACGGGTCTTCTCAAAGAAAGCACAGATGTTATCATTCTAACGGAAACATGGCTTAAGCCTGAAATAGACATGACGCCTTTAATGGGTAATTTTAGTTCTCAGTATAGGATATTAAGGAGTGACCGTCATGATAAAAGGGGAGGAGGGGTGGCCCTTATTGCGAGGCAATCGTGCACACCTGTTCTGGTTTTTAGCGAGTCGGTAAGGTGTGCATACGAAATTCTGTGCGCTGATCTGCTCTTTAATGTAATTTCTGTACGGTATATCGTTGTATATAGGACTCCAAGTTGTGCAGCACCTATGACAGAGCAACTGCTCAAATGTATTAGTGATATGATGTCATGTAATCAGCAATGCGTAATTTCAGGTGATTTCAATTTTCCAGAGGTTAGTTGGAGAGGTGTCCCTAAGCTCAAATCCCCTAGTGCCATGGCGCAAGCTTTTCTTAATATGTGCGAAACTCATGCACTAACTCAAAAAGTGCATTCGAGCACTTTAGGTGACAATACACTTGATTTAGTATTATCGAATGACAAAAAACTTATACGGTCGCTAGTTATTAATCCACCTTTGGGTTCAAGTGACCACTGTGCCCTCAAAATTTTAATTAACACTAAACGACCTTTTAGCCGGACTGTACTTAGGCGCGACTTTTCCAGGGCGAACTACTCTGACATAATAGGATATTTGGAAAATGTCGACTGGTATGGCTCTCTCAACAGCGTAGAAACAGTAGATGAGAAATATGAACTGTTCATAGGAGTCCTACAACAACTTTGTACCTACTATAAAGACCAGGTCTAAGAAGTCCTTCCTTCCACCTCACATAAGTAGGACACTTGCAGCAAGAGACCGGGCATGGCTAGGCAAACAGATAACCCGGTGGACTGGGAGCGATTCCGCCTTTTAGCTGCAAAGTTTGAGAAGAAGCTAGAAAGTACAATGCCTCAGTTGAAAAGAAAGTTGTAAATTCGAATTGTAAGCAGGCATTCTTTAAGCTGCTGAGGACTCGTTTGCGAGAAAAATCCCGCATAGTAACCCTGCGTACTTCCAACGGAGTAGTCCTCTACAATGACGAGGATAAGGCAGAGCTTCTTGCGAGCACCTTTGAGAATAACTTTGTGGTCAGCGAGGATGAAATTGAAGGCCTCCGTAATATAGAGACGATTTTTCCCATCATGGAAGACTCGGTTTGGTTCCACGTGGAAAAAGTTCTTAACTTGCTCTTGAGATGGCCGCAGTCAGAACTCTTACACCTGATTATATTCCATTATCGTTTATTAAAAAGGTGGCCCCAACTATAAGCGGTCCGCTGGCCATTTTTAATCTCAGTTTCATGAGGTCAGAGGTACCAACTCGATGGACCTCTTCCATTATCACACCTGTTCCTAAAAAACCTCCATATGACCTGCTCACGAGCTACAGACCTGTAAGCATCACACATCTATATTTGCAAGACTCTTTGAGAAAATTCTAAGGAAAAGAATTGAGGATCACTTACGAGAACACCTAGTGATATCTAGAAACCAACATGGTTTTCAAAAAGGAGGTTCGACAGCCACCGCAATTATTCAAACGCTCAATCATTGGACTAAATGGATGGATGAGGGGAAAAATGTTGACGTTATATACTTTGCCTAAGACAGGGTCTCTCATCGCTTACTACTCTCCAAAATGAGTGGTCTCGGTATTCATCCACGTATTATCTCATGAGTAAAGTCGTTCCTATCCGGTCGGAAGTATGTTGTCCGAGTAAATGCCTCCTTTTCAAGTCCAAGATTAGTACATAGTGGTGTGCCTCAGGGTGGGGTGCTTTCTCCAGTTTTGTTCAACATTTACACCCATAAATGGCGTTCCTTTCTCCTTTCACTGAATGGCGTTGACCATTGTGCTTTTGCAGACGATTTAAAAGTTACCTTCCAATAACTAACGAAAATGAGGTCAAAGCTCTTCAAGAGGTAGTGGACCTTGTACAAAAATGGTCCACTGATTGGAAACTGCCACTATCTTAGGATAAATCTAAAATACTCCACTTGGGCAAACGCAATAAAAAATACCAGTATTTTTTTGATGGAACTTCTATTAGATGCGTCTAGGAAATAAAGGACTTGGGGTTTGTGATAACAGATTATCTAAAATTTGACAAACACTGCGAAATGATTTCCAAAAAGGCTACAAGGGTTTTATACAATTTATTCAGAGCGCTGTCGACAAGAAATAGCGCTGTTCTCATTCATCCTTATAGGTTCTATATCAGACCTATCCTGGAATACGGCACCCCAGTCTTTAAACCCTACACGTGTAAACTCATTAATATGCTGGAAAAGGTTCAAAATAACTTCACTAGGAAACTTATGATACGTGCTGTTGGTCTCACTTATGACCTAATTCCATCCAGTTCTGTTCGTAATCTGAATTTTGCCTTGAAGTCACTTGCCAGAAGGAAGAGAAACAATCTTTTGCTTTCTCATAAAATTGTATTTGGTAAGACCAGCATCAAGATTGTGATCTTCTTTCCCTGAGAACCGCAATAACTTGAGGAGGCACCGTCAAATTTGACATCGGCAGAGCCAAACTTAATTGCCGACGTTACTTTTTCACTGCTAGAACTGTATCTTCCTTTGAGACGATCTGTATGAAGCACAAAATCTCATTTAGTCTCAACACATTTAAGAAAATACTCAATTCAACTCTAGGCTCCTGATATCTCAAATGTGTTCCGATTACATTTTTTCTCGCTCTTGAAGTCTCTTCGTTATTTTATGTGTTTCGACTCTGTTGAATACCTCTTCTCAAACAATCAGGTTGCTATCTATTTTGTTAGTTCCAGTTGAGCTTTATTTTTGATGTTGCTAGTGTTTTGCTGCTGCTGTTCGATCTTTGTTCTTTGGTTTTACTATGTATCCTTTATGGAATCACACAAGGTAACTGGTGTATTAAATATAATAATAGGTGAAGTGTGCGTTCACAGGAGCTTCCATCGCCTATTCATGTAGCTTGAATTAGACAGCAATCAGAAATGTGTCACAACTTCAGTAGAACATAACCGTATCTAAATTATATCGAAATGCAGAAGTGTTGACATAGTCGTTCTACACTGCAGATAGACGCTTTGATTTGTGCATTTATAAGAAACATAGTCATCGACAACTTTTTGCAGAAAAAGGCCGACAGCAATAAAGAAGCGAAGGAGAGTAGTGATGAGGAAACGCTTGATTTTAAGGCCATACAGGTGAGGATGAAAGTGGAAAGATACATGTATGGTAGGACTGAACAGAACCTTTGTTTAGGGAAAAGGTACTAAAAAGGCAGATGCCGTGATGTCGACGGATCAAGCATTGGAGAAAGCGCTGATGGTGGGGCTGTACTCCTTGCATAATCATGAAGTAAAATCGCGTATTGTCAGACGTTAAGGATATCCAAAAAGAGGAGTGGTTTCATGGATGTCTGCCATTCGAGGACATAGTCGGGCTACTGAAGAAGGATGGCGACTTTTTGATACGAGAACTCGTACCGAAGGGAAATCGTAGTGCCATGGTATATACTACCTCAACACCATTCTTCAAATCATGCAAAAATTTTCGTACAGTGATGGAAGTGCTCGGAAACCAATTAAATTTATATTTTTACGAGTTACAAAGATATCTATTAACGGAGCAGAAGAAGGAAGACCTCCTGGAGCTTCCGCCGACTGGTGCTCGGCAGCGAGCCAGCGAATTTTTTTTGTTTACCCGTCACGTCTAGCAGTAGCCTACAGGGGTGTGCGTAAATAAAATCCGAAATTTTGTAAATCGCAAATCGTAATTACGAAAAAATCGTAGTGAATCGTAAATCGTAAACCGTAAATTGTAAGAGGTGCCTGACTTATAATGCATCCAATTTCCTTTTTTTCTATCATGTTAAAGCTAATCGAAGTAACTATGTTTTATTGACATGTTTTCAGCTAGAGCTGGACACTTTTCTAATTAAGATGAAAGCCATTAAAATCAACTAGCACCTTTCAAATCAAGCTGGACAAGTTTTGGAGAACCAAAATAAACTGCTTGTTCAAAAACGCTATCTTAAAAGACGCCTATACAGGGTGCCCAAATAAAAAGCTTACACTGCTTGGAGGATCAAAAATGTTTATCATTCTTCTAACCATTGGTTTGCATATAAAACTATGACCTTGTAGACACAACCGCAGCAACTCCGAGTAAACCAACAAAAACCATTCCATCCAATGCCAAAAAATTGATCGCTGGTCAACTCGACGAAAATAGTATTTACACAAATAATCCAAGCATCCCCTACTGAGTGAGCGCATGGCACACTTCTATGGTATGACCCACATTAGGTTCTAAGCCTTTCCACATTTTGAATTGTACGCAACAGCATCTTTGTAGCAGACTGGAAGGAATTGTGTGACGATTGAAAGAGTATGATCACACTTTTGGACACTCATCGTTGGCTTATTTTTGACTTGAAATTATAAAAGAAGATATTTTTGTGGCATTCTTTAAGTGTAAAGTAGAAAAGCAAGGGACAGCTTGAACTGTAAGTGGTTTAACTGATTCGTACAGCGCGCATTTTAAACATATAGGGAACCCATGGTAGAGAAGTCGGAGGATGGCTATCGCGTGCTTCAGAGTAGGAGTTCTTGATTAGAATCCTATCATGGGCAGTCAAGTCTTCCATACCCGCTGGGTGGTGAATTGGTACCTGATTTGCCTGGGAAGGATAAAACACTGACCTCTACATCGGCAGCAACCGCAATTCATTCTATAAGGCAAACCCACACTCAAATGGCCTCTACGATATCCCATAGAGGTAGAAAGATTGGATGGCGCATCTCAAACAGGGACTGGTTAACGTCATGCCTCGTCCTTTATCATTTTTGAAGGCAACCACAACTTCTGAACGGAAGTCGTCGTTCGACGATACCAGGCAATTACTTTTGGCATTTACTTCATTCGCATGTTTGCTTGCACTTGCTAAATTTCGGAAACTCCAAAATATTGCATTACTAATTAATGACTGCTTGTAATCGCCAGTCCTGCTCTCCACTACCTTTGTAACAAACGCTATCGTATCTTTTTCCCAGTCTTTAGCATTCTGAGCGGATCGCATACGGCGAACGCAACAGCCTCAATCAAACCATTGAAAACGAGACAAAAGTGTCAAATTTTTTCGCTTCTTTCACTCATAAAAATGTCAGACGTTTTTCTTATGGAGCACCTCATATGTAGATACACTCCGCGGCATGACGTGCAGTGATAATCGGGTTGAAACATGATTGTTTTACTCTTTTCAACAGTTCAGCTGTTATTCCACAGCCTACAATCAAGTCCAATATTCCTTGATGGCTTTGCATGAGTTCTACTCGTGTGCATTGGACAGAGTCGTCTATGTGGTGGACATGTGGTGAAAAAGTTGCAAGTTCACTAGGCGGTGGTTGCAGCATAGAATATGGTTCAGCAGGTGATCTTTATTCCAGTGCAAGGAGAATTTTCACGTCTTTCTGTGAACGAAGTGCTCTCAGGCAATTTGAATGTAAGATGCTGTGATAGAGTGTGGTCAGAAAAAAGGCTAGTCCCGTTCCATTGCGCGGAATTAACCCGAACGACCTATCCACAAAACTGCGTTGTTCTGTCACAGCGCCACAGCGGAACATAAAAAAGTAAACAGGAAATAGCAATGGGCTATGAGGGAAGTCTTTAAAAGTGGGTACATCGTCATAATCCGAACTGTATCATGTTATGTGAACATTTGTCATCCGTGGGCCGAAGATCACATTTACGAAAATTTACGATTTACGACCCAAAATGTCGTAAATCGTAAATCGTAAAAAAATTTGCCAAAAATGACCGTAAATCGTAAAATCGTAAATCGTAAATCATAATTACGCACACCCTGGTAGCCTAGTTTTTCCAGCTGCCAAGAGAGCCGTGTCCTTCGTAGAAGGTTCAAGAAGACACCCAACTGATGGAATCTGTTGACATCAACCACGACTTGACCTCTCGCTCTCGTGACGTCGGCGCTACGTTCTCCGAAGGCCTCTCAATTGTGTATCCTGACCACTCCATGCAACGTAGTGACGCCTTCTTGTTGCTGAGACACATACCGCATGATCGTCCTACCACGGTATCTGAAGCGTACATTAGCCCAGGAAAAACAAGGAGTCGTATATGTGGTATCATCGCGTGCGATGATGCTCAAGCCCTGGCAGGTCAGGAGGCATGACGCTGCCATATGTTGTTTCGAGTCGACTGCGGTGACACTGCAACTTGCTCGCCTAATCACTAGAGTGATGCCACGCGGTTTAACGTAGAAATATGCACGGCCACAACCGCAGTTTCGAAACCTCAAACTTGGGTAATTAAACCTTCATTGTAACCTAATTAACACAACAATAACGACGATATGAATAATAGCAACAAGAACGATGTAACACGAGATCAATGATAAGCAGCCCAAATGGTGAATACAGCTTGACCTGTCGAGTGGAGAGTCCCCGTTAGCTGCTGCAGGCGGTCACCAACACGCTAAGACTCCCACGTGATTAGAACTTGCTCCCCTAATGCTTTTATCGCTCTATGACTCGCTAGCTCCAGACGGATGAAGATGGTTTCAAAGTCTGCGCTCCCTAACGTAATTCCCTGACTTGAGACACAAACGCTTCCCAACACAGTTCCCGACTGAGACCCCGGAAGGTCGACAAAGTGATGAGGCAGATGTCAGAAGATAAACCCCCCGCACCGTTGAAGAACTGCTGGCCACTGTCCTCGCTCCCTTCACCGATGCTCGCTTCCCGCCACTGCCGCACAGGACCTCAACGATTATCGATGGGTCACGTTTGTGATCAACGCGAGCGCCTCGAAAGGGGCGAAATGGAGGGTTAAAAAGGGTCGACTTTGCCGACATAGTGAACCCACGCCACTTCTCGCTCCACCTGTACATGGACCAGTTGGTCTCTCAATAAATTCTGTCTCATCTCTTGTACTCGCCATCACATCCACTGAACCACCGCATTATTAGGGCGTATAAGTCCTTCGCCGTATCGTCGTATACATGTGGGCACTGAGATATTCATTCTGCTCGGTGAGAATGGGGCATCAGGAATCCGCTCGCTTCTCATAAACATCGTTCTCGTAGCATTCAGCAGCAGTACAACGTTCCCGCGGTCGAAGTCGACCAACATTCGCTCCGCTTGGCTTGCGCTTTCATGCCCGACGTCGTCACCGAGGCGAAGATGGTGCAGTTGACGGGCGTTGACCTTCACTACTCCCATGTCTGCCCATTCTGTTTCGCGCATGTCGTTTTCAAGGATGGCACTGACGAACTTTATAGGTATAATATCCTCTTGCAATGCAATTCTCTAAATCGATGTGGGCAACGCTATAGTATGGCTATGTGAAGGTAAATTCGCTGTGTGACTCCCAAACTACTTTGATGTGCTCAACAGCAACACCTTGTCTGACTAAGGCTTGATAGTGTCTAACTCCTTTGTCAGGCCGATGAACCTAAGGCGCAGTAGCAGTTTGTACCCCTGCGATTTGTTTTGTCACAGAGTGGCTGTGGTTGATTTCCCATAGTCATCTCCGAAACCTTTCGTGGTTTCATGCCATCCTAAAGACCTTCTGGTTTCGACCGTTCCCAGCTACTATTTTTTATTTATTCAATGCTTTTTCTTTTTATTTAATAACTTACATCATTCTCACGTTAAACTGGACTCTTCTAAATAGCCTTTTACCCTCTAAAATCAAAGTGAAAAATCGAAGCGAGCTTCTTATAGAAAGACTAAAGATCCTCCAAAATGGTCGGATTAATTTTTTGATCAAGGGAAATTCGTATAACTTTATTTAAATTTCTTAAATTCAGCTGCCCGAACGAGCGTAATAGTTTTGTTGAGTTTTATTTTTTGAAAAAATAAATTAACATTTGTTTTAAAGTGCTACAAGGCCGCAGTCATTTAGCGTATTAAAAGTAGAGATCACTCGATGCAAATAATCAGCCCGTTGCGATTTTTAATCGACTGATAGAGTAAGTGCTGCTTACATGAAGCATCAACGTGAGGATATTTGTGTTTTTCACAATTTTTTGTATCGTTTACAGCTGTGGAACTCCCTGCAAGCAGTATTGTTGCTATCAAATGAACAAAAGTCGCGACGTCCTGGACGAGGCCATAACCCCGTCTAAACAACTAAAACTAAAAGAAGGATCCCTTCATATCTGTTTGAACAAGCTTTAAATCATCATTTTTCCCTCAAAAATTTAGAATTTTACACAATTTCAAGTAATGCGTTCAATTATTGGCAGATGAATTAAAACTTCAAAGAAATTCACACTAAATTTCCTTTGAACAAAAGGTTATTCTAACCATCTTGGAGTGTCTTGTTTAATTTCTGAGAAACTTGCCTTGATTTGGAAGACGTTCACTTTAATTTCGGAATCGTCAAGCTTGTTTAGAACAGTGTGCAATTCATGGTGAAAATTATATTTTTCTTATTTATGCGTGAAAGCAAGGTACGTCTAAAATGAAAGAGAGAAAACAGAGGCAGTTTTATCAACGATTAAACCACGCGTATGCGGGGTGTAGATGATAGAGATACCCACGATGGCGCATTCATCTCTACCTCTTATCTCTACCCATTACTCCCTGCGGAATAATTGTTGATGAATCCGGTCTCAGGAGTGTGAACTATGGAGCTACACAAACACAATCTCAACCAAAATTAGCACAACATGTTCTGTAGAGCAACGTTCTTCTGTAGTCTGCGCATTCGGTTTACAGGCATGTGTTACCGTGAAGACGGAAGGAAAGGCCGAAGATTATCCTGTGCATTCCCTAGTGCAAAATAACACCCATCTCTTCACACTTGACGGCACAAACAGGAACGCTAGCATAATGGACCTAGTTAAGTGAGTAGCACGGATTCTCCTTAATATGCCTTTCTCTTACCCTTTATCTGTTTGAAAATTTCTTCATGCTCTTTCAAAAAAGACCGTTAGCTATGTTTGTTCACTGAAAGTGAGTCTCATGGTCACGTCTACCGTGTCTTTTATACAGAATCGAATTGTGATTAGACTACAGCGGTCCAAGCATTTCAAGGTTCCACTACACATCGGGAATACCTGTTAACAAGGATGTCAAACTGCTGCGGGCTATTCGAAGGAAGCCGTGGGAACTCAATGGGGATAGGGTAAAGATGGTCAAGAAAGTCGGCGCCGGAGCGTATGGAGAGGTGTGGCAAGGCACGATGACGGAGGGTCAAGAGACCATTGACGTCGCGATTAAAGTGGTAAGGTCGATCCGCACCTCCTTGAACACCAATATTCTCTGATCAGAGTTTTTGCTTAGAAAAAAGTGAACGAAGACAACAAAGCGATGATCGATGAGATGTACAAGGAAGCACGCCTTATGCGGCAGTATAAGCACAAGTACGCGGTAACATAGAGCGATTACAACTCCAAATAATTCCAAAATAATCAAAAAGAGAAAAACGAATTCCAAATATTTTGAAAAGTCAAAAAGGAAACATCTTCCGGCGCAGAATTTTCCAATTCAGGAATGTCGTCTCGTTTTACGGAGTTGTACTCAAAAGCGCCGAATCTGCCATGATCGTGATGGAGTACGTCGATGGCGGTTCACTGCGCACCTACTTGAAGGAAAATGAGGCATGCTATTTTAATAAAACTTTAACAGATATTTTAAGGGAATGAAGGGCTAGCTTATAGAGATGTTCATGTAAAGATGTTTTCTTGAGAAAGAGTCTCCTCACACCTCCACCACAACCACCATTCCGAACAACTGCAATTAATCGACTTTCGCAATAACACGCTGCAAACCAAGCCAGACCAGTAATACACCAAAACTTCATAGCGCTAACTAGACTGGCTTGTCTCCTGCATAACGTCAGGTAAACAGCATGTACACTAATAATCAAATAAACATTGCAGTGTTGTGAACAAGGGCGCGGAAATCTCTTTACATCAACAACCTGCGTCGCAGCACTTTAGAATGCACCTTATACACTGTTTGGGCCGAAAGAATAGAAATTCTATTCTCTTTCAAACGATGTACACATTTCTTCTTGAGACACACTGTATAAGAGTTTTCACACAAATTTTCTTGCACAAAAAATATTTTCCCTTGGTTATAAAGTGTCTGTTTTGACTGTGTTTTTTTTTTGCTTTTGCTTCAAAAGTGCTTCGTTTCAAATGAAACGTGTCCGGTTGAAAATGAAAAGTACTCAGGTTAAAGGGATTTTCGTTGACTAGCCGATGAACAAGCCAGCGTTTGTGCTTTCCAGAACCATATTAAGATTTCAGGAAGATGTAAGGCTTGGTCAGCCTGTGCGGAAACTGAACCGTGAACCTCGACCCGGGGTAAACGCGAAAGCCGTCGCCTCATCCCGCTGCGCTATTTCCTAATTAGTGGGGTAGCACTCGTACTGAGAGACTCAACCACTCACGAACTGTATGATTAAGGTGTCGGTACAGACGAAAATTAGCTTCGCCATTGATGTAGCTGTTGGACTCGTCTACTTACATTCCAAGGGCTGTATGCATAGGTACGTCTACGCGCTAGTGTTATAACTTTTCAATTGACGAACATCGTACAGAGATGTTGCCTGCCGTAATTGTCTAATCAGCGAGCAGGATATGGTTGTCAAAATTTCTGACTTCGGTTTATCAAAACAAGCGCCCTCATACAACATTCCGGCCACTGAGAAGCTCCCGATCAGATGGTAAATCAACGTTTCATCTTGCTGTCTTCTTTTTATTCCACTCATTTTCTCACATTAAGGCAAGCTCCGGAAGTAATCGCGACAAGGGTCTACACAAAAAAGTGTGACGTGTACTCGTACGGGATTACAGTATGGGAAATTTTCAACGACGGCGAAACGCCTTTTAAAGGAATCGACAACAAAACAATTAGAGAACATGTGAGCCGTATTTCAGCTGCTTAATATTTCAGCAAAATTAGTATTCCTTCCCTTATCAATAGTCCATCCAAATCAGCGGCAGCTCGCCACGGGATCTTCGGCTGATAAAGGATTGAGATTCTTCTTCTTCTTCTTCTTCTTCTTCTTCTTCAGCGTTTGTCTCGCTTTCTTGCAGGGTCTGCTTTCCTGGAATGCTGGCGCCACTTTTCCCGATCAAATGCCTGATCAGGGTGTAACCTAGCCATCTTTAAGTCCGGGTACAGAGTATCAAGCCAGCGCTGCTTTGATCCCCCTCGTGGACGCTTTCCGGGCACCTCGAAGTTAAGGCCAGTCTTTCGGACAGTGTCACCGCGTGCGCGAAGAACATGGCCGTACCATCTCACCATTAGACGAGCTTCACGCAATTTCTCAACTATCGGGGTGACACCAATCTTTGCCAAATGGAGTCGTTGCGCACACGGTCCAAACGCGTAACTCCGGCCGTCCACCGCAGCATCTTCGTTTCCATTACGCTGAGGCGCCTTTCAATTATAAAGGATTGAGATTGATTCAACCAATACATTTGTGGTATTAAAAATAATGGAAGGATATAGAATAAAAAAGGATAAAGGCAGGCGTTAATCAATTCAATCATCGTTAAACGTCAATTTTGGGATGCGTAACGCATTCTATTTACTTCTAATGTGGAAATTTGGCCCACACATGCAATGAATTGCGGTGACCAACCGATGAACAAGTCTGTTCTATATCCTTCTAGACAAGTCTGGAATCAATTCATTGATATCAGAGGAATGAAAGGCTTGGTTGGGCCGGGCGGGAAATCCGAACCAGGAAGCTGGAATCGCATGCATGCGAAAACCTACTCCACCTCCGACTGCGCTGCCACGCGCCCGGAAATATAAAGGAAGGAAATAATTCCTTTGGTTTGCGCCTTGCATTTCACTTCTACATGATTTTCTGCCGACAACTAAATAGTTTGCGTGTTTACCCTGTGCAGCGACTTGCGAACCTGTCGATAGAGCATCGACGTTCATCCTTCACAGGCAAACCACTAACATTTGAGATCAGAAGGCTTAACTGACCTGCTGTACATAGGATCCGGCGCCATGCGAGTAATTCGCCTAGGTGTCGCGAAGAATGCTAAGAGAACTATTCACAGCATATTCAAATCTTTGTCTATAAAAACGGCATAATGATAGCACATAATTCATACGTTCGTCCTACAAATATTCGAATATGGTACCAATAATTTATGTAGTGCACAATGGCTTGAAGCAGTTCATGATATTCAGAATGATTACTGAAATGGTAGCACTACCTCTTGATGAGTCCTACACATTGCAAAATTCGAACACAAGAGGTAGCCAGCGAAAGAGGCGAAAAGCTTTATCCGTACTTTCTTTTTAAGGAAGAATGCCAGCTCTGAGTTTTTAAGAATCTCGAAAAAAGGCACGCGCTCCCTAACTCAATACCTCAGTTTAAAAGATTCGTGGAGAGATATCTCCTAGAATATGTAGCTAAGTAAATCTTGTGTCTTGCATTGCAATGTTTAGGGTTTTTTGTGTTTTTGCTTTCCTGTGTGTAATTGAGTTCATTTACACGCCCCATTTCAATGAGTAAATAAATTATAAATAAATTCGGAACAACGTCAGGTTAAAAGGACCATGCGGATAATGGTATTTTTGAGAAGTCTGGATAATTCGGGAGAAGGTGACTCCACCAAAACGGACTTTCGCATTATATGGATGACTGTTCTTCTTTGGATTGGACGTCGAGTATCCTACTCGGATAGGATATTTCTGATCAAATTATTGTTCTCTGAATATTGGGTCTGGTGGATATCACCCTCATATGAATCATCCTAATATCCGGGCTTTTCCAAATGTCATTATCCGTCTGATCCCTTTACCCGGAGTTTTGAAAGAAATGACGGATTCGAAAACGAATGTATTTCTTCAGCAGAGCTCTGTGGAATATTTCTGTCAGGAGGATATCAATTTTACCTTCACAGTATTCGATAACCATCTTCTCTCAGCACTGTATTATACTTTAAAGGCACCATCAATAGATCTAAACAAGAACCCGCTGCGGCGGAACTGTAGACTGGACGCTGGCTGTCTCTACTTTTCCAGAGTTTCCAGCTTTCATGGATATCAGCTCCAAGTGTCATACAAAGGCGACATTTGCCCCTACAGTGCTTAAAAGGTCCGGCAGCAGATTTCATCGCTTTCTTTCTTAGAATTCGATGCTGAATCCAAGACCATCAATTTCCGCGCTGCTCTCTATGGAATGCATATGGGGCATACTATAGGGGCAGCTCATTCATCCACAGATACTTGGATAGAGTGGAGTTTTGATATTTGCCACCAATTGACAATTGTTGCAGCATCCGTCCTACTGCCTGCATCCCACTTTTTGAATCAAATGCCACTAGAGCACACATTATAAACGTATCATCTGGTACATTTAACGAATACCAATTTTCCGCTAGTTTCGTTTCCAACAGTACTCCGGTTTCATTTTGGCTAGATCATTTTCAACTTCATGTTCCAGCACGTGAGAAAAATTGATGGATTTTTTTGAAAAATTTATGTAAATTTTCCGGATTTCCCAAGGTAGCATAGAAAGCCAACGGAACCAAATAGCCTCAGAATGCACTTTGAATCCGCAGCAAAGGCTACTCATGTTTTATACTTTCAGATATTTGACCCAAACTACCGTCCTGCAGTCGATCCCGATCTGCCAATTCTTGTACATTGTGTGATAAAAACTTGTTGGAGAGGGAACCCGAAGAGAAGGCCTACGATGGAGCAAGTGGCTCGCTATCTGATAGACGCTCCACCAGAACTGTAAGCACCTCGTTTCGGAAATCTATTCAGGAACTGAAGATACATCGCAATGAGGCTCGCAATAAGGGGTCTTGGTTTCTACACCTCTACAATAAATTAGTCGAATCGCCTAACCATACAGCAATAGAGCTCCGGCATATCTTGCGGGCCCTTTGGTCTTAAATTGCTTCTCATCTTATTCTCTCTCAAGCACGTTAGAAATCTATTTCACCAAGGTAAACCAACCCTTGCCTGGCTTACAAAGGGATAACTTCGTTAGCAAATACTGACAACGCTCCCAAGCCAACAGTTGAAACGTGAAAAAGATCGAAGTTTGTGGAAGAGAAACGGCCATTATAGGATCTACAACCTACATAAAACTTCACGGAAGGGAAGGCATGACTTTAGTTCCTAAGCTTTCACGTTTGTGGGGCTAATCCATCCAGCTGCGATAACTTCAAAAACTAAGGCTTACCGTTAGATCCCCACGTTCACATTACTTTTTTGAATTTTTTTTTTTGAATCAGATCTGGTAATCTTTGCCAAAAACTGTCGCATCAGCCCTTTGTTTCGTGAAGTCAACATGATACCACGATGTCTATGACAAGGCACAAATTAGGTCTCTCCTGCTGGTTGGAGACGTTCTTGCAATTCAAAATAGGGTGTCGCGGGTGTCAGTGTGTTTCCATATTGTATTAGGTGCGTTCGGCCACACAGTGGAAGCTCTCAAATCAGATTTCACATTTACAAAGCTAACTGACACTTTTTAAATCAATTTTTACACGTTTCTAAAGAATCTTGACGCTTTGGAAATTAAAATGAAGCTTTTTCATTCTTTCTTTTCTCCTTTTCTCTTCCTTTTTCAATTTTCCACATTAAAATAGCAACTTTTCAAGACTCTCAAGGCGGGTAAAATGAATTTTGTTCAGTGAACACTTGGCTTTAAAACTGACCTGAAAAGCATTACTTTCTTTGAAATTTTTATCAATTCGCCTACCCAATAAGAAGAAAAATTGTTTAAAATTTTGCAAAGATTCTATTTTTTGAGGAAAAATAGCGAATGAGGTTTTATTTTAAGGCACAAAGAAGCAGCCGTCATTTGTGTCCATTCATTATTAACTTTGCACTTTAGATTCGAAAGGAGAGGCAAATCTCCTCCTATCGCTACACCTAGTCCTTCTGCTGGTGAGCGCCGTTCTCATAGCGCAAGAAATGTCGAAGCCGTAAGTGCATCAGAATCCTGAACTGATCGAAATGCCCATTATTCATTGACGAGGCCAAAACGGTGTTACCATCCCGTTACGTGTCTCATTGTGTTTATACCACTTTCCGTATCCTGAAAGTTCGAAATAATTTCAGCTCAATTCTTGCTTCAACGATTTATGAAACCAAAGCGATTTCTATTCAACCAATAATTCAGTCATCAACATTTTGCCGACGCTACTACGGGTGTCGTATCCATCTGTTCCCATGGGCTTCCAAATTACTTTGCTGTGGACACCACATCTGCGACAAAAGTTCTATCTGGCGGCGTGCATGCATCCTCTGTAGACGTGCACCCCAAATGATGAAGAACAGAAGCTTTTCCCGTTGAATCCAAGACTAGGCCTCCTCTTCTACGAAAATAGCTCCCCTCTGTCAGCTTATAACGTCGGAGCCAATACCACTATTCACCACTTTCTTCCATTAAACAAAACTGTATTATATATTACTATGCATTCCAACTTTATTTAGTCAGATATCTGGTCCTTTTTCTGCGTCGTCAAGGATTGTTCAGCAGGACAACGATGAGTGAAGGAGCGATGGGTGCAATAACAGAAAGTTGATAGTCTCGAAACAATGAATGTTTCATGAAGAACTAGGAAGTGAATTGCATTGCATTTGCCTTGTCGTTGATATATGTGAAATCTTTCCTGCGTCTCGAACGGCTGAATGGAAAGAAGGATTAAGGAAGTGAAAAGGCGAAAAGTAACGACAGAATTTCGCCATGTGGGCTGATGAGAAGAGGCCCGAATTCGTGAACCACTGCGTTTCTATGCTATTCATGAACGAAGCTATTCGTACTGCTTCTAGAACTGGTCGACATGATGAACTCAGACAGCCTTTCACCTTGCTCCTTCTACTCCGAACCGTTGGTATAATTTCTTAAGCCACCATCGCGACTCCATATAGGCGGTGAAATCATCGATGATCACCACGTAGAAGATGTGATTTTCCTTGTAGAGCTTCTTCAACTCGACATAGAACGCTGTGACGTCTTCGTCATCGTAGTCGGATCATGGGGCATACGCGACGAACACAGTCAAAGCTGGCACGGAGCCACATTGCTTCAGTCGCAGACGTCCGATTCGGCTTGTCAGAGACTCGTACGAATCGATGTTCATGGCCAAGTGCATGTTGACGAGGACACCAACGCCGCCTACTCCCCTTCTGTCGCATGTTCCGAGGAACAGTTCTTCTCCGAAGTCGTAGGCGGCGTGTAGCGGGTGGTGTCTTCTCGTCTCGGTCAGTCCGATGACGTCGTACTTGATCGTCCTGGCTTGCATCATCAGGTTCTCAACAGATGCTTCCGATGCGAGCGTGCGGGTGCGTTGTTGATTCGAGTTCCGCCGTTCAGACATGCACCTGAGAAACTTTTCAAAGGGTGTCCAGAAATTATCTGCAGAAAACTTCGCAACGTTCCAGATTTTTCTAGAATGTTCTGAAGATTTCAACGTAAGTGCAATATAAAGACACTATCCTGCTGTATCTGCATAGCATATCCAGCTCCGTCTTCCTTGTCTATTTCACTGTACGATGGCCGAAATGTCTACGCATATTAGAGACGTAGTCTTTACGAGTTTGAATCTGGGCACTCCGCTGCAGAAGCCTATCGATACTTGTGTCGTGTACTCGGCTCGGACGCTCCTTCTGTACGGTCTGTGTATAGCTGGTTCAGAAGCGGGAACAGGAGTCTCGAAGATGAGACTCGCTCTGGTCCACTGACAAGGATATCTTTGGATGAACTGAGAAAATTGGCAGCATCCATACGAAGGTGTGCGTTATTTTGCTGCTGCTCTTGGCTGTTCCCCATCCACCGTGGACAATGGACTGCGATTTCTTGGAATGGTTAAAATGCTCGGTCAGTGGTTCCCACATGAACTCACCGACGACAACCGGTGAAGACGTCTGGACATATGCACTCAGCTGCTCTCCCGAAGTCCCACCTTCAACTGGCTGGACACCATCGTCACAGGAGACGAAAAATGAGTCATCTACGTCAACCACGCTCGTAAATGTGCGTGGTGCCAACGCGATGAAGTGCCGAAATCTTTCGTAAAAGGTGAAGTTCATGCGAGGAAAGTCATGCTGAGCGTCTGGTGGGGAGTTCATGAGATCTACCATCTCGAGCTGCTGCCTGACAGCACGACTGCCACTGCCAAGGTCTACGCTACCCAACCGTAGAGACAGGCCGACAAGATGCTCAAGGAACAGCCCAAGCTCGACAAAATTCGCTTGCTGCACGATAACGCCCGCCCACACATCGCGAAGACGACTTCTCAGAAAATTCTGGCACTCGGATGGGAAGTTCTGCCGCATCCACCGTACAGCCCAGATCTGACACCAAGGGACTACCACCTTTTTCGATCAGTTCAGCATGATCTGGAAGGGAAGCGCTATGAAGATCGTGACGACCTCAAAAGTGACCTCCGAGCTTTTTTCGCCTCCAAGTCGCCGAATTTCTAGCCAGAGGAATTCGAAGTCCTGGGGCCGTATGCTCGTCTACTCCGAGTCTCCTCCAATGGGGGATAGGGGTGTGATATGATATGTTGATATTGATTGATTTTCCCCCAACGGGGGAACACGAGCATACGGCCCCTGTGAGACGTTGGCGGAGAGTAGTCGATTTTGATGGAAATTATTTGGATGATTTTGAATGGTATCCTTTTGATGTACACAGAATCGGACCCTCAACTGCTGCTCTTGTACATTATACTTTAAAAAGAAAAACACGAGAACATCGTGGCTAAATTTGCTTAATACGGTGCTGTCTGTAAAAACAGTGCGACACCCAACCAAAAAAAAACAACTCAGAGCATCTATTTAGGTGAAGCAGGCTTCGTCCAATTCCAAGAGAAGAATGAAGGCGAGTAAATTTCCGAGTTTCATTTTTTACCAGCATATTTGGCTCGCTTGTTCTACGCAATACCAAATGCCCCCTGAAGCATCAATTCTTGTACATCACGTTTTTGACTCATCAGGTAAGGAACTAACGTTTGGGACACCGCAGATATGTACGACAGTACTAGCCGTCCTCCCAATCAGGATAATCTAAGGACTTCTCAAATCACTACCAAAGACAAATCTGCACAACATATCGTGTTGGAATTGACAAACGCCGACCTTTAGCCTTCCTAAAGTGGTGGTTGAAGTTTAACCGCAAATTACGTCTGGCATCTAGGGGCCGAATTCATCAAGGACTTACGTAACTTTAACGGAGAATTGTAAGCTTATCAAGCGATATGGTGAGCGATAAGCCGCGTTATCTGAACTTTTAACGCGGCTTATCGCTCACCATATCGCTTGATAAGCAGCGTTATCTGAGTTTTGATGTGCTGTGATGTGAAATCGCTGTTAAAAGTTACCGGTGTAACTTTGATGAATCCGGCTCCAGCATGATTCATTGTCAGCCATATCAGTGATAAGTAACGAGACTAGCTGGCTAAACCCAGTTCTGAAAAGTATGTGGTAGAACACCACATTTCTCAGCTTACGCTTCGCTGTCGTTTCCTTTTTGCACTCACGCGCTGTGTGAACATCGAGATATTTCAGAGCTCAAGATATTCAAGAGGACTGAGAACTGCACTGTCAACAACCAACACGACAACTCTACCGAATCTCATAGCGAGTATCAGGAAAGCCAAAAAGAAATCCTGACTTTTAATGCCACTGAAAATTTCGCAGTAGCGTTTTTACATTACCGTGATACCTATTCTGTCTCTTCGCGTAAAACAAATCAAATTCGTACTGCGTGAATGTGCAGTGCTCCATACTGTCTAAATTACGCAAAATAAATTATTAAATATGGTGTGTTTTACAAAGGGTTTAAAACAAGCAATGAAATAATAGGATAACAGTAGTGCATCTCTCTAGCCACGAGCAAAACACGATCCACCTCGCAAACCTTTGACGGTTCTGCTCGAGCTGATGTACATCTACAGGAGGTCATTCTCGCATACGCGTTGCACTTGACATCCCACCGTCGGGAGCAATGGAGCCACAGGCAGTATAGGAACTCACGTGGTGGAGTTCTTCATTAGATTCTACAGTCCCATAAGTTTGATGAGCCTTCTTAGCAAGCTATGCAGGAGGATCATTTTTGTACGCATATGAAAGACAGTGGATAAGGTCGGACCTGTGAAACAGGCTGGATTTTGCTAAGGATTTTGCTGCATGGACCACATCCAGACCGTCTCGAGAACCATTGAACGAGAACCTCGGAAATACCGTCTACCAATAGTTTCCACTTTTTTCGACTACGAGAAGGCGTTCCACAGCTTTTTTGGAGTGAACGACATTCTGTCTGCGCTGATCGGTCAAGGAGTCGCTCGTCGCCGGATGCAAGAACATTGTTCAGCTGCTTCACCGTGTATTATTATTCCCATTGGGAAGGGGGTGCAACCGGGCGACGCCGTGTCCCACAGAACCTGTTGAACGAGCGATTCGTGCTCTTCTAATTCTACCATTGAATCGGAGACATTCCTTCGTTGTTCTCCATTTCAACTCTGACCCTCCAACATGGTTCTGGGCTAAGCAAAGTAGGGAAAGGTAGGACAGCGAACCAACCCAAAAAAGGCCCATTTCATGAAGAACGTCTATTGCGAGGAGAAGGAACTCAACTGCAAGGCTCCGAACTCAGTGAAACTTTACAATCGAATGTTTCATGAACACGAGGAACAACATGAACTACGAGCAGGTTGGAAGGCAAAAAGCTGCGTGGCCGTTTTAGTTGAACCCACACACCATCTGGCGGGCGGTCAATTCTCCCTGGGCTTTGCTTCACAGTGAAGACGTCGGTAGACACAACTTTCACAACAAAGACGCTGATACCACATACAAAGCGCTAGAGCGATGTCTCGTGAAGTACAAGCAACGAAGTCGGCTTATATTTCTTACATACATGACAGCATCAAACTATCTAGTCACAAGGGAAGGGTATGAAGCGTATTCGGAAAGGGAAGCGCGAATCGAACAGGAGAATCTCCACCTCTCAATTAATATAAGAATATGTTTCTTTTTTGCCAAGTCCTTAAGGTCAAGGAGTAGGGGCCCTTGAAGTTACTATGGAGTCTGCCGTGCAATGCCCTTATAGAGCGGTAGAGCTTCTCTTGTACGCCTACGATGCTAAGCAGGCGACTCCGGGCGCAGTGGACGGTGGTCTTACTTCATGCGAGGGAGGCCAGGGTTCGGTTCTTCTGCGTTGCAGCATTTTTGCAAATTCAAGTGACCGGTTGAGATTTCAGAGGTCCTAACGTCTACGCAATTTGAGGCGTTTTCTGCGCAGTTCTCCTGTATGCTGTAGAGGGTAACCTTCTTGTGACTTGTTCACTTCTGACCGCTTTTTAAACGCAATGGGAAGGGTACTCTTCATAATGGTGTAATAGATAAATAAATAAATAAATAAATGTGTGAGCCTTCAACACCGCTAATAAACAGGCGCAAATTGCCTGATGCGGGAGGACTAGTCAAAAAGCGGGCAACGTATAAAAGCTACAGGCTCCTTACAGATTGTTTCCCTACATGGACTAAAGGACTAAAGACATCGGGGAAAACCATCTTGCTGTGATTTTCAAAGGGAGCAGAATGTGACGTCAGTGCTGGTTAAAATATGAAACAAGATTTGCGGAGAACAAAGCATATGCCTACGAATTAGCCCAAACAGCTCTCGATAGATACCGCCTCTCCCTCACCTTTTGTTGTCACCTGGAAATCAGAAGTCCGATGAAGGTTTCCTAAAAGCACAAACAATGTCCGTCGACGGTCGAGTGGTGATCACCAGCTCACGCTGAAGTGTGGCCACCTTTAGACAAGGAATCTTCGAGGAAAGAAATCAAGCTGGCCGAACGGATGGCCTGCATACTCAAAGACTTCGAAGCACGTCAACTTGAAGTTGACGAAGACGAGCAGCTGGAAGTGGTGGAAGAAGAAGAGGAAGATTGGGATCCGCAAGATGAACTGATAGTCGTGGAGAGGCAAGCAAGCAGTGGACATGATAACGTTTTCGGGTGGAACGCTTGTTTAGGAAGGGGAAAGGAGCACCCTCAGTGTGAAGACGTCATCGCCGGCCAGATTCAGGCTGTCGACGTGGGATGAAGTTGTTCAAGAAGCAACTCACTCCTCACTTATTATGCACGACCTTCTTTCTGGTCTGCAAAAAAGGACAGCATCCTGAAGGCAGATGTCGAAGTTGCGGGAAGACGAAGGAGAACGGATTTATTATAATGACATTGAAGGGCGTACCGGTAGTGTACCGAATGCTGTGCCATCCTCACTTTGAAAAGCTGGTTGCTTATGCCTGGTTCAAAACTAGTTATACAACGTCACATCCTGGTCCCTCTGGATGGATATCCGAGCAGGATGGCCTTTCATGGTGCACTTGCTCCATGAAGGGAAACAAACTATGAAGAGCCTGCAGCTTTTATACGCTACGCGTATTGCGACCAGTCCTACTTAACACATTGACGACAATATGAGCCACCGGTGGTTCATACTTGTCTGTCCGCGTGGGACAATATGAGCCACCGGTGGCTCATAACTTTTCGCGCTATTTTTTCTACTGCTACCGTCGGTTTTTATAGATTTTTTATGTTCCCTAATTACTTGTGATATGAGAATGTCCAACAGGAATAAGCAAGAAAATTGTCTTTGCTTTCATTAGATATATCGAATTTAGAAAAAATACTAGTAAGGAGACCAATTCTACAATCAAATCAATTCAAGCCAGTATTTTTCACACATGCTTTGCCCAAAGACATTATTTGGGGTGGTGATCTCAAATCGGACGTCCTTTTTCAAAATATAGGCCGACTACGGTAGGAGTGGGTGCGGTTGAATAAAGCTGCCGGAGTCATGGTCACCGATTTCGCCCAAACATCGCCTATGGAATTTATTTGAGGTGCTGATCACGAATCCGACATCCTGTTTGTTATTACGGTGGACTAGGGTATGTTACGGTAGGTACGGGTGACTAAGGCTGTCGGCGATTACCCGTACCTATCGTAACCTACCGTACTCCACAGTATTACCAAGAAAGGATATCAGATTCGTGATCAGCACCCTAAATTACCCCTCCGGTCGAACGTTGATGGAAAAAAGCACGCAAAACAAAAAAAAAGTGGTCAGCGAGGCACATTATGAGCCACCGGTGGCTCATAGCGGGCGCGTGTCCCACACAGCTTTCTGCCGCAAAACGCGATTGTCGTCAATGTGTTAATGCATTTTGTGCCAGTATGTCACTGGTGTTGAACATTCATACATCATTCATACATTGTATTGAATACCTTGCCCACTGCTTTTTGGTTAAAAACCGGTTAGTAATAAACAGGTCGCAAGAAATTTTTCCTCCACAACATATAGCCGAAAAATTGGCAGAATACGCTGTGCATTTGAACTTACTGGTTGAGAGGTCACGAACTCTCAAATGCAAAAATGCCGCAACGCATGAGAATCGAAACACCAACCTTCCCCGAATGAAGCGACCCTGTTATCCACTGCGCTCCAAGCCACCTGACGGAGGTATCATCGTGGGCGTACAAGACCCCCAGTGCTCGTATGGCACCGATTCTATTGTAACTTCACGGACCCCTACTTCTTGGGTTTAACGACGGTTTAATGGCAAAAAAGAAGCACATTCTCATATTAACTGAGCGGTGGAGATTCGCGACTCGCTCTCCCCGTTCAGACACGCTTCAGACCCTTCCCTTGTTACGCCAGCGCGCTCTCTACGACGAACTCTTACGGCTGCTCATCATTTCTAGATTAATGCGGACGGATCCAAGCGGTTAAATCAGCTTCCTCTATTTCTACCTCCCAATTAGTTTTCGAGAAATCCTTCGGACCAACAACTACGGTGAAAATGATGATATGCTCTGTGCAATCTCTAATACTACTACCAACAGTTATACTCCAACAAATCACCCTTCTTGTCACTCGGTCACACAATCCATGTTTGTTAGAGTCTGAACAAAGGTATGAACAAGCATTCATCTCTATTCATCAGTGTATTCATCTTTAATTCTATTCGCGCTCAACAACTCCAAACTGCTAGTGAGATGCAGGGGAAACACACAAGAACAAGTAGTGATCGACCAAAACATAAGAAGAGTTAATCAACAAGAGGAGCTAGAACAAAGAGGTATCAAACAACAACGATAGACTGATGACAATATAACAATTTATGCAAGTAGTGTCAGCATAAGAACAACGGTAACGAAGCGAAATCCTCTCTGGGTAGCAGATAAGTGATTACTATTCTCTCTGAACTGCCAAGTTTCCATAGTACACTGTAAGAGTCTTAATCTTCTTGTTCAAACAACTCTGCTCGATTTCGCATCTTCCGCCTGGTCCGCCCAGTGCAATCAACTGAAATTGTCGCTATAAAAAATCGCGAACAAAATAAATGAACCGACAAAAACAAAAGCAGGCCAAAAAGGATAAAGGAAATTTTGGGATGCGCCGCGCAATCTACTTCTGCGGGATGTCATGGAGGTGATCTGAATGCGTGTTTGGCCATACAATGACTTGCGGTGACCAGCCGATGTACAACGAGCGCTCTATCCTTTCTAGACAAGCCTGGTACAAATTGCCGATCCCGGAGGGATGGAATGCTTGGTTGGCCTGGGCGGGAATCCGAACCAATAGCCTGACATTGGGTCCACGCGACAGGCGGCACCTCCTCCGAAAGCGCTACAAGCGCCTACTTTGCAGCTTTAGCGGGTAAGAACTAAGCCAAGGAAGCAGGAGATGCGTGCTCAGGTCTGGTAACAAAGTTGTTTTAACGCTTAAGGCAAAAATATAGAAAGGGTAGGAGGCATCAGGACTGCTCTCAATCTCGATTCCTCTTTCGATGTCATAATAAGTCCATTCTAATCGTCTTCGTCACTACCAGGCAGCGTATTCGAACTCACAAACCTTTCGCTACCACTACCACTTTACCGCCATGCAGACATGTTTTATCACAAACATCTACGGAGAATGAGCGTCTCAGACGGCCTTAAAAATCTCGTTTGGCAGCAACTGCTTCTCATCTCCTTCCATGTCGCACATCGTCTCGTGGCGGCGCAGCCGGAGGTTAGCGCTGTCGCGTGACTCCATTTCACGGTTCGAGTCTCGCTTAGCCTAGCCGTCCACCCTTCTGGGCCCTTGGTATCAAACTTCTCTGTGAAGGGTAAAGCACTGATGGGGCACCAAATACGAACTCAAATTGCCTCCACGATACCAAGTGGAAGTAGAACCCGTGACGAACCCAAATAGGGATTGACTAACGTCTCCTTTACTCTTTCTATTCTTTTAACACACACCACACTCATGGTGAATTTCGCGGACGCTATCCAACTAGGAAATGAACTCTGGCGTCAATCACTTCCGATCTTAAAGTGCACCACAATCGATTCCGCAGACTAAAGAATAATGGATAAAGGACGGGGATAGTCAATCCTCGTTGAGATGCGCCACTCATTCTACTTCTTCTGGATGTCGAAGAGCAATTTGAATGCGTGTTGCCAGTGACTTGCGCAGGCCAATCGATGGACATCTCAGGATTTTACCGTCCTCAGCCAAACCTTGCATCAATTCACCGACCCAGCAGGGACAAAAGGCTTGATTGGCCAGGGAGGTAAATCGGGAAAAAAATCTAGAACCGGGTGCACGCCACAGCCGGCGCCTACTCGGCCTGCGCTATCACACGCCCAATTCTGCCGGATATTAAGGGCAAATCATATTGCGCAGTTGACCTCTAACAATTCTTGAAACTGACATCAAATAGGTAAACATACAGTATTATCATTCAAGTTTGCTTTCGTTTAACCAACTTTGAAAGAGCATAAGGCTTAGCTGACCAGGCCATTCGGTGATTTTAAATCTATCCGCAGTGAACAAAAAATCAGGATCTTCTGCCCGATAAGGGACATGCTTCCAAGTATTCGTCTGAGGGGAACAGGTAGTTTCCCTATAGTTCTCCTACTCACTGCTATAGCCACCCTAACCCTAACGATAGTTTACAGATCCAAAGTTGAATAACTGAACACTCACCTGCTTCACTTTTGTGTTCCGTGGCAGAAAGTAAGCGATGTTCGGCGACATTTTACGTGCAGCGGTATAGATGTCGAAGCCATTCGGTGTGAGATCATCAAGGTCAAAATCCTACAACCGATACCACTCTTATTGAGAACGTAGTGAATGCAGAGCACATGAACGATAAATAAAACTTCTGCAATATCGATAAGATTTACCTTGGACTTTAGGTAACCTGGTCCTCCCCAAGGTGGACTCAAAAACACGGCATCTACCTGAAAAACCATTTTGAGCAGGCAGCACGCTAAAGAAGGAATGCCATAAAATAATATTCTCGTGAAAGACAACGTCAAATCTAGCGTTTCAACTCTGTAAGCCCTGTCAGCAACTTAAGGCGTTTGGAATACCTGCCATCTATCATAGGCACAACTTTAGATTTCGGCGCTATAGGACTAGGAAGGGATCCCCATAGCAGGCCTTGAAGTGCAGGTGTAGTATCCTCTCTCCGTTTCGCTCACACTTCCGCTTCCATTTTGGTTTCATGTAGGAGAATGGAATGAACTTCATGATGTGACCAATTACAACATGGTTACGTTGCTTAAACCATAGCCCCGAGTTCTTTCCCAATTCGGCGTTCTCCTCCGATATCGCAGAAGCACAGAAGCCGGCTACAGTATTGTTTGTTTGCTTTCGTCACTGAAAGTGCGCTCGTCTGTTTCATGTTCAATGTTGCCGAAATACGGTAGGGATTTCAAAACCTTCTCGAAAGAAAACACCCTTTCAATCACCTATTTAATGCCGTCTGGTTGAAGAAAACGAGATTTCAATTCCTAACGAGGAAGATACACCTCCAAGTTTGAAGGCGATCACTTCTGTCTTTACTGGCGATGTTTCTAACTATACTTCCTCACCCTTTGTTTGCAACACAATGCTCCAAACCTATACAGCACTACAGCTATAGCATCACTGAACTGATGTCTAGGTTCGAAAAGGAAGGCCCACGGGAGCAGACACTCGACTTCTTTGACACCACGGTGATTCGAGGTTTCCTTATATTTGATACCTTGGTTATTATTACATGTGTAACACTGTGTTGTACACCTGAAAACGGCATGCGTCAAAGCGTCGTCGATAAGTTTTGACTTGACCGGGAAAGAACTGTCGTGACGAAGAATAGAGAATGGTTCTGAAGTATCAAGAAGCTGCATGAACAGATGTGCTATACCTCGATGGGCTTCCCAATATCGTTTGTCCATTTAGCGGCAAAGTGGAAGAAGTCACCACAGACGAATTCGATACGATCCTCGACACCGTACACCTATAACAACAAACAGTGGTGGAGCAAAAATGGATGCGAAGGAATAGGAACTGACTTTATCCATGCATTACGCTAAATTAATTTAGAAACAACCCCGGGAGTAGAAAAAGAATATGCGAACGCCGACAAACCTTTGCATTCTCGCGTGCACACTTCAGCCGCACGGGGTCCAAGTCAATCGCTATGACTGAAATATAATGACGATAAGCTCTTGAGCGATACCAATTCTTGAACATCATTAACCGGTTTTGCATCCACACCTCTGGCTCCTTTCAACGCCAGCTGAATGCTGTTCCCACCGACACCGGCGAATGCATCCACTATCAACACCTCAGGTCGCCGGACCATTCGATCGGCGATATGCTCCGCGATTCGCTCTGGTGTGACAGAAAACCAGCCTTCTGAAACGTCAACGTTGAAATCGCTACACGTTAAGCTTGCTTTTAAGATAACGGAGTTTGCAAAAAAAAATTTCAAAAAAGGTTCCCTTTGGTCAACGTACCTCGATCCATTAATACTCCCTTGTCTAGTTTGGAGAATAAACGATACCTTTGATACCAGTACTTTCTGATCTCCTGTAATGTATTAATAGAAAAAGCGTTGAGGACAAGGACTCTGGACGTTTTAGAACAATATCAAAAACAGCTTGAGTAGGGGACTGTCACCTCTAGTGAATCGTATGCGTAAATTTGCAGCTTATTACGATCAGAATGCGCAGCGGTATCACGAATATTGGGAACAGCAATGTATAACCGACTAAGCCAATGAAAGACGTTTTTTTCTAAAATTCACTGACATCCTAAACGGATCGATCAACTAGGTGGGACGTCGTAGCATCCGAAACAACAAATTAGTTTCTTTTTTCTAGGGAAGGACCTCAGTGGATAGAATTCAAGCTACCCAACTACCAGGAATCGGGGACTATACCCTCACTATCAGATCGAGGATGCACACAAACAGTACAGGGCGGAAACGTGTTCTTATCACTAGCGCGCCAACAGAGCTAGCAAAGATGTCTACACCTCCAGGAATTCATAAAACAGCAACTAAACTCTTGTGGACGCTCCGGTCTGGGGTGCCCTTGGGGAACAAGGAGGGGGAAGAATGTTTGCCTCACAGTACAGCTATCTTTGAAACCCTTGACACTCGTCAAACCGTAAGAACGCTACTCCCTACCTACCTCGTCGCCCTCGAAAGCTTTGTAGGCATTGCTGGCTATGAGGTAGTCATCTTTCAATGGATCGAAAGCGAATGAGATTTCCGCCGCCGCTGCACTGCCAGCATCAGCGTCTCCGCTTCCAGCAGATTCTTCCTGATTGCCTTCATCGTCAGATGAGCCTTGCTCTGTAGTCGCCTGCTCCCTTTAAAGACCCATTATCAAAAAGCCTGCAATATGATACTAGCCAAGGAAAGCAAAACAACACACAGAGCTTACCTATTAAGCACCACCGATATTGAAGCTGCGTGAGGATCATGTACGTCATAGTAGATGTCACTAAATATCTGAAATATAGCACTTCTTCGAAATCAGGAAGGCCAGAAGGACATGGTGTAATATTCATACATTAAGCTGCTCCATAGTTAAATTTCTTCTTCTTCTTCAGCGTTTGTCCCGCTTCGTGGCGGGGTCCGCTATTCTGGTGTCATGACGCCACCTTTCCCGATTCAGTGCTAGATCAGGGTGGACGCTAGCTACTTTCAAGTTCATATGTAACGTATCAGCCCAGCGTTGCTTCGGACGCCCCTAGGCCGCTTTCCTATTACCTCGAAGTTAAGGCCTATCTTGCGGACGCTGTCTTCCTTTCCACGCAGAACGTGGCCGTACCATCGCAAGCGAGTTTCGCGCATCTTGTCAGCTATCGGCGCGACACCGAACCTCTGCCGAATGGCATCGTTTCGGATGCGATCCATGCGCGTGACTCCAGCCGTCCAGCGCAGCATCTTCGTCTCCATGACGCTGAGGCGCGTTTCAACTTCCTTAGCCGCAGGCCAACACTCAGCGCCGTACATCGCTTCTGGCCGGATGACTGCTCTGTAGATCTTCGACTTAAAGCGCTCTGGTATCTTCTTGTCGCAGAGCACGCCAGTCAACGAGCGCCACTTGGACCAAGCTGCACTCACGCGTGAATTCACTTCGACCATCAGTTTGCCTCAGTCGCGACTGCTGATCCCAGATACATAAAGGCCGCAATGCGTGATAGCTCGATGGCGTTAACCTTGATGAAGCTGGACTCAGTAACGTCCGTCGTTAGATATTCGGTCTTCTTCACGTTCAGTTTGAGTCCAAACCGCTCCAAGCGATCACATCAAGCTTGCACCTCTCGCTCGAGTTCACCTTTATCTTCGCTAGCGAGCACCACGTCATCAGCATGAAGCAACGTCCGGGGACGGGCTTCTGAAGATCTCGTGTGATGGCATGCATGACAACAACAAAGAGGAGTGGGGAAAGCGCAGAACCCTGGTGAAACCCGACAGAGATGAGAAACTCCATCGAGGTTCCAGCTGCAGCTTGAACTCGACTCTTTGGACAAGAGTAGAGAATTCGCACCCACTCTATGAGCTCTTCAGGAACTCCATGTTGTCGCAGGGCGTACCATATCACTTCACGCGGTACGCGATCAAAGGCCTTCTCCAAGTCGAGGAAGGCGATATGCACTGGCCTCTGTTTTTCGCGATGCTTATCTTATTCACCGCCAAGACACGTTATGTATTCTACTTCCATTTCGTGAACATCGTAGCATTCCAATGCGTATATGGTCATGCAGTGGCTTGCAGATATGATTCCTTGGAAAAGTCAGCTGTTCACTGCTCCAATACAAGCCAGGAATCACCTCACCGACGCAGGATGGTCTAGTTGAGGTCCGCATCAACGCCGCTGGTTTTGGAAATTAGTAGGCCGTAATAGAAACGAGGCGGGACTAAAGACTATAATAGTCTGGACTAGGTTCGGTAAAGCCTAGAGATGTTTCATTCTGCGTTTCTTCAAAAATGATAGTTTAGAAATTCAGTGCCTCTTCGAGGTCATAATATGTATGTGGCCATGTAGCCATGTGTATCGTTTTCATTTAAAAAGGTTTTCGACAAGATGCACACAAGAACTAAGTGCGTCTCAGTTCCAGATTTGCACCCCCTTCTTCGAGATGTTTGACGCGTCAAATGTTTCCTAAAAAGCCTCCTTGTTGAACTTTGAGCCTTCAACTGACCTCAAAGTGGTATCTTCTAGAAACCATACAAACTGTGAGCAGACCGAATCAAGGAGTGATGTAAAGCATTTGTCTCGAAACTTACTACTAAGGCCGGATTCATGAATGACTTTGCCCGGTTATGTGGGTATAACGTAAAAATTGAAGCATTACCTTGCAATCATAAGAGCTTGGAGGTGGGTGAATTGTGGGATAGAATTCTGAGAGGGACAATAAGCTGACTTTCTTATGACCTGGGGCCGGATTCATCAACGACCTACACTGATTTATCGAAGAAATTACAGCCGAAATTCCTGAAAAAACGCGAATTAACGCGGCCTATCAACAGACGATATGGTGAAATGTTGGCGTTATCAGGAATTTCGGCTGTAATTTCTCTGCTAAATCCCTGTAAGAAGTTCATGAATGGGCCTGGTCATTAAAATTCACTTTATCGCTCTAACGCGCATTTCTCGAGATCGTACAGAAGCATGATACGTGGCTCAGAGGCGAATAACACCGAAACCAGCTCCTTGACCTAACTATACATTTTCGTCCAAACGATGTCAAAATTAAAGATGCTTACTTCGTCATCGCCGTAGATAACCGGGAACCTCCTCTCATGTTTTGCCTTCTTCTTTGGTCTTTCATCATCCGGTTGTTGTTTTTGTTCCCCTTCTGGCGCAATAATGTCAGCGTTGACGTAGCCTGGTACAAACCCCATCTTCTCAATCTAAAATCAAGTACACGTTCAAAGCAGCTCATCAATCTAAAAATGTGAGACAAACGAATAGATTTAATTACCTTCTTAAGGAAGGTTTTGCACCGGTGGCTAGTCAGTGCAATCCGAAACGCAGCGAAATCTTTCTCTGCCAAACTATGGACCTTCTCGCAATGCACAGCAAATAGCTTTTCGTACGTGTTGAACAAGACGTCTTTCGTGAGACCAAAGTACTTCGAGATCTTCTGGAATACATGCTACTGTACGACGAAAGGAACAGAACAGAACATTTATTGAGCCAAAAGAGAATAAAATAGGTTCAGCAAAAGTTGGCCTTTTTCGGAATGGCAAAACCAAAAGAAGTTATTCAGTCAAAAAGTGATACAATATCAGTTAGCACAAAAGATTACACCTAGCGATCGTTTTTTTTAAAGAATAGCTAAAGTAACCTCTTCCTTGGTTTGCATAAAGTAGAAATTGTCTTGCTTTCAAGGAGATTTTATAGTTCTTTCGCTGAAAAAAGAAGAGAAAGGAGAGGAAGATTCACTAGCCAAAGCGTGATGCAAAGGAGACGAGGAGATCATTAGAGCCCTTCTAAATATGATCAGCCTTCGATGTCCTCACAGATGGAGAAACGTTCACGCGAGTGTTTTCGAAATGGAGTGAAATAAACGAACACTTCGAAAGCTATCAGCTGCTGCAGTAGAGGACAAAGGCAAAAACATCACATCCCAGTGATATTGTGACATCAAAATCTGTGTTCCTACCGTAATCATAAACGAACACGTATTTTAGCTTTCGTTTTATTGGCCCAGAGTCTTAACTTGACGACAGCTTGTTTAATTATGAGAAACGTTTGGATTCTTACGGCTTATCCATAATCCAGTCCGGAAACCATATTACTCTGGAAAATCTTGTCTTCAGCTACAGTACTTTCAAATTAGAGAAAAAGAATGGCACTTTGTTGTAAAACTTTGAAAAGCCTCACCTCATCTGTATGCTCATCAATCAAAGCCATCGGTTTGCAATCCTCCACCTGTTTCTTCAAATTGTTCCGATCATCCTCATTCATTATACGTCCGTAATCTTCAAGCCAAGAGCGATAAATTAAATACGAGGCTGTGTCCTAAACACTAGAGATAATAATGCGCGAAGTTCGCTTGCATAGTGTAAGCAGCCAACCTCCCAGTACTCCTCGAATGTCGTATTTCGTAGCCATTTCTGAGCGTCGCTGACTGTGCTCTTTCTTTTCCGGTAATACCTCGTATGTGCGTGCTTCTTCGTAGAACCAAAATGTTTGGGAAGCTCGGACCAGGCATCCGAGGTAAGCTCGAGTGGTCCTGTTCCTGCAAAGTGTATGTCTGACGAGAAAGCTGTGGTCGCGGGAAATAACATTGACCTAGAAGACCTACCATTCTTATCCAAAGCGTCTGATTCTGCAGTTGAGGCCTGAAGAATAAGTCCATCCTCGTTGTCATGATCGGAAAGATCCATAGCCCCAACGGATTCGACTAAACTCTTGGTATCGACAGCTTCAGTTCCACGTTTGCGTTCGCTGAGCTTCACAAGATCCTTGTCACTGAAGAGGCTACCGTAAGGAATGCCCTGTCGCTGCGTGACAACTAACCCCAATACTCTAACACGGGAGTGAGCTGTGACTGAACATTGTGGTTTATTACATTCATCTGACCTATTATTGGAGCTTCTTTTCTTCTTCACAATATGCAAAAATAATTAAGATCTTCAGAAATCCATGGACGGCTCGCTTCGCTTACCGCTGAGGTCTGGGACACAAGGCGATTGAGCTGTTTCACGAAAAATCGCTTCCTTTCAACCGAAGCAAGTTGCTTACTATGTTCTATTGGCGCTCGCAGGTCAGAAAAAACTTATTCCCTTCACATCTTGCCGGTGCTACAGATATTTCTAGGCGTCATCACAAAGAAGTGGGGCCAAGCTGTATAGTTCCAGGCGAAAATAGGGTCGGGGGGAGGGGGGGGGGGGGGGGGGGGAGTTACCATGCCGGGCACCCATTGTGCGTCTCTGCATGCAGCGAATATTAACACACTATTATCTCCTCATTTCGATCGCAGATCCATGTTGTATCCACTTTCGATTTGGGCAAGGGAGGGAACTCCAGGATGTAGGCAATTTTAACGGGCGCGTCACTTGAGCCACACCCTGGAGTCCCTTCCCCTGCCCAAATCTGTGAGAGCACAGAAAGGAGCTATGGCGTTGTCAGTTCCTTTTCTTTACTCTCAGTATGTCTTGTCTCTGTTTTTGTGTTTATGATAATTTTTACGAGGTGACCCCCTCCCGACCATATTTGAGCCTAGTTCCATAATAGGAATGTAACAATGAGCAACGAAGTACTGCCGAACGACGGGTTATTGGTTGAGAAGTGGTTCCTCGGGAGATTCTACTTTTGATATTTCGTTCACGAACAGATACAGTGTGGCATCGTCTTGATGTGACACCTCCGTTATCATAAGTGAGAACATTCCCTGGCTTTTGATGCCGAAGCCATAGAGGATAGAGGATAAATGTTGATGTCAGTCAACCTCTATAAGGGATGCGTCACACATTCTATTTCTACGAGATGTCTTGGATGAAGTTTGAATGCGTGATTGCCTTATACAATGAAATGCGGTGGGAAGCAGATAGGTAAGTCAGTGCCTTATTTTCCCACACAGATCAGGTACCTATCAACCAACCACGGGGGAACCGAAGGTGATTCGCCTAAACGGGTCCCCAATCAAAAGGCTACAGGCAACAGACTGGCGCCTCTTCCGACTGAGCTATTACGCCCCCACCTCAGCCCATTCCTATGCGAGGTAAGATCAACCATAACTAGTACCTGAGCGCGCAGACCTAATGACGTGACGTTAAAGTAAATAACCATGGATGAAATGGTAAGAACGCGACCGCTGGGTAAGAAAACCCTTGGCTTCCCGTCCAGGTACCTTGAATGGACTATCTGTATACACCAAAACAACTCCAAAAGATGCAAACATAAAAGTGAGAGAACATACTTCAAGTGCACTCTGGACAAGCAGCAGTCGTAGTCGACGATTGTGTCGTCCGTCGAGCTCCTTGGCCGAAAAACTGCGTAGAAATCAGCCAGATGCTCCCACGGAAATCGAAACTCGTCGTCACAGGCGGAGTCGTTGTCCTCCATGCGATGAGTCTCACCTTAAAGGCGGACAATTCTCGATGGCTTCAAAAAACAACGAAATACATCCCGATTAAGCATTTCTCTTACTCGCCGGTACACTTACAACCGGAAAAAAACCTGTCCGAGTTGTCCGATGCGCAAAGCCCACAGCCGCGCGATTCAAACCGGATTTTTATTGGCCATGGAGCGCCCTTACTACACGCTCTATAAGCTGGAGCCAGGAATGAGGGAAATTAACGACGCTCTATGGGATTTTTTGCTTATCAGAAGCTCCCCCCCCCCCCCCTCCCGACCCTTTTTGCGCCGGACTAGCACGCAAATATCGCTAGCTGCAGCGACTAGTTTGCAGAGGGATAGGCAAGCACTATTTCTCCTAAGGTTTTAGTTCCGGAGAAGCAGTGCTGCTTTACCGCGACGTGTTTTTTTTAACGTCGTTATCAAGCAAACAGAGAGCCCTAATTAGACGAATAGCCGCTTTTCCATATATGCACGGATCACGGTGTGAGTGACCACTTACGTAGGTTGTCCAAGTCACTAAGGTTACTACAGATTTGGCTCAGAATAAGGCCGACTTCATACTCCTTAGACAAATAGATGAATCCAGAAGCTGAAAACCAACCTAGTCAAGTCCACAACCACCTTCGTGTTCGGCCACACTCAATTTTACATACGTCAGAATAATATAAAACCGGACGGACTCCTTCTCATATTTTCCACCGCGTTGCGACGTTTCCACTGCCGCGCGCGACGTCGCAGATCCCGTGGCGACGTCAGCCTCCATGCATTGGAGCGCGCAATTACGAAGGGTACGCATTAAAAGGGTGGAAGACGGATGCCGGAATGGAAACATTCAGTTTTGCCTCCGCTACCTCTACGGCAGAACTTATGTTTTGAATTCGCACACAACGGGAGGGGAAGGCTTCATTTCGGCAACGAATCATGTGCACTGCGCACTCGGGCTCATGCACTAATTAAACATACAGTTGGCTTATGCCATACAAATCACGTGTACTGCGCACTCGGGCTCATGCCCTACTAAACAATTGGCTTATGCCATACGATATTAGTATGTTCCTGTGACCTGGTCGAGCTAGCTCCGGTCTTGAGCGGATGTTACTCTAACAGCATATAGTGTATCACAATACGGGGTTAACAGAAGTTATAGAAGCGTTCACATACAGAGATCACATTGGCACCGATGGTCAATTAGGAATGACTATAAAGGTGTGGGTTCGGCGTAGGATAAGAACGCTCTCTGGGTTTTCCATCTGCCAACCCTCATGACGTTTTCTGGAGCTATCCCCGCGCGGATCGCCGCTGTCGCGGCTCCACCTCTGAACGAATGTGTGGTAAGTTGTCGCGATCCAAGCCCTGCAGCCTGAAGAGTTTCTTTGATCCTGCGCGTGACGTAGTCTCTGGAAGGGGCTCCTCCCCGCTTGGAACTGAAAAGAAAGTCAAGCGCTGAGCATGTTTCGTTCAGCCTTTTGAACTGTTCCCATAAAAGGAGCTTTCTTCCACCCAGGCGAAATGCCACTTGGGTTCCTACCCCTTGTTGGTCGACTTTTGACCTTTTCAGAAACAGCCACCAAACTGAATCGCCCTTAAAGGTGATATCCCCAAATTGAAGGGTGCATAGTTCACTGACCCTTAAAAAGGCGACATCCATCAGGAGAATATGGTTGCCCCTATAAGATCTATGGTAGAACTGGATTTAAGTGCCCATCCTACTACAGTTTCTATGTCCCCAGGTGTGGATTTTTTTTTCTGTGCACTACTGGTGGACGGGTTCTGTCTGCCCCTTTCAACAACGCTCTTTGCACTTCCTGATCGCCTGCAGGTAGGGGACCGAAAAAGTGACTGAGAGCAGCTATTTGGTAATGTAGCGACTTCAGTTTACCCTGGTCAATAAGCGACGCTAAAAATAAATTCCTAAGCTTATGTAATGCTGAAGCCGGCACATTCCACTTCTCAATAAAGTGGAAAAAATCCTCCCTAACCCTCTTATAGAGAGAGAGCGTTCCTTTCGAGATACATGAATCGAAACAGGATAGAAGAATATTGCTAACGGAAGTTGGGAAGCCAACGCGTGTTGCCATCTCAGCGACTGCACATGCTGCTTCCCTTTTTGGATCCATCGGGATATCTGGAACGAAAATGATGATGCCAATTAACTGACCGTTACTGTGCTCTTGTGGTGCGGAAAGCGATGACCTGTGCTGTGAGGTCGGCCAGTGGCGCGCGGAATACCGTACCCTGCACCTGCGGATACGTGCCGTCTGGGCGCCTTGTATCCCGGTGACCCATTTTCGGAGCACTCGGCGTATCTGCAGGGTACGCCGCCCGATACCGTCGGATATACCGTGTTCTGCCTGTGAGTATTTAAGGGGGGCACACTTGGCCGATATATGTATTTCTCTACATTTTCTACCTCTAGCTCTCTCATTCCTCAACTTGGGGTGGATGGAGGGTCTCGAGCTGCCGAAATAGCCGGAATGGGGACCACTGACCTTGGTGGGCCCCGCCTTTTCGGCGGGTTCCCCCTTGGGGACGCTCTTTGTGGCGAACTCAAAACCCATTTTTGCCTCCGCTACCTCTACGGCAAAACTTATGTTTTGAATTCGCACACAACGGAAATTTAAAGCGCGAGGGTTAGCAGATAAGGAGACAGAAGGCAAAATCAAAACTTAGAGAGGGGTCTTTGAAAGTGTAGGATTGTGAGTTTCCTTTGAGAATAGGGCTACCTGCGGGGAAGATAGTAATCTTTTTAATTTCTGATATCCATTTTCCTTTCTCTCTCAGTTCACCGAAAAATAAATAAGATGCCCACATAGGAAAGCCCAAAATTCCTTTGCTATGGTTCTTCTTTGCCCAGATGACTGTTCTAGCAATCAAATATGGAGGGGCACCCACCACGGTAGAGACTGGGATGCAAATGCATTAAATGATACTGCACTGGGGTCAAACGCTCTAGAAATAAACTTTTCGCACTTGCTGCTTACACTAGACGCGAACATATCTATAGTACATGTACCCCATGCATCTTCTAGTTCTGAAAAGACTTCATCTGTTACGCTCCAGTCATCCAGGTCTATTACACGGGACGCTTCATCCGCTTCGACGTTAAACTCCCTTGCTACCCAGAAAAACTCAGCGTGAATGGAGGCATCTGCACAAAAGCTCCATATTTCTTGTGCAATCTCTTGAAGGTTCTTCTTCGTACTGCCTTTTGTCATGATAGCTACTGCTGCTTGATTATCACAGTGCCAAGCCACTTCTTCACCAAACAAATTACGTCTAAACGCTTTTAAGCCTAGTAGTACTGCAAACCTTTCTCTAGCTGTACTAGATGTGCCCACCAGTTCAGCTGGGAGATTAGATGACCATTTTAATGAGGAGTTGGTGCTTAAATGGAGTACCGCTCCGGCTCCAAATTCTGAGGCGTCCGAAAAACAAACTAGTGCGTCTGACAGTAGATATGCGCCTTCTATAGAATGGCCTTTAAACGTAGAGTTCCAATTTAGCCAACCTGTGATTTCTGATCGCTCTTCATCGGAGAGCGGCCATCTGAAGGATAATGCCGTTCCTTCTCTCTCTTTCTCAGCAATCGCCGACACGACTGCTTTCCACTGTCTTCTCCGACCTGGAGGAATAACTAAATGCATTGAGGCCAAGGTGCCTTGCCATTTGAGTCTCTCCAGAAGAGATGGCCCTCTTATCAATAATAAGCGTCTTGCTAAACGCTTCGCCTTTTCCTTTCTTTCTCTTGTAACATCAATATTGAACTCCTTTAAATCTATCTCATGACCAAGCCATGCTAACTTCTGGAGGGGGCTCCAGGAACACTTCTCTTCGGCTGTGAAGAAGCCGGCATCCTTTAGATCTCTTTTAATCGACTGTATCGATTCTTCGCACCGGTGTGCGGAATCGGCCCAAATCAGGCCGTCGTCTAGGTATAAAGCAACGTTTATACCTTGTGATCTCCATTTTCCTAGTAGTGGTTTTAGCGTTTTGGTAACCACCATGGGGGCGGAAGAAAGACCAAATGAGAGCACTAGAAATTTATATAGGCACCCCTTCCAACAAAAGCCCAGATACTTAGGTTAGTACAGTTAGGGTGAATATGATATGGTGGTACCCGGATTTTAAGTCGAAGGATGCCATAAATCCCTCCTTTGGTAACATTGGTAGTACTTTGGAAAGGTCCTCAAATTTTACTGGAAATCTTTCAAGAGATTTATTTAAGCGGGAGAGGTCTAAAATTAGCCTCAACTTTTTACCCGTTGCGACCGAAAGGGGATTAATTCTCAAAAGAGAGACATCTGTATCAGTTACCACTTGGATCGCCCCGCTAGTAATCAACTTCTTGACCTCATCGTCAACAAAGGCGCTGTACTGCTCAGCAGAGGCCGCGTTAGCTCTTATGAAACATCTTTCTGGCTCTGTTACGAAATCAAGCGAATAACCATCCAACAGCACTCTCCTGCTGAATGAATTGATGTCAAGAGAGGACCAAAACGTCCACATATAATGTATATTTCCAGCTCTGAAGCTTAACTGACCTCTACTGCTTTCCAGGTGCTTTGCACTGCTGCGCGAAGTGACCAAACCGGCCACAGTTGTAGCACATATCCCTTGGCTTTCCAGATTGCTGCTGCGATCTGGAACTTGGGTAGGCGGACGATTGCCTTCCCTGGTAGAAGGGCGAGGCATACTGAAGAGCGTGTGCCCACGACGCACCCCCGTATCGAAAGGGCTTCCTTTTGAGGAATGATTCGTTGAAACGAGGTTTCCACGTGGTAGATCTCTCACTGACGGGTTTCTTCGTCTCCTTCTTATGCGTTCGAATGAAGTCCGCTAGAATAGGGTTAGAAACCTGGAGGTTTTCCGCTCTTGTGCGCTGATCGTAGAACTCGAATACTTCTGGCTCCTTATCAGCGATCACTAAGAGCTCGTTCCGTTGAGCTAGCATCGTGATTGCCTTGTTCAGAGAGTCCTTGACACTGTGCTCAGGCAGAGCTTTCGAAACAGTTCCCAGAATATTGAGCACACTGCTGTTGAACTCAAACTGACGACTTAGTCCCGTCTTCGTAAATAACGGCTTCGATGAGGAGCTCATACCTGTGCTAGTAGCCACTGCCACTGGATCTGCTATCCTTCTAGCTTCAGCAATCAGATCCTTCCAGTCTGCTCGACTCAACGGGAATACTTCGTCGTCTGTTTCGGGCCTAACAGCAATATCAGCATTGTCGTCGTTGTCGTCCATGATATTTGTTGTCGTTCATTAGAGTAATAGTGGGACCAACCACTCTCGAGTTGCCGAAATAGCCGGAATGGGGACCACTGACCTTGGTGGGCCCCGCCTTTTCGGCGGGTTCCCCCTTGGGGACGCTCTTTGTGGCGAACTCAAAACCCCATGAATGTGCGAAAGCGCAGTGCGAAACACGGAGGCGGAAATAATAGAAGACCATCATTTCCCTAAAAATACGGTCAAGATGGCCACCAAAGATTTCGCCGCGTTTCGGATTGCACTGACTAGCCACCGATGCAAAACCTTCCTTGAGAAGGTAGTTAAATCTATTCATTTGTCTCGCATTTTTAGATTGATGAGCTGCTTTGAAGGTGTTCGTGATTTTAGATTGAGAAGATGAGCTTTGTATCAGCCTACGTCAACGCTGACATTATTCTATTCTCTAAATGTTCACCCCGTTGGGAGAGGCATGATCTCATCCGCGCGTTCTGACGTCAAACGTGAACTTGCCAGTTGCTTAACCGCGTATGTGTACTCCCAAGTTAACCCCACTCGCGCCTAAATTGCCACAGGTAGTGACGAGTTTTCCAGGGCGGAGATGGACGAGCTTCCACACCGTATGCGGGCGATTGCCGCGGGACCGGCTGCCAGCTGTGACGCTGTCTCGGTTCGACAGAACCTCGTCGACCTGAGCTTTTCCGTGACTCGATTGGGGTGGGCATGTAATTAGGAAGCGTTCATTTCAGGTAGTAGCGGTAGGATGTGGATAAGTAGAGTTTTTAGAAGAAATAGCCGCAGTGAATACTAGAAAATGATCTCTGAACCTGATACCATGAAAGTGCAGATTTCCACCCTTGACTTCCGCTGTGCTTGCTTCTTCTTATTATGGCTATACAGAAACATTTGCTGGGAGTGATGTGCACGTGGCGAAGTGTTCAGTGGAGGCACTGATGTGAATATAACACAATGCTTACACGCATGTAAGCCTTATCTGTCGATGTAACTCCAAGTGGACCTATGATTCTTGGTTTCATCAAGGGAAAGATAGGCGTTTTGAGTACGGATTAAACGCGAGGCGACTTCTGCTGAAACCGGTTTCCGACGTCTTAGATAGGTCCATATTTTATGTCCCTTTTTTACCAGCAGGTGGAAACGGAAAAGGGCCTTCTTCATCACTAAACGGTTAGGATTTTTTAAAATTCGATTTTGATAAAGATTCTGTTGTTGTGCTCCTTGCAGTTACAACGTTGCGGTTGATGCCAGCACTGAAGGAAAGCGTTGGCTACAAAGGGTTTCAAACGTTACTTCGGAGCGCAAAGACCAACTCCACGTTATTTGGAGAAGTAGGCTATCTAATTTTCAGCTGCTCTTGTAAGTCTCGAACTAGGTTTTGGGGCCAGCCTCAGGCAATTGAGATTTCTGCTTAAAAGTGGTTCTTTAAAGCGAATTAAGAACATCGTTCAACTATCTATTGCAGAACTCCGCACAAATGGGATTTCCACCATAAATGAATTAATACGGACAGGTGTGTGGCAGACAGTTCTTCAAAACAGATATAGCATGTCATCTGGGCCATAGACACTCCTTAGTTGAAGCGAGAAGGGAAGCGCGTGTCACTCCCAGCGGTGGGAACAAACGAAGAGTGAAATCTGCAGCCATCTTGACCGTGTGTTTAGGGAAATAGAGGTTTTCTTTTATTTCTACCTCCATGTTCGTACTGTAGTTACCGCCCATTCCTAGCGTCCGTCTCCTTTTTCAATGCAACTTCCACAGATTCCTGTTATATACGAAAGCATATTCTTAAGAAACGCTCTCCGATATCATCAAATAGTGTCTGCCAGCGAAATGAAGGTTGGTGAGCGTGCAGCCATTTCTTGGTGACTGGTTCGAGCACTTGTCGGGTCCCGCGACGACCGCCTGCATACGGTGCGAAAACTCGTCAAGCCCCGCCCGGACAACTCGTCGCTACCTGTGGCAATTTAGACGCCACTCAGAAAATTGAGAACAAGTTACATGCTCGACTAGGGCTAGTAAATGATTGCCTCACGTAAGAAAAGCGCAAGGTTGAGGTAACTTACAGGCACCCTGCATGTAAGAAAGCAAATCTAGGGCCCCCGAGGGCCCTAGATGTGCAAACTTACATGCAAGATGGAAATAACTCACACTAAGGTCGCTTGTAACTTACAGATAGCAAATCTAGGGCCACCCAGGGGCCCTAGATTTGCTTTCTTACATGCAACATGCAAGCAACTTACACTAAGCTCGCAGGTAGCTTACTTAATTTTCAATGTCGCAAGTACCTTACTCCGTTTTGTAACTAGCAAGCAAAATACGCAAAAGCTACGTGGCATGCAACTAGTCCCGTGCTCTCAGTCTACTCGTAAGGCGCAATATACTTCACGTTGGATTGTCCTAGGGACCCCGCTTTCCGTTGAACAGTACTATAGGTGGTTTGAAGCTGGGGCAGGAGCGCTGAGCACACTATATGTAGGATTGAGATTTCGGTCTGTACGCCTTGTTCAGACATATTTTGTTTATTTTCTAAACTGTTTGAGAGCCTCATATAGGAACATTGAGGCAGTACTCAAACTGTTTAGAAAATAAACAAAATATGTCTGAAGAAGGCGCACAGACCGAAATCTCAAACCGATAGTGTGCTCAGCGCTCCTGGACCCCAGCTTCAAACCACCTGCCAGCACTGTTCAATGGCGAGCGGGGTGCCTAAGACAATCCAACGTGAAGTATATTGCGCCTTACGAGTAGATTGGGAGCACGAGCCTAGTTGCATGTAGATATCGCACCTAGTTGCATGCCACGTAGCTTTTGCGTATGTTTGTATTTTTCTTCCTTTTACGATTTATCTCTCGGCTGTTATGTGTTGTTACTTGCGACATTGAAATTAAATGTCTTGTCGTTTCTGTATATTTTTTTTAAGATGCGCGTGGTTTCCATAAAGTTTATTGTCACATGGACTACTCTACATAGCGGTATAAAAAATGTTTTCAAGTGCACGTAATGCACAACACGAGATCGAACATGATATCGTAAAACACAGAAGTGGCAATGTAGAAATTGTCGTGCGGCTTCATTCTTGACTGTAATCGAAGAAGCCAGCGCCATACTGGCATCACTCTCCGCCGAGTCCACAGTCCGCTGCGACGCTTCCAGTCCGCCGTCGGTGCTCTGCGAGGAGGGTCGTGACATAATTGTGTCACTATCGACGGCGACGGAGCTGGTGGACTGCTCAGCTGCATCCTGACTTTTCATGTTCCGGCGGAAGTTGGTGCTGAAACAACATTTTTGTTGTGTAGGAATGTGGATTGTGAGTATTCAATTTATTACGTAGAGCGCCACAGTTATCATATTGAAGACGTCGAAATAGAAGGACGTCCGGACCTCCTTATTTGCCTTCTCGTACATGGCCTTCACGAAATCTAAAAGGTGATGAGTTGGTTGTAGAAACATGAGTTCGTGTAATGTCACTACTTACTTATGACCAGTTCTGATTCGAAGTCGACGTACTGGTTTTTCCTTTTTCTGGTCCGCGCCGTAAGTCCGGGCCAGACGTCATGAGAATACATCTAAAAGTTTAGATGCTTACGTGGGATACCCTTAGGTCGAGAAGGCTAACGCGTACGCGTCCTAACACCAACCTCCGACACGGCGTGGTGGAAGAACTTATTGAAAAGTTGACGTATTCCGACGTCGACGAGGGCACCCGAGACTTGCACTGGAGCCGTGTGTAGAGGGCGGACAGGTCTCCTCCTTTGAAGACGCATGCTAAGTGTGGACAAGGATCGTGAATTCTCCGGGAGGCACATCAAGTGCTCCAAATTCTGTCGACGGCTCGAACGTCTCGTCACTGCTTTCCTGGTAAATCTTTTTCATCAGCGCCAACAAAGCAGAGACCGCAGACCTCACTTGGTCTCGAAGGAGTCGAATCTGAGCAGAGAAGCCGATTACACTAACCAGAGATGATTCGGTCGTAATATTGTAAACTAACTGTTATTGCCGGCTTCAACTGCCTCTAGCGGCGCACTATCTCCTCAGAATTCTGTGCAGAAATGACGTCGTCGATAAGGCTGGAGAGGTCCGTGGGAAAGACGTCGTCCTTAACCGCATTCTGAAGGGGAAGTACTCAGCTGCAGTTACCGTGAAGGAACCGAAACCAAAGCTTTATGAGAGAACTACCAATGTTTCCTGTCAATGAATAATTTTTCGCGATTGTAAGGACGAGAGCGAAAAAACCAAAAGAAAACATCTAAATTGAACGCAAGAAGTGGGTTTGCTTGAGCAGCTCGATTTTGCGGGATAATGGGGAAATGGAGTGAACAAGGGCGGATGAAATGAAGGAGAGGGAAGAGGTGTGAGAGTTTCTCTCCTAAAAGTAAGAGCAGCGTCATGAGAAGCATTTAATACATTCGAACAACACAAAATTGCAAACATAAAATGGAATACGGTGGACGAATCCCGGCCTCAAGTTTTCTCGTCATTCGCCTAATGCGAATTCCTCAAATGGGATAGCAAAAGGTCACTCTCTCGGCCACGTAGAGAGGACCACGCATCCCAGCACACATCGAGTTTCCCACTGCTCCTGCTATTAGGAGACCCCCTCCCCTGATAGGACCACCATCCGATATAAACATTGCAAATGATCGTAGAAGATTAAAGAAGGATTAAATAGTGACAAGGTTACATCAACAAAACATGGCGAATTCACGCGTTAGAATAAAGAGTTAAAAAAAGAAAACTATTGCTCCTGCTTCAATCGAATCAGAGTTATGCGTTGACAACAAGAACTCCTCGGTTTTTCCCAGTCCCCGACAATTCCTCAGCATCACCTGACATCGAAAACGACTTGTACATACTTCTCATCCACATTGCCCCCCCCTTCCCCCTTCACCCTCCTTCCACCCTCGTAGCTGCCCGCAACGACAATTGAATGGGAAAGAGCAAAAACAGTGGCAACAGCTATCGAAATGTTGAAGCTACGAAAGCCCGCGCTTTGCGGGTTTTCGCGGCTTCTAGACGGTTCGCGGGCGCTCGGACGACCGCTCACGGCCGTGGCGGATCGATAAATGACCTTATGACGAGCCGCTATCGATCGTTCATCTCTCGCCATTAACTTATGCGCTTCTGGTTAACTTACTCTTCGGATTCTTCTTTACTCTAGATTAGGAAATCACGGAGCCCAAAATTCAACAATCCCAGTGCTTCCGCTCTTAGGAGCCCCCACCCCCCCCCCCTCCCGATAGGACCATCACTCGATATAAATACTTCAAATGATCGTAGCAGTTTAAAGGAACACAGAAATACTGACACGGTTACATCATCAAAACACGGCGAATTCACGCATTGGAATAAACAGTGAAACACAATAGTCTTGCTTCAATCGACTCAGTTGTACGTTGACAACAACTTCTCGCTTTTTTCAGTCCCCGACACAAGAAGCGATGGAATATCGCATCTTGTGACATCGAAAACGACATGTACATACTTCTTCTCCATATCGCCCCCCCCATCCACCCTCGTAGCCACCCCAATGAGGATTGAACATCACTAGTCCTCAGAATAGAACAGGATCGAGCACATACATGACAACATGACAACAGTGATTGTAATCGACATGTCGAAGCCGCGAAAGCACGCGCCTTGCGGGCTTTCCCAGCTTCTAGACAGTTCGCGGGCGCTCGCACGACCGCTCCCGGCCGCCGCAGACGGAAAAATGAGTCGATAACGCTTAGCCATCCCTTACGTGCATCTTTACACGTCCTGTGCAAGCTACGTGCAAACCCAGCGCAAGTAACTTACGCAGCAAGTAACTTACACACTTCTGGCTAACTTAATTGTATGTAGTACACATTGTAAGTATGTTATACTTTGCTTACATGCGACTTTAACCCGGCCTGATGACGCTTAGTCATCCCTTACGTGCATCTTTACACGTCCTGTGTGAGTTACGTGCAAGTCTAATCTCCAGTAAGTTACTTACTCACTTCTGGGTTAGTTACGCTTAAGTGAAAAAGCCCTCTGAGCCTCCTCATCTACATGCACGTTAGTTGCGCGTAACATACACCTCTAGGGCCCGCGGAATGCTAGCAGGCGTGTCGCAGGTGGCTTAACCGCGGGAAATAGGGTACAAGTAACTTGTGCGCAACGTTTGGAGGCACAAGTAAGTTAATTCGCAGCCCTTGAGTCGCACGTTTCTTACCTAAAGCTTCCGAGACGGTGACCAGTTGCTTACGTGCATCCTTTCGCGCCCTACGCATGTTACGTGCGAGCTTAAACACTGCCAATTAGCTTACGCACTTTTACGTATCTTACGCACTAGCTCTCAATTATCTTACTCGCTTTTACGTAACTTACGCACAAGCAAACTTCACCTTAAAGGGCATTTTAGACCCTCTACGTAACTTACATAGGTCATCGAAAAGATACAGTAAATGATTTCCTAGTATTTTGGGCCCAGGTTAGTTAATTTGGAGCTCTTAAGCCACAAGTAACTTGTCTCCACTTTTCTGAGGAGTCTTAACCCCGTACGTGAACCTGCAAGTTACTTAATCGCGAGACGTAGTCGCATGTAACTTATTTTGAAGATATAAAGATGCAAGTCACTCGTTCAAAATGTATTCCTGCAGGCAGAAACTCTCCTGCAGTAACACTTCTTGCACGCAGGCTTCATCAAAACTGCCACTGTGATTAGTTAGTTACCTGCAACCTTAGTATTCCTGCGTCCAACATTTCAGATTAGTTATCCGCGAGAAATTAGACGCGAGTAACTTAATTCGGAGGTGTAAAGCCGCGAGTAACTTATTTTAGGGGCTAATAAGGCTCAAGTAACTTGCTAAAAATTTTCTGGGCAGCAGGGCTTTTAGGGCTAGAAGTATCGTGTGGGAATGAACGAGCGGTGGCGTAGGCGTGAGGCCCCGGCCAATAACTAGAAATGGTTTGCTTCCTTCTGCAGGTTCTTAGATTCTACTCCTGCTAAAAAGGGGAGTCAAGGAGGCACACAGACAAACATACAACGAGCCAACACAGCATCAACTTTTCATGGTTACTCTTCGTAAAAGCTCAACCACGTCCTTTTCTTTCTGTTAGAATCGTCGTTCTATCCAAGGGTGCACACAAAATTTTGTGCGTAAAATTTTTTTAACGAAATTTCTTAACGGAAAATTTTCGTTAAATTTTCGGTAAGTCGTTAAATTTCGTTAAAAAATACAATTAGCTGCAAACCATTATTCCAAGTGAAAAATCAAGGAAAACCTTATGCGTGTCGAATTCAGGTGGTCAACAGCTAAAGTTCAAGGAATGAAGTGTACCACTGCAATGTAAAATAAACAATTCAATGCCAACAAATTCAGAAAAATATACAGACCTTCCTCAACAAATTATCTGCAGGGTGTGGAATAAGAACAAGTATGGAATCATCACTCAAGATGATCACCGACAAGGCATCCTAAAATGTGCGATCAGGCAGGTACCCGGAGTTCCCCCTTTCCATTTCTTTTGTCTGACTGATCTACGAGCATATGCAACCTCGATGCGGGCATCAGCCCACTAAGTACCGGAAGAACTAAGAAAAATACAATTAAAAGCCTAACAGTGGAATGTTAACACGTTTCGAACGCACGATTTTAGAGAGCCTGGTGCGTGGGACCAATCCATTTTTTGCACCGTGACACGACATCGTGTCACACCGGTTCCTCACTGCCGAAAAGGTGTGACACGCTATCAATGTGCTAACGTTCAGGAAAAGTAGCCTTCGTTTTTCTAAAATCGTTCAAAATACGCCCGACGACCGGAAACATGCTTGGGGGCTCAGCGAAAAAAATTCTAGCTCCAAAATGCAGTAAAGGATAAGGATAAATGACGACGTTACTTAATCCCTTTTGAGATGCGCCACGCTTTCTACTTCTAGGGAATATCGTGGGCGCGATTCGAATGCGTATTTAGGCATAGAATTCTTGCGGTGGCCAGCTGATGAAGAAATCATCGCTTTATCCTTCCCATACAAGTCTGGTAGCAATTCTCCGACCCCGGAGGGATAGAAGGCTTGGTTGACCAGGGTGAAACCAGGAACATGGTATCGGTTGGACGCGACGGCCGGCACCTCCGACTGCGCTACATGCGCTCCCAGAATGCATTTTTCCAAAAATTCAAGACAAATTCATGGAGAAATTAAAATATTCTTGCTGATTTCAATAGTTTTTTCTTCAGGAACAGTCCTAGTGAGACCTGCAATATTAGAGAATACTAAGGGAATGTGACAAACTCATTGAGAAGAGGTTCGTTAAAAATTCCTTTCTTAAATTTCTAAAAATTTCCGTTAAGTCGTTAAGCCAGATTCTAACGAAAAATGCCGTTAATTCGTTAAATTCTTTAAATCGTTAACCGTTAAATGTGCACCCTTGGTTCTATCGGAATGCGGAGCTTGATTCTAAATAGGGGGATTGCGTTCATAGAGATGGTAAAGTTTTCACTGATTTTCACTCATTTTACAAGAAAACGTACAATTTGAATGAAGACATGTTTGGAAGATACAATCGTCCATTGCCATGCAGACGCGATGCAGCAGGTGTTCGCGTCGAACATCGCTCGAGAAAGTTCGAGACATCTCCTTCGCGGGACACTCGAGGCACTTTGGAATGACGAACACGAATCCTGGGGTAAGCCGGAGGGAGGATTGTCTGGCGTTGAGCGAAGAACTAGCACCCAACTTGGAGCTCTGTAGGCTTCGATCTAGCGTTCTGACATACAGTGCATTTAGGTTGGGTGATCCCGGGAAGAAAAATCGCAATGTAATGTCACCTCAGTTGGTCTTTGCAACCTCACCACTGATCCTGTCATTATTTTTTTAAGAGGACCATACCATGAGGTGAGATGGTGTTCGGGCGAATTGCGCTGTAGGTAGGTATTCCCGACTTCTCCAGGCTCCGAAGAAGGCAGCGTTGCTGAACTATCAGCCAGAATGAAATTCTTAAGTCTTGATCAACAGCTTTTCAAGACCATACCATTTTGAATGTGACAATTGCTATACAAGTTTATCAAACTTAGATGATTAACCTTTATTTACAAAGTATTTATATTTATACATTTTATAAGATAAAGGGTGGAAGAAGAGGGGATAGAGGAAGCAACAGACAAGAACTCTGAGGGAATGAGAGATACATTGCCGAGCTTAACCCTATTGTCAGAATGGACATGTCTTAGCTCCTGTGTTTTTAGACATTTGTGTTATCAGCTAGTACCAACAATACAACACAAGGCAATATAATATTACAACACAGTCAAATACTAGAGACATACACCCTTATTGTAAATGCTTTAATGAATTGCTGCATTACATATACTCGATGAAGTGACGGCGTTTTTGAATTGGAGAATACCTGTACTGGATGTTCAGTCAGCAGAGGAGCTTAGACAAGCCTACATCCACCACGACATGGAGTGTCCAGCGTTGAATCTTCAGAAGCTTGGTGATTCAAAATGGGAGGGCTCCTGCGGGGACTAGGGGAAGTTTGTTGGTCGTTTTAGATGCGACCTCAATACTTTCGAATAAGACGATTACAGTAGCGATAATTGTAAGGTGCATTTCACTAGGTATGTGTTACACAACGTTCTATGCAGCTCAGAAATATCTCCTTAACAATTTCGCTGCAATGCGTATGGGCTATTCTGTAGAAATTGGTTGGGCTATTCTCTAGAAATTCGTTTTAATTGAGCAGTGACCAGTGGTTTAAAGCGCTTGTGCTTTATAATGTCCTAACTAATAGTCTACTCCAATGCTGTTATCGGAGTCCGAGTTCGAAATAGTCGTGGAAGTAGATTTCTCTGAGATGCTTCAGAAGGTACTCGTTTGATAATAGTTGTCGCTCAACCTTCCTTCTCATCGGTGAATTCGCTGACATATGAGGCACCGATCCCTCTGAAAAAAGCGTTACATATCGTGTAGGAAATTTAAAAGAATAAAGGGCGATGTTAGTCGATTCTTTGCAGAATGCGTCACGCATTCTACTTCTACGAGATGTCGTCGAGGCAGTTTGAAACCGTATCTATGGCTGGAAGGTGATTTGAGTGAGTATTTGGCCTTATAATGACTTACGGCGGCCAATCCATAGGTAGTTCAGTATTTGTTCCGCCCAGACAACTCTCATATCAATTCAGCGACCCCAGAGGGATGTAAGCTTGGTTGCCTTGGGAGGGGGGAACCCGATCCAGGAACCTAGAGCCTCTCCGACCGCTCATAACGCTCTCGTTCGCTGTGAGGAGCGGTCATGGAAATGTCGTCTCGTCGTCGAACACCTTGCAGTTTCCCCTCACATTTCCTAACACTTCTCTTATAGATTTTGGCCCATTTCCGATGATTAAGGGTCTAAGCATTTTTAAGACGTTTCGACACCCAACTAACGTTTGCCGCGCCTTAGCGCTTATTTAGAAAATGTGAAAGAAAAAGCAAAAAACAAGTATAACCCACTTAGCATTTCCGCGTGAATGACAGCTCGCTGGTCAGCAGGAACTCCTGCTTTTCTGTATATATAGCCGAACTCATTCGCTACTCGTGGTACTCGTTCAGGACCGTCGTGATAATTTATATATATGAAATCCTTCTTGTGCTTTTCAAATTCGCAGTACAGTACCGGACGCGTCTTTTGAATAGACGCCGAAAAAACCGCACTTTTGCGGTTTTTTCGGCGTCTATTCAAAAGACGCGTCCGGTACTGTACCTGTAAGCTTGTGAATACTCATGAAGGTGATTAAGGTTGGTAACAGATAGAAGACGTATTTTGCGTCCTGACAATTTTTATTTGTAACCGTTTAGTGGACCATATAAACCAGACTACAAATACACTTTCAACAGGCAAAAAAACACATAAACAAATCTTAACGAAATCATAAATTTTGACAAACGTGCTAAAAAAGGTTTATTACTGCCTAGACCATCGTCCTCGAACAATGTATACAGTGTCGAGTAATGCAATCAGTCCGATTTTTGGCTTTTTTGTGACAGAAATGTTTTATGGATGCATCGGAACGCATGAATAATGCGCTTGCACAGCTTGTGCCAATGATTCCTTGGTTTTAGAAGTAAATTCTGCTTATGATGTGTTCCGCAGTAGCGTTTCAGTTCTTGGATTTTGTAAAGATTCTAGTAAAAAAATTTCTAGCTGAACCTTGAAAGAAATCGAATGTTTCAGGGTTCAGCTAAAAACTAAAAATTCCGTGGTCTAGGTAAATAGGCATTTGGAACCAATGAAGAGTGAAGTGAAGTGATGTAACAAGGTAGGGTTTGAAGCATATGTTTGTATGGATAAAGTGAGTCATATAGGAAGAATTTCCATCCTTCAATTAGTATAAAGTGTGTTTCGTTTTGCAAAGTCGTTAAACCAAAGGGCAGTAGTTCTTCAAAACTTATTATGAAATCGCGACGGCTTAGAGCCTTAGAGCTCTGAAGTTAGTCAGTCATCTGTTTGACAACCGATACCTTGCCGTTCGCGGCGCAGAGGGTTGCTGTGCACAGCTGTGCGGAAGTTCTTTCGAGAAAAGCGGAACACGAAACGAAAGGGCTCAAAAATGGGCGGAAACCGGAATACGAAACACAGAACGGAAATAACTCAAAACCCACTACTTCATTTAATTTTCATAAATATATATCCACAATGGTAATAACAAAGTTGCTGTTAATGAATTTAGGAAGCAGGCGAGGCAGCATGCGCCACTTTTCCAGCAATATATCACAATAAAAAATTCTTGTATTCGTATCAGTACTAAAATGAATTTTCAAATATTACCAGTGTAACAAATCGCAGTTTATGCAAAATCCGTCTGTAAATAGAAAAAAATATGTAAAACACAACGAAGCCAGCTGGCGATTAAGATGCCAGATATTTCGCCACTCATGACACCTGTCGGGGTCTTATGGAGTGTCCCACATTTATCCTAATTGGGAGGGTGCAGCGCTAAGGTTACAGCTGCGTTCAGCACCCACGATACGACACCCTTTCTCTGAGTTCGCACGGATACCACAGTAACACTTGGCAGTAGCTGAAGCTCTGGAACAAATTCAAAGGAGAGGGTGAAAGCTAAAGACACTGCACCCCCTTCTCGGACTAGGATAGATCCAATGTTCCCTATGAAAAGCAATGTTAGCAACCTGGAAGTGTTTATAGAACTCTGATCTAAAATTGGTGTTCCAGGTCAGACCTAAGATTTTTAGGGAAAAGATAAACATGCTCCAGATGGGGAATTTGGCTCTTGATTCAAACACTCGTAAAACCTTCTTTGGCCTTATATCATTCGGTAGTACATCGTTTCAAGAAAAGGAAAAAGAATCCAATTTGGTTACCACACTGTTTTGGCATCAGGATGCACCACCGGTTTGAAAGCAACACAATCACAAAAAAAGGCGACGCGCAGTTAATCTCTTTCTTCAGCATTTCGTTTAAGTTCAAGAGGTGAATGAAGGCAGTGTGAAACAATCAATGAGCGAAAAGTCACCATTTCCGTTCCGTATTCCAGCCCAAGAGAGAGCGGAACACGGAACGGAACAGAAGGACTAAAACGGCCGAAAACCGGAATTGGGAAAACGGGAACGGAAATTCTGCACATCCCTGTTGCTGCGTGTATTCATGGGATTGATCTCGGAAGGGCAGCTCTCCTATGCCGTGGCGTTTTTTGCATTTCTACTAGTGGGTTGAGATTTGAAGGGTGCGACTGCTACACAATCTCCAGATGCTCCCTGCACATTTCCCTGTTGTGACCGCTAATCTCATTTCCTGTCAATTTTTGAACAAGGCGTAATGCTTTGCACTTGGAGGCCAGTTAGAATCAATCAAACCACAACGGCTACCTCCAGCAGAATACAGTTGGAAAACATGCAGAAAGCGCCGCCTGATATTGTACAGAAGTCAGAAACCTTGAAATCTCAGCCAGACAGTGGAAATGCAAAAGTACGGAATGTCGATCTCATGAAATTCAACTGTGCCCCAAACGGCTTAGTATCCTGTGCGTATCTATCGTGGGGTTTCCGGCCATTGTAGCCGTTTTCGTAGGTCCGACCGACCGCTCCGCCCATCGTTAGTGAGCGGCTAACCAAGTCTTTGTCTTCATGCAGTCGCGGGGCACAATGTATGTCTTTTCAAACAATGCAAACATCACTTTTTAGAGCACCCTGTTTTATAATATTCAGAAAATCCTAAACGACCGGGTTCGGAATAGTCAACGTCAATCAATGACTTTTTGGGTTGCGCCGCGTTCTCTACTTCAGGTAAAGCCGTGGAGGTAATTTATGCGCACGCTTCATCTGTATCAATGGACTGCGGTGGGAAGCCTGGAAAGCCGAGGTTCTCATTCTTTCCAGAGTATAGCAGAAATCTACAAATTTCGAGCCGATGTAAAGCGTGACCCAAACTATTATGGATATGAACAGTAGCGCTGTGGTCGCCTTCATGTTCTGCCCAGTACCGCGGAGGTCTTAACGAAAAAACACTCGCTGTGCTTCGCTCATCCGGCCACACCAATTCAGTAATTTACCGTCCTACTCTTGCAAGAAAAACAGATTTCAGAAAAGAACATACCACGTTTGTGGGGCGAAATGATCGGCCAAGACGTTGTTCATATGTGTCCTCTCCATTCGATTATTGTAGAAGTCGAAGAGAAATCGATGAAGACCTTCCACAAAGCATCGCATATCCGACCCGCATCCAAAGCATCTTCCTGTCGCATTGTAAATGCGAGGGCTGAAGATCATATCAATCTCGCGAAAAACGTTTGGCTAGGTTGCTCGTAAAATTCAGAGGTTCTCGACGTGACATAAAAGAGATATTTTTAGATGAAAGATCAACGATGGCCTAATTCGTCGTAAATTCCAAGCGGTTTTAAAATACTTGCAACTCATCAAAGACAGGAATTATAGAATGCATGATATTCTCATTCCAAATTTTTTCGACATTTCTGGAATCAAACTGAAACGTTTCAAATCAAAGTCTACGCCCCCAGCTTTAAAGCGGGCACGGTTTGAAGAGGTCGACATAAAATTTCGTTTCTAAAAATCTATTTTTAATTTATTTGAAAAAGTAGTATTCTCCATACACGGGGTCCAAAAAGACAACCCACTGTTCAATGCTTTTGTGCTGGAACAGAATGTTATACACCTGATCTTCGTCTTCAGATACTCGCTGTTCTACCGTCGAAGTCCCTCAATTGCTAACTTATGGCGTGGCGACGTTGTTTCCCGTCAAAGGTGGATCCGCCTTGAAGCTCGTTCTGCACCGAAGCATTAAAACATTGAGAACATCGTAAACGTGTTTTGCTATTCTTTCAGAAAAATGATAGTTCTTGTTGGCAAGCAGCGCTGTGAACTCGTCCAGTTGATTGCCATGTTTTTTTTTTTTTTTGAATGACAGAGAAAATTCTGCCTGATGGAGTTCTGTTATAAATCAACGGCACAGCAAGAATAGTCACAAATAACGCATAATTCTTCACTCTGCGGCTCAATCTAAACACGATTTCGCTACCAATCGGATGAGCTTAGCTACGAGCTGAACATTAAAATAAGTCGAAAGACACTCGTATTAGATCGTTTTCCACCTCAAATTCTGTTAGAGTCTTCGTGGCAACGAATGTTCCCGTTTCAGGCATTGTATACAGTTCTGAAAACGCAGAATATCCGCTTTCTTAGCATTTATAGCTTTTATGACATAAATGCCTGTTTCAGAGTTTTCGACGTAGTTTTTACATATGAATCAACGTGATATTCGGGTGCTGTATTTATGTGAATGGAAAAGTGGACACTATGCCACGGCCGCAGCTCGTAACACCAACGTTACACATGGGGAGGGTTTCGCTAGGGAACGCACAATTCGCTACTGGTTCGAAAGGTTTCGATCTGCAGATGAAAGTCTCGAAGATGAAGGCCGAGGTAGGCCACCGTCACTCCTGAACGACGACCAACTCAAAACCTTGGGGCAGCACTATCAGCCGCCACCTAAATGCGATCGGAAAAGTAAGGAAACTGGATGAATGGATCCTGACGACAAGCATTCTCCATGGAAGGATTCCCCGCCCCATTCGACCGCGTGCGCGCTCTCTGGCTTTATTTTACTTCCCTCTATTCTGGACGTAGCCCGAAGACTACGCATAATATAAAACATAACGAAATGTAAAATTCAAAGAAGTAAAGAAAGGTGTAAAATAATAGAATTTTTTAATTAATTAAAAGAATGATATGTCACAAATTATAAAACATTAAAAGGTTCGTTTCGCCACTGCCTTCAGACGAACCTTTGTGTAATGCTCCTCAAAACAAAAACAAAAAACAAAAAAACTGTATATGTTTTCTTGTGTATAAAACAACAAACAAAAACAAACACAAACACCAGCACAATTGAGCCAGAGAACAGCATATGACAAAACAGCATCATTACTTCCTGAATAAAACAGAATAAAAGCGAATCAAAAGAAAAAATCAGGACACCTCTCCTACAGCCTTATTTGCCTTAGCTTTAAAAGAGCCAAGAGTCAAGTGTGGGAAGTTCTCTTTGCTTGCCGTGTCCTATTTTTGGCCTCGTTTTGCTTTGTGGTTTCTTCCTAAAGCAGGCTTATCGCGCTAATCTTCTTTCCTATTCTCTTGTGGGTATTCACGTGCTCTTATAGTGCGGTTTTGCACACATCGAAGTTCATTTTGGTTGTCATGTATTGTTCGCATAGTGTAGCTATGTTTTCTTCATGTTCATCATTGTTTATCATCATATCGCTTACCATCGATTATCGTTGTTCGCTATCCGCGTGTATGTTTATTCTGTGTACTTAAAGAGTGAAGGTTTAATTACCCAAGTTTAGGGTGATCTTCAACGCTTGTTGTCGCATTCCTATCTAATCCCGTGTGGTAGGACTATTTGTGTTGGATCGCTTCAGATCCCGCACAAACTGACCGCCGGACAGATGCCGAAGCGCCATGGTACCTGTGTTCCGTCAAGGCTGCGCAATCTAGGGGTGCCTTTTTCGGAGAGGATCGTGACATGCGACGAAAAATGGATATTTATATGAAAATTATCGTCGCTACACGATTGCTGGACAAGAACGAGAGTCCCAAGGAGATGCCGAAACCAAGTCTCCATCCAAAGAAGGCTATGGTGACCGTATGGTAGACAATGGCTGGTATAGACCATTATAAATTCATATATACTGGAGGATCCATTACAGTGAAGAAGTACTGTGCCGAATTTGAAGAGCGCACCAGAAGTTGATTGAGCCACAGCCAGCTTTGGTCAATTAAAGAGTCTCAATCCTATTCATGACAACGCGCGTCCGCGCGTTTCAAAAATTGTTGTCCAGAAACTTGATAAATTGGGATACGAAACTCTGCCACATCGATCATATTCTCCAAATCTGCCCCTACCAGTTATCATTCTTCAAGCATTTAGATCATCATGTGAAGGATGTAAAATTCAGCAGCCAAGATGATGTCGAAAGTGACTTCCTATGTTTTGTTAATTCTCGTATTTCTGTTTTTTGAAAAGATGGTATGTCTAAGCTATTGCCCGTTGGAAAATGTGTATTAATTGTAATGGATTTTATTTCGAGAAATAAAATTGCTTCCAATTAAAGTTATGATCTGTCAAAGTTTTCAGTCCAAATGCTATTCGTCCGAGGTCTCTATCAAGTGAAAGAAAGTTTTAAAGACTGCGTCCAGTTCATTACTTTTATCCAGGCTGCAAAGCACGCTGCGGAATGAGCACGCAAAAATTTTGATGAACAAAAGAATCAACAATGAAGGAAGTATGGTTTTTGAACCTGAATACCTTGCAGCCATTCAACTATACGCCTTGTATGCTATTGTACGTTTTGCTAAATATAAACGTGTAGTTGGGTTATTTAAGATGTAGTCACTTTGAAAACATTTCAAACCTCAAGGAGGATTCTCTGTGAAGATTATGAGAGTTTTTTGTAGCAAACAAGAAGGTGATTTTGTTTGTCCAGTGCCGTACCTGAGGCATATGTGGATATATGCACTTAAAAAGCGATCGACTGGCTGGCGAAGCACGGCGAAGAGCAGCATTTTCGGTCCCATTGCTTTAGCGGTCTCGTCGAAACTGCTGCGAGTAGAATTGAACTTCAAGCATTCACTGCAAAATGGAAACATTTAGGTCCAATACGTATGTAGTTGTCTCTGAACTACGATTAAAACTCATGTGTTCCAGGAATCTGTGCTTATGGTTCGATGAACAACATCAAATTCCTCAGGGTCATTCAGATAACAAAATGTTGCAGTGCGAATGGTTGCCATGTTCTTTTCAATTTTGCACGCCGCCAAATGATACCGTGGGACTGTCTGAAAAGGAGCATTACTGAACATTAAACCTGGACGTTGGATAAAAGAGAACCATCATACTTCTATCATCTTTACTTAATATATTTTCATTCTACATGCTTTAGAACTGTTTTGAAATATAATCTAATCGTAATTATGCGTTGGAGGTATCTACAGTATTTTTGCTTTGTGTTCTTCTCTAACCAGGGGAGTGTCCAGAGAGAGATCCAGATTTGAGAAAGTTCTGCAAACGTTTCCAGAAATATTCCCATGCTCACCCAGTCTTAGCGTATGTTGAATATGGTTTTTCTCGCACTCGCTTTTTCTTTTTACAGTTATCTCCCTCTCACTGGTCAGCATATGTAGAAAGGAATAGGAATAAAAAGATAAAGAAACATCAATTTCTTTCGGGATACGCCACGCGTTCAACCTCTATGTTGTAGAGGCAATTTGGATGGGTATGTGGCCTATGCAGTGACGTGGCCGGCCGATGGGCAAATAAGTGTTTTCTCCTTCCAGACTAGTCTAGCACCAAATCACCGACGTCACAGCTATAGAAGGCCTGGTTGGCCTAGGCCGAAACTCCGAACCAAGGACCTGGAATCAGGTATCCGCAATAGCTGGTGCCTAGTTGTCCTACATTTTCTGGAAAAGCGCATCTCGTCGTTCTTCGTGGTAGCGGTAGCAGCCAACATTATATAAAACTCACAAAAAAGGATGAGCTGAATGGGTAATATGCCGGAACTATAGCTGATCGGTTTAATGATGAAAAGTTCACGCTTTTCCAGTCTGTTTGTTCCGAAGAATCGTCGACCTTCATACCTGAAACATAAGCTTCGACCGTTAAAAAAAACATAAACTGAACAGAAAGAACATTAAAGCACAAAGCAGAAACATACACTTTGGCCTCTCGTCTTTTGCAACATCTCAGCAGAAGCCGTGTCACAGTATTTATTTATTTATTTATTTATTCATTTAATAAGCACATAATTCGATCAAGATTTTTTGGCCCTGTTCTGTAATTTCCATTTCCTAAGCCTAAATGAAAAATGGAAAATAAACTGTTCACGATCATGTGTGCATTCTAAGATTGCAGCACGATGTAGTCACAAACATTGGTCCCAGGGGCGTATTTACACGAATGCTGCAACGCTGCTCCGTGCAGTGACGACATGAATAGAACATAATATACGGTTTTATGTGAGTAAAGTTCGAAATCTTTTTCTCTAAAGAAAAGTGTTCGTCGAAACGTCTCCTGTCACAAAAAACTGCAAAATTGTTCTGATATTCTTATGAATAGAATACGAAGGGCGCGTGTTAGCGCAGTCGGAAGAGATGCCGGCTGTCGCATGCACCCGACTCCAGGTTCTTGACTCGAATCTCCATCTAGATCAACCAGATAACCAAGCTTTCCACTCTTCCGGGTTCGGTGAATTGGTGCAAGGCTTGTATGGGAATGATAAAGCACTGACATGCCCATCGGGCGGCCACCGCAAGTCTTTGCAAAGTTCAAATACGAAGGACAGAAGGATAATCTGGCCGGTAAGAAAAGCCGAATCAAAGACCTCGATTCAAGGTGCGGGCAACAGCCGGTACCTCCGACTGCGCCAGAGCACGCCCCCATGTTCATGTTCAAAAGTTCAAAATAATGCTTACATACATATATTTCATGTTGAGGCAAACACTTATTGATGACTCTTAGTGACACGCGATTACAAACGTAGAGTTTAAAATCAAACTGTTATATAACGACATTAGGAAGAAGAAAAGAGAAACAAAAGGAACGCACGGAATGTCGAGGATCCAGTCGGCATAGAAATAGCTTCCTCATTGGATGTAAGCGTTGACCTCCAGCGGTTGACGTCGACAATGAAGTTGGTCAGCAGAAACACAAAGAACAGGTTCTTGCAAACCGCTATGAAACGGGGCATCGGTGAGATTGAGTAACAGGGGCTCCACCACATGCTGACCGTGACCGCGCCGCCCATTGAGGATGTCCAACGATGTAATTCAGGAACAAGTTCCTCACTGGTTGTTCATCCCACGTCTCGCACATGTCGGCGCAATCTTGATCATTCACTTATTGCATTGTGAAAGGCTTGGTTACATAAAACGTGAATTCATCTTGATCTGCTCTCGGCAACCTCCACGCTAAGAACACATTGAAATGGAAGATGAAGGCTCCAGATATGCATCTGTGAGCACGTCATGGAGGACCACACCAGTTTATGAACAGGCGTATAATTGTTCCTCTGCTGTCTTACGGTTAGAGATGGAGTGCAAGAAAAGCGGGTCATCAGCGGGAATTGTCCCTTAAGGGCAGCCTCCTTCCACAGTAAAAGAAAAACTATCCGGGACTAATAGAATACTTTTTGTTTAAGAAAAATTTAAAATGACTTTCTATGAAATTTTTTATTTAACCTGCCCCAATAAGTGAGCACATTGTTTGAAATTTTTAAGAGAATATAACCCATTAAAATTCGTCTCAAAGCACAAAAAGGTAACAATTATTTTGTGCCTTAAAACAAGAGATCTCACTATGCATCCGGCTAGATCTTCGCAATTTTCACTTGACTTAATGCTGCTTACTAAAAATAGCGACATGAAGATATGTGTGCGTGTTGCTTACAGCTGTTTTTGTTCGCTGTTTACACTTGTGTTAAACAAAGTAAACAGATTTTTTGCTATCAATCTCGTAAAAATCGGAACGAGCTAGACAAGTACATGGTTAGATATTCTCCTAATAAAGTAAATAATTGCTGCCGTGTTTGGTGTTTTAATTCAAATTTTAAATTACTATTATTTCTCCTTAAAATAAAATTTTTATAAAATTTCGAAGAGTATATTGATTTATTGAAGTGGATAACATAAAATATAGGTCAATTCAATTAAGATCATAAAAAATTTCTTTAAAGTAGATTATACCAAATCTCTCGGAGCTTTGGCACGGAAAAAGCTCTTTTCGATGCGAAGCATGTTTCCGTTAATTTCAAGAGCGGCAAGATTGTGAAGAAGAGTGTCCAGCATTCTTTGTTGCGTATAACCTTCTGTTGAGTCCCTGCCACCTTACAAACATTTTACTCTAAATTTCGCTGCAAATCGAATAATATGTTCCCTTTTTCCATTTCGATTTCTGAACATTTTCAAGTCAATAAAGTGGAAGGTCGAAAAAATAACCTTCGTCGATAGCTCCTTCTCTCTGCTTATGTTTAAGATTTTTTAATTTTTTACACAATTTTTTACATCATTTAGCCATTGCTCCTGGCAAGAACAGGATTTTTACACTCATTGCTGTTCTACACAAAGCCATAGGAATAATACACACGCTATCGAGCAGCTTTATATCACACCATAAACCAATGCATATGTGTAAAACAATGGATGAGACTGACCATTTGACTTGGAAACAAGGAAATATCACGATTAGCAAGGGCACTACATCAGTCAGCATAATATTTAGTGCTATGTAGAGGGAGACCTAGAACGGCGAATTAGGCGAAGAATTCTCGTGAGCATCAGCAATTCATTGCGGCAACCACATCTCAGTGCAAGCGGAAAAATCACACAAAATCGGGAATTCGATAAGTCCTCGCTATACGGCTCACTGTGTCTCCGGCACGCTCGCGTTGGACGCGTAGAGCATGTCGTTGGCGGCCGTCGGGTACGGTATTTGCGGCCACTCCTCGTAGTGCACCATCTCGGGCTGGTAGAAGTAGCCGGGCGAGACGGCCTCCTGCGCGCCGTAGCCGTACCAGGCATGGTGGTCGTACTGCTGCGCCCACGGGGTGAGTTGCTGGCAGCCGGGCAGGTAGCTGGGGTAGACCATCGGAGGCGCCGGAGCTCCGATTGACGGCACTGAAAGACGGAGAGCTATCGTGCTGTGAGAAAGTGCTCGCATTCCCGCAATCAAATCTCTAGACAGGTTTGCCGACCGAGTCAAACTGTACACTTCTCAGGAGCGAAAGGACTGCTGTTTCAAAATAACCACCAATTAGCGTAGTTCTCAACTTGCGCCTTAAAAATCGGCACCTCGCGAAAGAAATGCTTCCCACACGCATTACTTATTCGATACTAGGATAAGGACAAACATCGGCATTAGTCTATCCCTGTGTTGGATACGAAAGCATTCTATCTCTACAGTACATCTGGGAGGCAAGTTGAAAGCGTAGTGGGCCTATACAATGACTTGGTGTGGATCAGATGTCCAAGTCAGCGTTCTATTCTCCCCAGGCAATAGTAGTACGAAACCGCTGACACCGGAGAAATGGAAGGCTTTGTTTGACAAAGGTGAAAGTCGAGCCAAGGACCCATGACTCAAGGTGCAAGCGCTAAAGCCTCCCCCGACTACACTATCAAGCTGCGTTACTGAATAATTTGAATACTGAATCCACAGTTAACACTTTTACCATGTATAGAACAGCTAAGAACACTCCATCCGTTCCTCTGCACACATATCTGTCTGTTTGGCTGTCCATCCGACCTTCAACGTGGTTGGGGGAAGGGCATCACGTTTCTTGATCACTGTTCAAGGTACGGCTTTTGAGGGTGGAATCCTATTAGTGTGAATCGCTGTGGCTAGAGTAAACAAACTGGGCAGCAAATGGACAGTAAACAAGACATTGATGTTGTTACAGGATGTTTCGATGCGATCAAAACTCTTGCGCCAGGCGGGACTCGAATCCGCATCTTCTGCTTCCCGGGCAGCGATGTTGGCCTTACACCACCGGCGCTGTTTGACCGCACGTAACATCCTCGATATCCTCCAGGTGGTGTAAGGCGAACATCGCTGCCCGGAAAGCAGAAGGTGCGGGTTCAAGTCCCGCCTGGCGTAAGAGTTTTGATCGCATCGAAACATTCTGTAACAACATAGCCGCTCCATGCTCAAGTAAATGTGTTAAAACACTGATGGTTTGCCTTTATTAATTGATTTTTTGGCTTACTCCCAATTATCACGCTATTCTTCTTGAACTGGATAATACGGATCTCTCCGGGAACAAGGAAGCCAGACACAAATCTAGAAGTCGACAGAAAGAAATGTGCTGCGTCGCGTTAGGTCCACGCATTTTCATCCCGAAGAAAGCTTCCGAAGAGAAAGGCAAGAAACGCTTGTTATCTATGACAACCCAAAGAAGACGAAAACAGCATGCAGCTGTAGCTTCAGAAAGTAACTGTAAACGTGATTCGTGCAAGAGGCACAACATATGTAAGTTCGGGTGTTCATCAAAAATTCCAAATATGTAGGTTTATCAAAAGCTTAATGGTGTCCCTCTGGTTTAAGACTCCTGCAACTGAACACAGCTGCTACACCTTCTAACTTTACACCATTTTCTTTTCTCTTGTTTCACACCTACATTCTGCTACAAACGACTTAAATAAATATAAATAATAAATAAGGCTAATTACAAGTTTATTTTTCGAAGTAGAAAAAACTAACCGGTTGAAGTTCCTGCCGTCATTGGATCCATAATAGCTTTGTCCATTGGATATTCAGGAATTGGTTGAGGGTACTCGAACTGTAAGAATCAAGTGTAAGGAAAAGGGTGATGTATTGCATGCGTTAAAGAAGGTGGTCTCAAACTGTTAAATATTTCGTGTAGTTTGACAATCGGCTGGTGGCAGCCCAGACGGAGCAGGGTCCGGTTGCCTTGTTCACCATGGATCGAAGGTTCTTGGTTCGGGTCCCGTTCAGGCTAACCAGCCTTTCACGCCTCTAGGGTCAGAGAATTGGTACCTACTTGTCTGAGGAGGATAAAACATTTACGTGTCCGACTGGCCACCACAATCGTGACGACTGGCCACCACAATCCGAGTATGCATTTAAATTTTTTTCTTAATACCCAGTGATGTTGAATGTACGTCGGCCTTTATGGGTGTTGATTAAGGCCCCTAAGTTTCATAAAGCAAACGTTGAAAATTTAGCAACACTTCGTGTCCATAGCACTTTAGCTCTCCTGACGTGTCATGTAGATGACCTATGTAATTGTTGGAACAATATTCAAACGAGAGTGCGTTGCAATACGATCACTTGTTAAGATGTCTCAAACAAACTCCGGTCAGTATGCTTTGAAAAGTATATTTTAAAGAGTAATTAAAGTGAAAAATGATAAACTACGACCATAATCGACTCCCACGATGCGCCACGCATTCAATGCACTTCAACGAGATGTATGTACATAGCTAAAGTAATTGAATGGCTATTTGTCCTATACACAATTGTGGCAGCCAGCCGATGAACAAGACAGAGCCTCATTCATTTTTCCCAACACGAAACAAACTCGCCATGCTTGGAGGAATGGAGGACTTGATTTGCATGGACAGGAAATCCGAAATGAGGGAGCAGTCCATAGTCGGCGCCTCTTCCGACTGCGCTACAATGCACCTCCCGACAAAACGTTTCAGGTAAACTCGTAGTGTTGAGTGACATACAGGATTCCACAATGCTCACTTTTTGTCGAACATGATGTTTGCATAATGATCGTTTATGTCTAGAAAGAGTGTAAAATATTTTTTCTTAAAACGTTATTTGTAATTATTCAGCCACAAGGCGGCTGCATTCAAGTAGAATGTGCACTTCTTAAAGTTTGAAAATATTCGCAAAGCGTTTTCGAGAGTTGAGTCGAGCTTTTCTTTAGCGCAAGAGTCCTGAATTTCGTTTCTTTTGGAGTTCGATACCAATGAAACGGAAAAGCGTCCATGCCGCTTCCAGTACCGCCGAATTCTGAGGCTGCCAGTATCGCCAACCTCTTCTATAGCTACCAATCGAAACACGCTATGCCTTGCCACTTTCCTTGTTTAACTAAAGAACAAGTGTTTATTAGCGCAGCAGGATGACGTAAACGCACCCATTTCCCAGGCTCTGGGTTAGGACCTCTCCTCCAGGCCAACCAAGCCCTCCACTACTTCGAGAACGTTGAATTGCCTGGTATTAAATGTGTCTGGAAAGGAGAAACGAAGAAGAAGAATGCGCGGTGCATCCCAGAAAGGAGTGATTAACGCCGTCCCTTCTTCATTATCCTTTATCTCGAGAGCGTAGAAGTTCCGCAGAAGTGCCGCGCTCTAAAATAAGTTGACATGGAGATTGCATAGCTGCCAATTTGCGTTTCCTTTCGTCTTCAAGCGTTCATTTAGGTTTTCTGCTATCTGGGGCAGAATTCATCACATCACTTCATAAAGCGGAAGATATAGGTAAAAGTACCGGAGGGTAAGACTGTCACTCATCCGCAGTGGGTACAGGGCACGATTCGTACTCATCAGACGAATAGAGGGAAAGAACCTGACAGACGTTGCAGTTGCAAAAACCGAGGCCTCTTTCCATCTTTCGTGGTTAATGTTGTTCTTCTAGCATTCCGCAGCCAATAATTGCAATAACTTGTCCAAATTAGGGAAGGAGGAGGAATGAGGGACCAGATTCTTAGAATTGTCTACGATTGGGAAAATTATAGAAAAATTAGCCAATTTAATCAGAATTTTTTTTCGGGGTTTCGGGTTATTCCTTGCGATTTTGTAAATTTTCTTGGGGACGTAGTTTCAGGAGGCTAGGTTTATTTCCAAGAAAGGAAGCAGCTCACAGCAATGTTGATAACAGCTGTGGAGCGCATTTTTGTAAATGGGGCGCGAAATGGTAGAGGGTATGCGGATGTAACCACGATGATCGATGGGTTTTCTCGACCCTCTGCTCCACCCATGGTGTGGAAGGTGAAGTTTATCATGAATGCCACATTGTGGGTACGTCTTCTGCCTATACTCCGCATACCCACGAGTATGCGCGTTGATTAATCCGGCCTCTGATAAAAGTCTGATTTGCTGTAACGGTGCGGATCTACCTCACCTAATGTCCCAAAAAATGTTGTCACTCGGTCGGTAACAGAGCCATTTTCGCGACACAGGCGCCCAAATCAGAATGCCAACCTCAATGTTATCACTGTTTAAATCAACTTTCAAGCCCATTCAGAGCCCCATCTTCGGTAGCCTTTTAGAGGTGATCTTGCTGAACCAGTACTGCAGATCAAAAACTGGAAGTGGAAATAATTTCAATAATTATAGCAATAATACGAATGAAAAGGAAGAGTAATGTGTATGGCAATTACAATGCCAACGACGCAAACGTTGTGTGTTGAGCAAGTGCATGGCGCGTTCCTATGGCCAGCATAAAACCAACAAGACATTTTCGTTTTTCTGCTCTTAGAAAAGGTCTTAATACTACCCCGTAGCTTAGAAGTATGTGAATTCTCGGTTGTCCAAACTCGTCACTCAAATTTTCGATATCGGGAGGGAAACGCCTGCTCGCAGTGCCCCACAGTTGTAGCCTCCCCTCGAGTTGTTTTTGTCGCAGCCTACTTCCGCCGTGCTCGTGGAGCTTCAGCATCAGGTGCGGAGGTGCCGAAATGGACGACGGGTTCGGTTGCAAGCCGAACAAAGCGCCGATCACCCTGGGAGCGCCGGCATAAAACACTTCGGCTGTCGGCGCCGCCGTCGCGCACTACCGTAACCCGACCGGCACGGTGATTCCGCTGATCCCGCGACGATAAATGAGTGGCCGAATAGCGGTCACTAATCTCTGCTGCGCTAACATTGGCCATCGACTATTGCAGAGGACGTCCTTTCGGGTGGAAGCTAACAACCACGGGGAAACATCTATGACGGGCAGAGTGGTTCTGATGCTCATGTTTGGAGCAAGAGCTGCTGTTGGATATCGCACTATGAAAGCAGTCACGGCCTTATAAAGAAGTATAGAGGTCTCTACAAAAATTCGAAGAAGCCAAAGAAGTCTATCCTGATTTAAAGTTATTCCCTGAGAGAATGGTTTATTACCACTTTACACTTAAGTATTTTCTTTGCAACTGGAGCATTCCAATCGCTCCATCGTTCGGTAATTGTTCCGCAGTCTCAGAAGGTTAAAAGTTTCCTTTCTCCTGCACTTCTTTAAACACACATTCTCCTTTTTTAAGGTTGTCCAGTTTGTCTTGCCTGTACTTGTGCCTTTCTTCGCGTTCTTTGTCCTTATCGTCCTCATTATCTTTCTTCTCATTCTGCCTATGTAGTATCATCCTTTCCTTGTCGTTTTCTCTTTTTGTTTCCTTTTTTATTCCAACCATTCTGACTATCATATTTTTGAAGGCTCTTTTTTCCGTCCTCTTGATGTCGGTCAGGGTTTTCAGATCCAGATGTGTATTATCTATTGCGGTTCTTTTCAGCTCATTTATGAACCCTCCGCTCGCTTCTTCTTTAGACAACTAGCCAGTAAAGCGTTTATAAAAATAGGTATTGCCTATAACTTTATACCACTGCATCGTAATTACAAGAAGTCGCGAATGAGTTAGTGACCACTAGTTATTAAGACTCGCCTTGTGCATAAACGGTGAAGAATTAAAAAGGACAGTTGCTCCAGGATTCAGAAACACTGGACCTTTAAAAGGGAAACCCTGCATGTCCGAGTGAACTATAAACGTAGATCGCTGCGTTTAATGTGATTCTGATGATTCTCTGTCATCAACTGCATCAGCCCAGATCGACGTGCGGATTGCCCTAGCACCGCGGAATTCTACAGGACGCCATCGTACAAAGAGTGCCGTCGAGAAGCACATGTGGCTGCTTGCACTACTCAATGGAAGGCGTCTGGTCGCGATAAGGCCCCCGTGCCATATGTGAACTTAATCAAGTGCCTAATTGGGAACAGAAGAGCTGGACGCACCGAAACGATGTTGAAGGCAAAAGTGAGACTGAGATAAGGAAGACGTTCCCAACAGAGCTGCATACTAAGCATTGCTTAGCGTCGATAAAAAGATGTATTCTGTGCATTCAAAGTTGAAAATTGATGCTTGAAGAACTGCTTCAATTTAGCGCTTAACCCGCAAATCTGCTTTTTCTAGACTGTAGATCTTTTAAAATTGATTTTTCGATCCTGTTCTTTTATTGTAAGATATGAGACCTGAAGGGTTTTGTCCTCTGCCTTACGTATATATAAACTCCTCAACATAGCAACCTTCGAAGGTTGTTTAGGATTTTCTTTCTGATAATGGATAATAACATTGAGAAGAAAAGGCAAAGCGTGTCTTACCTGTGTGAACTGCCCGTACATCGGACGCTTTCTGGCCTTATAACCTCGCGGGCGCCGTCGAAATGCGCCTTCTTCCAGGAGGAACTCGCAGTTGTCCGAAATCGTCCACTTGTGACCTTTGCGACCTCTGAAGATTAAAAATAGATATGCTATCAGGACTGAAAGGCCCGAAAAATACCACTTTTATCAACGACTTGAGTTTAGAGTTCATTAGAAGCAGAACGGAGCAAAACTTGGTCCACATGGCAGACATCTTGTTTTCTGGTAATATTGCATACTGCTGTACAGTGGCGGTGAACGTGCGAAAGGACTTTCCAGATGAACGAGACTCCCAAGGTGCACAATTTCTTCACCCTCGGATGTGCTTTCACGTTTAAGAATGCTGACAAAATTCAAAGCTTTCCTCGATGTCTATTACCTTGTTAGGGAAGTCCTGCCAATTTTCCCAGCTTATGTTCAAGAAACCACAACTCAGAGTAGGATGAGCGTTTTCATTCCAACTGAAACGTGAATTTACCTACCTTCACCAAAAATGCAACGTGATATTAATTTAAACCTATTTAAACTTACTTTATTGAAATACTAGTGGTCTGGACCTTTTCGTGTTCAAGTTTTTCACTTTTCATTTTTCAACTCGCTAGCAGTGTTTTTGTTAACGAGCATTGTTTCCTTTGAGGAGAAGTGCCAATGATGGAAAAAAATCGAGTTGCGGCTATGCCTCCCAATCGTGTTCTACGATGGATCCTTCTATCCACATTTTAGTTCGTTTTTAGAACAAAACATGAATCCGAATCGTAGACGCTCAACCACGTCAGTCTGAGGGTCTGAAGATTAATGATAGTGGAAGCTGTAGGAGCTGAAGTAAGTTAAGGATTCTATGACAGCGATTATTATTAATAGAGCCGTCGATCTAACACGCTAGGTGCAAGTGCGGCTGTTTAAGGATGAGTTCTTTGCAATTTTATCTGCAATCTTTTCTCACTGGTAAAGCGTTTTGAGAAAAATTGCGCATGAAGTAAGTGATAAATTCAAGACTGTCACAAGACACCAGAAGAGGCCTTCCAAGTATCCAAACTGCTTCACAAGGTTACGACCATCGAAGGCAAATCTTACAGTTTCCGTCGTTTTCTGACAATGAACTATGCTTCGATTCATTATTAAAGCTTCTACTCTGTCCTCCACCTTGCCATCTCATATTGGTTGCCTTTTAGCAAACACCGAAGAACGACAAGATCTCCGTGAGCTAAGGCGGGAATACCAAGTTGATTCTCAATTCTGTACACTAGTAACAGCTGAAGGAATAATATGTACAATACCGCCCGCGTCGCGCGGTCAAAAAGACGGTTTGCGACGGAAAAATCCGTCGCAAACCGTCGCATGCTCATAACTCCCACAGTTTTGAGCTGTTTCACGAACAGCTGGTACCATTCGATTCGTCTCCTCGAGGGCTATAAAACCATATATACAACTTTACCAGGCCACCTCGTTTTCGCTGTGAGTGGCCTAAAAGAATAACTGCAGCAGGCTTTTGCGAATGGAGCACCTTATTTTCCAGGACGTGCAGTGTTTTCGGAGTATCTCAAGCATGGTGTGCGTTGTCAATGCTCTGTCATGCCTGGAATGTTCCGAGAGTGCGCCGTGCAAAATGCATATAGGATCGAACCTATCAATGAAATGGGCGGAAGCATGCCCACTGGGTTTCTATCTTTATTTAATGGAAAACGTAAAGCCTTCAAGAATATTTCGAAACGTTTCGAGAAATTTTTCAGAAATTTCCAGACGCCCTACTCGGGAATTGCTTCAATCTGTCCCGGCGAGACTTATGAGTGCACCGTGTGCAATGCGTGTAGAGATGAACCTATCAATCGAGTGGGTTCGACAACTGGTAGGGTGAGCGTTTGGAGAATTCCATCATAGATTTTCAGCAGCCCTACTAAGCAATTGCTCTAATGCTGTCCAGCTAGCCTTTAGAGTACGTCAATGCATATAGATTGCACGCGCGGGCGTGTTCGGAGTGCAATAACTCTTTCGAGTTCAAATCGTTTCGGCTGCAACTCGTGGGTCTTGTAGGCAGTAAAACGTTGTAGTAGCTCACTAAAGTAGAATGGTGCAGCTTGAGAAGAGGCAATGTTACAGGGGTGCGAAAATGCAGGTGAGGCTTGTGTGAAGCATTTTTTTCGATTTCGATGGACCACTGCGTGAACATCCGACGAGCAAACGGCCTTGAAACGCGCAGACAAACAGAGAGCTTAAGGTGCTTCACTATGACGTGCTCAGAACTCCTCAGCTTCCTAAACTGTCTTAGCCTCAGCTGCCAGTTTAAAGCTGCGGAAGATAGCGGTTAGAGTTTCTTGCGCTCTTACTCGCCCTGATGTGAGTGTTCGACAGGAGCAATGGCACCATTCTGTTCAGCATGAAAAGCGCTATCGAACGGTACCAATTTCGACCGATTCTGGAAATATCGATTTTTTGCCAGTTTCGCATCGAGGGCGAGGCCGCTCGAGACCGCGGCAGACGGACGATGACGTCATCGAAAACCGACGTTTTCGATGACTTCGTATAAGGGCGGGGATTTATTCAGGGTGCCGAACACGATGCCGAAGTTCATTCGGACGCTTGCGGCAGGAGACCTCTCAGACCGATAACTGAGGGTGGTCGGTGGTCCTGACACGACCACCCTCAAACGGGAAGTAACCTACTGAAATCGGCGGAATTTTCAAAAACGGACGTCGGATTCGTAATCAGCTCCCCAAATAACCGCCTAGATGATTTTGGACTAAGTTTGCACGAGGAAATTTGGCCAATTTCGAAAATATCGGTTTTCGATGACGTCATCGTCCGCGCCGGCTTGGCCAGTGGCGCCCACTTCCTCGATGGGAAATTGTCAAAAAATCGATTTCATTGAAATTGGACGAGAGCGACACCATTCGATAGAGCTTCTCATGATGAACAAAATGGTGTTATTGGGAGTGTCGAAAACCCAAATGTGGGCGAGTAAAAGAGCAGGAAACTTCAATCGCAAAGTCCGCCGCCCAAAAATGGCAGATGGGGCTAAAACAGTTTAGGCAGCTGGGGAGTTGCGAGCATATAGTCTTAAAGCACCTTAGGTGTTCTGCTCACCCACGCATTTGCATGCCATTGGCTCGCCGTGTCTTCGCGCAGTGGTCGACCGAAATCGGTAAAAAATTGGGTCGCACAAGCCTCACCTGCATTTTCGGAGCGCTCTAATTTAGTCCATTATGAGCTACACCGTTCTGCTTTAGAACACGTCAAGAACCTTGTACTGCCTACAATGTCTTCGAGTTGCAGCCGAAACGATTTGATCTTGATAGAGTTATTGAAGCTACGAACTCGCCCGCTCGTGCATTTGCGAGCGGTCGCCCCACTCCATTGATAGGTTCTATTCTATATGCATTGTTCACAACGTACTCTAAAGTCTCGTCGGGTGGAATACAGCAATTCCTGAGTAGGGCGGACGGAAATTTCATATAAAATTCTCCAAACGGTGCAGGATAGTCTTGAAGGCTTTACAATTTCCTTTAAATGAAGATAGAAACCCAGTGGGCATGCTTCCGCCCATTTGATTGATAGATTCGATCCTCTATGCATTTTGCACGGCGCACTCTCGGAACATTCCAGGCATGACAGAGCATTGACAACGCACACCATGCTTGAGATACTCCGAAAACACTGCACGTCCTGGAAAATAAGGTGCTCCATTCGCAAAAGCCTGCTGCAGTTATTCTTTTAGGCCACTCACAGCGAAAACGCGGTGCCCTGGTAAACTTTTATACATGGTTTTATAGACCTCGATGAGACGAATCGAATGGTGCCAACAGTTTCTGAAACAACTCAAGATTAAAGGAGTTATGAGCATCCGACGGTTTGCGACGGATTTTTCCGTCCCAAACCGTCTTTTTGACCGCGCGACGCGGGCGGTATTGTAGGGTAACCAAAGAACTACTGAGTCTTGTTTCGGGTCATCCTATACCCATGAAACCACACTTCTCAGATGACGCAATTAGAAAAGTCCTCCAAAGCCCTGATCCCCTTCAAAAATCTGCTAATCGTTCCCTTTGACTACATACATTGTTTTCAGGCGGTATCCCGTGACTTGAAATAGTTCTTGGACGAGTAGCCTTTCAAACCTCGCTTGACGTATCTGAAGAAGAAAATGTCGGCCGAATAAAGTGTGGATAACAATCGTATGTTTCCCCCTCAGCTCCTTTTTATGTTAGTAGGACAGCTTGAGCTGTCCTACTAACATAAAAAGGAGCTGAGGAGGAATCACGATTGATTTCCAACGTCGAACTGAACACTTTTAAAATCAAACTAAGCATTTTTCAAGTTAAAATTGTCGTCTTCCAGATTTCACCGGACACTCTCTAACAATATCGAAATAGCTTGTTTTAAAAACACAAAACAAATGTAGGAAACGAATGCTCCACCTCATAGGTACATATAATAATTACAACTAGGCAGTCCTTACACTATCAGTATTATGAAAAGCACGACGAGCTAGACGAATACCTTCTCTTGCAGTTAATTCAAAAATTGATACTTTGCCGCACTATAAAAATATATAATTATTGTGACGACTGAAACACTGTATTCGCTTATTTGGCGCTGGTGTATTCGCTTATTTGGGGCTGGTTGATTATAAAATTTGAGAGACTAAATTACTAAATTGTTACATTACCCTTAGCCAGTTCTGATCGAACTTCTACATTCTTTAAGACAAAGATTTATTTTGAATTTTCTAGCAAGTGTACAATTTAATCTCAAAGACCTAGAATCTTCGGAGTGGGGAAGGAACAACATCATGGAAAGATTTTGATGCTCTTGTCAATACCTTACACGTACCGTTCCCCGGCCTCTTTCGGAAGTTTGACGAAGCAGTCGTTGAGCGAGAGATTGTGCCGGATCGAGTTCCGCCAACCCACGTATTCACCTCGGAAGAAATCAAAGTGCTCTTGGAGGAATGTGTAGATTTCAGCCAGTGTAGCTCGTTTATCAGGTCGTTTCTGGAAAAAGGGTCAATGGAAAATGGCCAACGGAGTATGTGAGGCCGAAACTTTTTAGAAGTTTCGAAGATACGAAAAATATAGAAAGCGTAGACTTAGCTGCCTAACAAAGGTCGATAACCGTTTGCTGCACTTCAATTACTATTTTAATTTTAGCATGAACAGCACAAACTGGTTACGTTTGGAACAATGACGAATGGTTCAATGAGAGAAAAACCGGAGAGGTATTCAACTGCCTATACAGAACTGGAAAATCCTTGAAAATCAAGATTTTTGCTGCTCAATGAACTTGAACGAAGGGTCCTTCACTACAAATGCCTTTAAAGGTAGCACCAACTAAAAAGGCTTGATTGCCAACCAAATAGGTTTAAACGTTTCTGAACACGACACGGTGTGAAGGTCATCTTCGAAATGTCAATTTTTGTTAATTCAATTTCAATGTTTTGTAGTGAATTGCAGCTGCGATTAATACGGAATACCTTTACTCTTGCAGAAATTCTTCAGCAAAAAAGCTATGAAGACATGCTGAGAAAAAACATCAGAAAAATCTTTGAATGCCCAAAGCAAAACGAAAACCAACAACTGCTCTTTCAAGAAATAGGCTCAAAAGTCGTATACATTGCGACGTTTATCAGACAAAATAAGTTTACCCTGCTTTACCCACTTTTACTGCTCCTACTTCTCCGTTTCCCAAAAGTTTTCAGAGAGGAGATGTTTATGCATTAAATAAAAGAAGGAAAAATTCTGAGGAAAGTGAACCGATTGTGTATACATATTGAATGGTGGATTTAGCAAGCTGTTAGGACAAAACACTTACAAGTAGTTCGGCGCGAACCGAGATATGATTTCTTAGAACCAAGTTCCCTTCATAGAAACTTCTTTGTTGACCTAATACGATTTTATTACAAGATCGAATTATAGGTTTGCCGTCGAATTTCTTCGCCTTTCACAAAAAGGATAAGGGGTAAGGAAGAAAGGTCAGCGCTCCACAATCCCTTTTGTTATGCGCACGCATTCTAGCTCCTTACAAGGAAAGGTTTCCAAGTCATGGTGAGCTTTTGCGATGCTATTTTGACAGGATGTAGGGCCGTGTAAGCGCGGTACAGAAACACAGTTACTTTTGCTGAACGCTTTTCTAAAGACCTGCGAAAACGTGTGCGCAACACTAATCAACCCCTATGACACCCAACGAGGTGTGCCTCGGTAGCGTAGGCGGTAGGAGTGCCGCATCATAGGAGCACTCCGGCGAGCTTTTGAGTTCGAGTCCGCGTACTGCCAGTACTTTTGCACATGTTAGGTTGTTGTTACTATGCTTTGTCACGATCACAGGAGTCAATTTTAGACCATCAGTGCTTACAACTATGAAACACGATGAATATTACGCTTGAACAAGCGGAAGAAATACACATCAGTGACAGGCTGTGTGTGTTGCACCATCACGAATTGTCATCAAGCGCAGTTACTTCCCGCGAAAACTAGCACATATGAAGGCGCAAGTAGAGAGCCTTGATTTGTTGTAAGCAATGACGGTCTAAAATTGACTCCTGCGATCATGAGAAAGCGTAATAACAACAAACTAATATGTGGAAAAATATTCGCAGTACGCGGATCCGAACTTCAAAGTCCACCGGTGGGCTTCTATGAAGCGGCAATCCTACCGGGTGCGCCACCGAGGCACATCTCGTGGGGTGTCATAGGTGTTGATGGGTGTTGCACGCACATTTTCAACCTCTTCTTCAGGCCTTGAAAAAGACGTTCAGCAAAGTTAACTCTAATTCTGGACTCGGCTCACACGGCCTACATCCTGTCAAAAAAGCATCACAAGAGCACACTATGAGTTAGGAACGTTTCCATGTCAGGATGTCGTGTAGGTGATTTCAATGCGTATTTGGCCTACCGGCACTTCATCCAACTCAGCTCCATGTGCCCGTTTTTAATTCCAAAAATAAGGAAACGAATAAGAAACTTTGTCAAAAATGTTCGATCCTTCTCTGCCACGCAGGTTTGTTATGGTGGTATAACTTTTATTTCGGCCGACGTTTCGACACAATTCGTCTTTTTCAAAGGCCTGAAAGTACTTCGAAACCTTAGATCCAGAAACTCATTCCGTCAAAGGCATACTTCTTCACAACTCTAGAGTTTCTGGATCTAAGGTTTCGAAGTACTTTCAGGCCTTTGAAAAAGACGAATTGTGTCGAAACGTCGGCCGAAATAAAAGTTATACCACCATAACAAACCTGCGTGGCAGAGAAGGATCGAATATATTGTTATAAAATGCCCAGGTTTTATGAACGTCGGACATGGAGACTTTGTCAAAAATTTTCGGCCATGGTCCCTCAAAAAATAGTCCTAGCAACAACAAAAGGGGTTGATATGATCGCAACGTAGTAAAGCATAAGGTTGCGTCGCGGACATAATTCTGAGATTGGAGGCTCGATTATTTGGTGACGCGATAGTTCAGTACAGTTGCTAACAACCTTTCATTCTAAACATAAACACTTTTTTGACGAATACAAGAAAAAACTACTACCAGAGTTATTTACGGAAGTCGAAGGCTTAATAAATGATAGTCCTCAAATATTGTCTATACTGTTGACTTTTCTGTCACATTTTCACGTTGATCTTCAGAACAAATTTTCTTCCGCAGTTTTTATTACTGTGAATCGTCCATTAAAAGAAATAAAAGTGTGTTAGCTTGCATTTGTATGCGAGAGACTGAGCGAAATAGGATATTTTGGCGTCAATTGAGAAAATGTTCCGAGAAATGATAAAGGATAAAGGATGGCGTTACTCAATCCCTTCTGGGATGCGCCAGCGCATTCCACTTCTACGGGATGTCGTGGAGGCGACATGAATGCGTATTTGGCCATACAATGACTTGCGGTGGCCAGCCGATGAACAAATCAGCGCTTTATTCTCCCCAGACAAGTCCCACGACCCCGGAGGGATGGGAGGCTTGGTTGGCCTGGCGGGAAATCCGAACCAGGAACCTGGTATCTGGTGCACGCGACAGTCGCGTCTCCTCCGACTGCGCTACACGCGCCCTCTGAGAAATGATAGGTTTTGGAAATTTCGATTTTTACTCACTCAATAAGCATCAACATAACGGAAATAGGATAGACATACATCGCGACTATTCCAATTTTAACCGTACCTGAGGCACCAAAAAATTGAAGATTTAGTTAAGATGTCAGATTACTATGTACAACTTGATCCATATATGTAAGCGACATAACTGCCAATCAAGTAGGGAAAATGGATGAGTGTACGGCGTAGCTCCTTCATTTAACACATCCAAAGATTCTCTCCTGCGCTTTCAAGTAAGCGAAAAAGTTAATTGCTCATGAGCTAAGGTTTTTGTGGGTATTTAAATGTGCAAGCGCTTTTTTTACGAAATTGTATGCCTTATGGACAGTATATTTCAATTTGGGGCACCCGGTAGCTGCTTTATGGAACCGTCGGCTGTCGATATTCGAGAATCGAAGTTTTTGTTCCGGGACCCGCCTACGAGAACCAAGCCTTCCATCCTTTCAAGGGTTTGCACCACATTTGTCTGGGAATGACGTATTGTTTTCAAATTCCCTCCACGATATCCTGTGGAAGTAGAGCACGATCACATTATACAGAGGGAAATTAATGCCGTCCTTTGTCCTGTATCCTTTACATCTACATTATAACTTTGTTCTCCTTCTCACCAGCGTTTGCTCCACAGACCCTTCTTTTCACATGGGCCAGATCACTGGAAGCCTAAAGCATTCCCCACAGCGGTTGAGGTTTGAAAATTATAGAAACCTGAATGGCCATGGCGATCAGAGCGATGTAGCTGTACGGTGGCTTCTCCTGACGTTTTGCTCGGTTCTTTCGGCCTTTCTTCGCGGACGAGTTCACCTAAGCATGGAAGTGATAAAGTCTGAGAATTAAAATTATTTTCCAACTTCTGCTTTTGCAGTGATTTACCTCCTCCTCTTCGGTTTCCTCACTTTTCACGGCCAGCGGTTCCAGAGAACATGCCAGGGATGAAAACGAACCGCTGAAAAAAGATTAGCTGTGGGATTTATAAGGTTCACCGGAACACCGCTTTTGAAAGGATTTCATAGTTCTTGAATGCTTTGAGCTGGCGTTCTAGATGCAAACGAAAAAAAAACGAAAGATTGGCGAATAAATGGCGTGTCTAATAGTTGGCTACTGCTCAGTTTCCAGAATGTTGTTCCCGATATTAACAAGTTTATTTGGTCCGCCGCCGCTATATGCTCTTAGAAAAAAGCATTAAACCGAAAACCAATTAGACCTCACACTACATTGGGTTTCTACGGAGTATTGTGGCGTAATAGAGGACGAAAATAAGTCATTATCAATCCCTTTTCGGGAAATGGAACGCATCGACCTGTGCCGAAGAGCGCTTTTGATAGATCTTCGGCCTACGTGTTACATGTATGCATATACCGCGTCCTTTCAACCTTTTGCAGTAAAAGTCAGTGTTCTACTCCTTCAAACTGTATTGCTACCAATTTACCGATTCTGAAAGAGAGATTACATGGCTGGGATACGCATGGGACCGAAAAAGAGGTGCCAAGAGATTTTTTGCTTTTGAATTTAGAATGAATGGTTCCATATCTTATAATATATGCGGATGACTTCTGTTTAGTGTCCCAGCTAATTACTGGTTTCCAGCTCCTCAGCTAAACACCTTGAAAAATGAGACGTTAGATGTTTAACCATGCTGTAAAACCACCTAGCTCCACTTCAGCATGCTGCCGTTTGCCCAAATGCTAGCTGTTTCTGTTGTCAACGACAGAAACTGTCAAAAAACACCATGTGATCATTCAGAATTGTTGGATGTATTCTTCTGGTAGGAGATTGCTTACTTGGTACAGCAAATGATGATAGGATTTTTGGGTAAACAATTATTGGTAAAATTATTGGGTGCGAAGAGAGAGCTTGGAGATTGCTAGGGTGAGGTCTGACTGGTGATTGCTTCTTGCAAGATATCGTGGATGTGCCGTTTGGTCAAACAGTGCGGGTGGTGTAAGGCGTAGCATCGCTGCCGGAAAACAGAAGGTGCGGGTTCGAGTTCCGCCCGGCGCAAGAGTTTTGATCGTAACGAAACATCCTTCTGACAGTTTGCGAAACCTCAAAAAACTCATCGATACAAGGCCAATGATCATTTTTGTCGTTATGCTATTTATTAGTGGATCATAAATCTTGATTCGCATGATCTGATATATCCCACTTCTAGGTGCGTCTCAGCTGCCCAACAACGTGAGTGTAGTCGATCGAGAACTCGGTCAAACGCCCTTCACGGACGACAGTAACAAGAGCGGTATTTCACTAGTCGGAGGAATTTGGAAGGTACCCACACGCCAAATAATACCCATTCCATTCGCAGGCGCTAGGTTTGAGCTTTGTACCGGATAAGTCATCATTCCACCGTTTGCAGGTTGGGGTTGAAAAAGAATAATATGACAGTAGACTAATAGATAATCCTATAATGTGATAACAGAAATGAGAGTTTTCATGAGTGAACTGAACTTGGCTGACAGCATTACATAGTGCTTGGCTTGTTAACTAAGTTTCTTTAGAAAAACAAGGATGAAGAGAATAAGAGACGATAAATAAGCCATGTTTGGAAGGAGACGTGCATTCTACTTCTATGCAGTGTCCTAGATGGCATTTGGATATGTGCTTGGCCTATCCAATGCCCTACCGCAGCTGACAGATAGGCAATTTGAGGCTCTACAGCTACATATGTATATGGTCAGGCTTATGCAAGTCCATCGAGCCTGGAGGATGATAAGGTTTTGTTGGTCCGGTTAAGAGCAGAAGCAACAACTTCATTTGGGGTGCGTGTGACAGCCGGAAAATTGTAGTATTGCCCTTGGAAAAACGGAGTGTTGAAATATTATCAATGTATGATTAATATTGGGTAATATTTTGCAAGGAATTTGATATCAGCGCAAATATCGTGAGGCAATCAAAGACTAGGAGAACACTTGAATTCACTCATATTAAGACTAACGTCGAATGCCGTAATCTGTTCTGTATCTTAATACGTGGTACATAGATTTTCAAAATTCGAAACGGAAATTCCATCGGCAGAATTATTTGGGGTGCGAAAAAGAGACTGGAGGCGGCTTCTATGTATGCCTACATCTTGCTGATCAGACGAAAAGCAGTTCCTGGCTTTGCATCTCCCATCTTCTCGCATCTGCATCTTGAAATTTGAAGGCTATACATAGTTTGAAGTTACCTACCGTGATAAGCAGTTTTTACATTTGTATACGTAGAGTAGAGCATACCGAAACGCATTCAAATCCCGTGAACATCCTTCTGATGTGTTGCCTAACTGGGTCTCGTAAGCCTGAATGGCCTCTATAAGCGTGAAAAAATGCTATTTACACTAGTTTATTACAGACGTTAGGTGCACTCGTTTCTTTAAATTTGTGTTTAGCTGAATTCAAAAGCTGAAGAAGGAGTCAATTGAAGTGTTGGATGATAAATGATATATGGAAAATAACTCCTTCAATATGAACCAAACGCAAAGCGACAGGTTTCGAAAAAGCAGTTGCTTGCAGGAAGGTATAGCGCTCACACAATGTTAGTGTGCGGTACTAACAGTGCAGCGTAAACATGAGAGTGGTTTTTGTGGAAAGGAAACGTGCATCCTAAACTTTAACTGACAACCATGAATGCTGTTGAAAAGGATGTTAATTAAATCACCACTTAACATCCAATTAAATCTATCGCTTATTTTTAGAATCAGAGCGAGTGTTAACACGCCCGGAAAGAAATCTGATAATGATCTCCAGATAAGGTTTTAAAACGGTATATATTACGTGCCTCGCAGTGATCAGCTCGCAAAGATATCTAGCTTTGAAGTCAGAATGGGGTGGGAATGCCGAATAAAAGATGAAGAGCCACCATAATTAGGCCATCATCATTAAAGCTACCTCCAAAAAGTTAAGAACGATCTGTCAGTCGTGCAGACCATGTATAATATTGCAGAACGATCTCTCCTTTAAAAAGTCTACGCCAGTTACATTTTCCAGCTTGCCATTACATAGATAAAGCAGAATTAACGATATGGGAAAAGTCAAAAGTCATAAACATGCTGAAGTACACGAAATGCTCGAAGCATCTTTCCTACAGATTTGGCGGATGTGCAGTTTTGAATTGCAACATCTGCTCGCTTAAACTGACTGTGAAACTTCGGCATCTATCTAATTTCTAATTTCCTAACGGATTAATTGTTTTTATCAATGTCAGAGAGGACCTATTACTCTAAAACTGCTTCTATGCATGAAATCATTTTCAATACGCTTTGCTTTAGCGCACATACAAACAATAACGTTTCAACAATGGAGCTTTTACATTTTCACTTCAATTGAAGCACTTCGGGGGGGGGGGTGTGGTGTTTAGGGCTATGAAGAGCTTCTTAAAACTAGAGTTTTAGTGACAGAAAAATAATTGGCTAGCTTTTTTAGTCACTTTAGCAAAACTGATATTTGCGGCCTTAGAAAAACACTATCCATTCTTTGCTGGCAAGGAAGGCTAAAGAGCAAACTTTTGTCATTTCTGCAATAATAAAAATCTTCCCAACCAATATCATAATCAGCGAAGCAGTGAATTAGGCGTGTGCGTTTATCCCGCGCGAAGTAGCTTTGTTGAAACTCTCATATGTGAAAAATTCTACTGCTTATTCATATTAACCAGCAGATCAAAGCCTAGACAAAGGAACCACTACAGCGGTTAAGACTATGGTCGAGAAGACTGTGTCAGCAGTCTTGCAGCACGTTTATGCTTCTGGAAACACAATTCAGTCAAAGTGTCAGACCGAGAAACGTGGAAACTAAAAGCTCTGAGAACAGCAAAAGCAAGGAGGTTAAGTTCTAAGCACAATTTTTGCCGAATAAGACAGCTGAACACAAATGACATCTGTTTGAGAAGGAGGTGCAGAAGCTAAGATATGAAAATCTACTATGGAATGCATTGCAGGAAAAGGTAGTAGTCGGATAGCCAAAAACGCCCTATCGAAACGCCGTCAAGACACTGAGCAATCCACAGGAACTTCGCCATTATACACGAAGTTTGATAAACAAAACGCATGTAAACTATACAATTTGTTCGATCTCTCGACATGTAAACTGTGGCCGAAGCGGCCTCAGCGGCACGGGAGTAGCTAGTCCTGCCTTCTTCGTCGGTCGAACTCAATCGGTAAGGGCTCTTACCTCTTCAAAGCGAGCAACTGCGAGTCCATTAGGAAGTGTCGATGAGCTGGAGCTGACTTATGGCGAGTGGTCGGAGGCAGAGCGCCGCTACCGTAACCGCGAGAGGGCTGCGAGAGAGCGAAGGCGGAGCGGAGACGCAGGCAGGCCGAGATGAGTGCGAACTTTCCGTTTATATTCGGCAGAGCGACCGGGGATTGCGTGACGACGACGAGCGGAGTTGGAGTGGAGCTCTGGCAGAAGCTGCTGGTGTCGTCGACCGGACAGCAGCCGTCATGCGGTCAGGGAGCGGCCCAGCCCAAAGCGGGATTTGGGCTACCCGATTGGATGAACCAGCTGTTTTCCTTCAAGTAGGCAGAACGATCTCTATTCGTCACGATACGGTCAAACTATTGGAAACATAAACATCCGCTGGCTAATTTTCAGCTGTCAAAACTCGGTAGAATTTATCTATTTCTTAAAATTCTCATTTCTAAGGAAAAATTGTATGTTTAAGCGAACAGAGGCTTCTAGCAGAAGGAATGGCTTTATTCCTTCAAGCTAGCTGAATTCTCTATGGCACTTTTCAGGCGAGTGAAGTTCTGATGACACTTTTTTAGGGCATTCAAGCAATTTCTTTGTCCATTGTGATAGACACTATACATTGAATTCGATCGAAAATCTTCGGATATTTGGATACATCGTATGACGCTACTTTCGCCGATCCGAATTTTTGGGTGATCCGAGTTAGGACGACTTTCTGAGCCTTGGATTTTTGAATGATTCGGATCGGAATTTCCGAAAATGATTCATTCCGACCTAATGTATAATAGACATTACCCAAAAACGGGGCTGCGTTCTTCTACCACACAAAAAAAAAACAGAAGGAAGCCTTCAAGCTGGTAATCACTAAGACACCAATAGTGATTGAATTATCTGTACTACCTGTACCCCGCTGATTTCTTGAAACTTAAATTACTCAAGAGGCAGCAGCAACGTCGTCATGCTATTCTGAGCTGGAGCGCTACACAATATGTATCCTTCTCTCTCAAAAGACATGATGAAGGTAAACCTTCGCCTAGAACATTTACAAAGAAGTCTGGTCTACGCGTCGGTGGACGTTTCGATTTTGGTTTTTCTTCATATTATGCCGCTGGTTACGGCTGTCTTCAAGTGGGTGTCTGTCAAAAGCTCTGCGAGTCTGACCCACCTAATTTTCGACGTCTTTGTCCATGCGAAAGCGTCTCCGTTCCTCTAGCGTCGACGAAACTCGGGGCTCCCGAGTAGTAGAATAGTAAATAGTGTCACTCTGGAACGTTTTAATTATAGCCGGAAAAGACCTCTAAGCGAGGTCAATCGAAAAGAAACAAGGTGTTAAAATTCATTTTTATAATTCGCTGAAAGTTTTGAAACAGAAACAGTTCGCTGAAGTGTAGTTGTAAATCAACCACATCCCTTAAGAGGAGAACATTACACAGAAAGCTGCTGACCTTCAAAACTTGGTTAAAGCCATGATTTCCCCAAAATCATTAACGCTAGTTCGTTTCCGATTTTTCTTCAAATTTAACTTAGACGCTGACGAAAATTGCGTAATCCCAACGTAGTTGATATACATGATGAAGTTATACTTTGAGCATGGGCTATACCAATTTTTTGTGGACTTCTATTACCCATCGCTTCCATTCTTTATTCGGCTTTCCTTTTCGGTATTTTCAGCCGCCGGCAGACCGAAACGTCGAAAAATTCGTTATGAAATTTTCCTCCTCCAAAGAAGAACCTGGAATTGAATGCACACGACAGCCGGCGCCTCCACCGATTGCGCTAGAGGGTGCCATCAAGAGATCCCCTCAACTTACCAATCATTCAGTCAAACGTGAAGTGTTTGATGCAGGCGAGGCGTTCAGTTTCTGATCGCCTCCACCAGTTTGTTTGCTACGGAGAAAATTGTATGGAATCACCTAAAAGCAATAGGTCTCACACGTTTTAGTTGGCAACTTCCTCTCTTACGAAAGGATTCAGGGAACAACTCTAGCCAGGCTTATCTGGAAGGATAAAACACGGTCATATAAACGATAAAAATGTTGGTGCCTTCCTATCTCTTTTGGGATGCGTCACGCATTCAACTACTCCGAGATACCCTTGAGACAACGTGAGCGCGGAATTGGCCTTTACTATGACTTGTGGTGGCCATCCGTCAAACAAATCAGGATTTCACCCTTCCGAGACAAGTCTCGAACCAATTCTTGGGAGGGATGGGTTAGCCCGTCCTGGACTCGAACGGTAAATCTACGCGAGTGATTGCTGGACAATATACGTATTCGACATACGCATCACGCTCACTACAACCCGTGAAGGAATGTGCGATGCTCCCTGCATCTCTACTGATTTCTTATTTTCATGAATTGATCGAGAGCAAACGACCTCAAGGCTTGGCGAAAACGTGTTATCTCCCTTTAGGTATGTAGATAGAACCTGCAGCTGAAAGGAACCTTTAATGCCATGAAAATCGAAGATGGCATCTGGAAGTACCCTACGAAGTAATTAGTTAAAAAGCAGCGACCACCCCGCCATTTTTGTGCATTGTTTATGAGCAATTAGGCTTACTAGTTAATTTATTGATAAAATTTGTGTTTTTTCAGCATTCTTGGCAGCCGACTAAAGCACTTTTGTTATATAAAGGGAATATGTAGGTAATTGTTGCAGAACTCGTTTTGCTAAAAGTTGCCAATTTAACAAGAAAGTCCGTTAGCTTAGATTTTAAAATTCTGCCTTTTTAAAAAAGACAAATGTTAGTATTTCTGGCCTACAGGACATTTGGCAAATATAGCAATAACAACACACATAGTATAGTAATAGAGAATTAATGGTCTTTAGTTATTCTTATCTGACAAGCCTACAGTGCACCGTTTGTCTATCTACCTATGACATCCTTTTTTTACATAATAATATTTTTTCTTACAGTTGAAGCTAAGTTAAAATACACAGTCGTTCGCCTTGTTTCTGATCCTTATCCTAACAAGAGTAACATAGAAGGTGTTAAATAAATTTTTTGCGGTTAGTATGTCTAGAAACGCCCATATCCTTGTTCAAAAATTTCCTTCTGGCAGTGAAGACCTACTGGTCAGATGTAATGTTCCACTTATAGCGGAGCTGATTGAGTCTAAAAAGTCTGCAAACAGTTCACATCTCCAATTTTTAATACTCCACACCTGCTCCTGAAGATGGACTGTATCGATGTCGATGGGATGGTCAGGTCCTCGCGTATAAAAGGCTGTCCGTGTAATTCAATCGCCAGTCATTCAGTGGCAGGGGTAGGTGCGCGGCGGTTGCGCCATCGGCCACCATCCAGAGCGCCATCGATGGGCTCCAGAACAACACTTGCAATCCGATCACCCTGCCCCTATCACGACGATTGACATGTCTCGGTCAATAGTTCACTTCCGGGCGATGGTCTTGATCGTGAGTTGGCTCATATGGCTCATATCCCGTTAGCGGAACTTTAGAACAGAATCAACGGAACATCAAGAAAATAAAACAGCCGAACTAATTGAAGTACAAGTGAACTTCTGCTCTTCGCTCCATTTTAACAGCAGAAGATGAGATGTTGGAGAGGTGCAGTGTGCATCAGCTGTCTTTACATGTTTACTAACAGAGAATCGCAATACAAAATTATGTTAATCTGGTGCTAATCCGAGTATGTGGTTGCTTATTTCTTTTTCTTTCTTTTTTTCCACTGTTCCTCCTGCCCTAACATAGACATGGGCTACACGAAAGCAGGATGAACACGCGATCAGCGTCGCTAATCGAAAGGACGATGCTCGGAGCGACACGACTCACGCAAGTGAGAGGAGGCCTCTGGAGTTCCGAGCTTCGTCGACGTTCGAAGATCAGAGACGCTATCGCATAGGCCAAGTCGTCGAAAATTAGGTGGGCCGGCCACGTAATGCGATTCGCAGACACCTGCTGGACGAGAGCCATCACCGACTGGATTCCGCTAGATTTTCAGAGGACATCAGGACGCCCATCAACGCGTAGCTCTGACTTCTTCGTAAACGCTCTGAACGAACAATATGACGCTCTTTGTATTCCTCGAGTGAGGAGGCCCCATTGGAGCACTCTGACAGGGGCGAATGGAGACGCTGTAGGTGCCCGTCCGAGCGACTCGATGATCAACGGGACGGCAGGTGATACAGGTGAATAAGCCGGTACAAAGGTCGGTGTTTTGTCCTTTCAAGACAAGTTTGGTGCCAGCACATCCACTTTGAAAGGATAGAAGGCTTGTATGACCGGGACAATGGGCAAGCGACAGCCGGCGCTTCCTTCGACCGCCAGTTGACATTTGGTAGAGTAGACTGTTGTGTGGAAATTACACCATTAGCGGCCAATACGACGATTCTGTGAAAAATTATAGACAGGAGTTGAAATTATAAGCTGCCTTAAACGTCGCTTCAAGCATGAGCAAACTAAACGTGGCTTCAATGCAATAGGCTTTGAACCCGTGCAGCGCAATCGGCAAGAGGTCTCACTTGAGACCACCAACTGAATCCAAGTCCGGGTCCTACCAAGCCGAATGAGTCTCGCATGAGTGAATTGGTGCCAGAACTCTCTACTAATGGTAAGGACAACAGATTGAATGTAGTACGGTTGCCCAGCTCAGATCGCTTTACATCCCAAACATGCATCCGAACTTGCTGCTCTACTTTCTGGTAAAGTAGATAGCCGCTTGCAAAGCAGTGATCGGTAAGAAAGATTTTTATCCTGTAAATCACCATTCAATTTGGATTTCTCCACAGGGACCTTCTGATAAAAAATGGAGGCAAACCTGCTCCCGCTCTCTTGACGGCGTAGTCCACTCCTGTTGAGTGCTACTTCAATTTTTCTTATTTCAAATTCTTCACGGGAGCTGACAGCAGTAGAGTTAGGATCAATATGCGAAGTACCATAACGGTAGCGGTGCCTTTTTAAAGATTTTAAACAACCACAAAGTTGAAGCCTAACTTAAGAGCTATGACTATAGGCTTTACCCAATGTGGTTCTGTGGCAAGCACTGTCCTCTATCCGCTGTTCTACTTTCTATTTCCCGATATTTCTGTTGGCAAATTTGTTAACAGAATGTAACTAAATATCCGCCTACTCTTCTTTTGAAAGCTTTGAAAGTAGGTTTCCACGAAAGCTTGTCTAAGAAAAATGGCGAATACTTGTAACAATTCTATTTCTTCTTTTGTTTTCTTGAATGAGATGTCGCTAACAATCCTTAAAAAACCATCACAAGCAAGCGTCGTGCGATTCCTCTGGACTTATTGCTTTCTTAAAGCAAAACCCTGAGTGTGTAGTAATGCGAAGAATGCAGGAAAAACAATAGTGAATACACGAATAGGCCTACTCCCTGTGCAGACGTTGTCATAGCGTTGATCTAGTTCTATGTACCAAGAAGCGAGTTGAGTTCCGTCCTGTATAAATACATGGGTTTGTAATTCCGCTCCAAGTTTTGATTTTGTGACAAGTGCAAATAGTTTCACATTTTCTTTCACTGATTTCGTCAAACATGCTTTCAAACTTGCATCCTAGAGTCCTTCTGGCCTATCGGTATCCTAAAATATATAAGTTGTGTTTTTTCGTATATTTCTCAGTGAGGCCAGGCTAAAAACTTTGGATTTTTGGGGCACAATGCGATACAAGTCTACGTAGGTAGTATCTTATGGACAGTTTCCTGGTCATGCTGTCTTTCAGATGCCTTTGAGAAGAAGAATACTGCTAATTTTCGTATAATCTAGGATTGCTTTCCATATTTTTTTAAGCTCGAAGACAAACATTTGGAATATCAGATTTAGGAACAGGTTATACATGCAGTAATTTTTTGTTCTCGTCCTACTGAAGGAAGGATTCCACGTAGTAATAAAACCAAGATGCTGAGCTTCTTCAATTCTGTCTCACCAATACAGGAAAACATAAGATTACAGATTGGTCAGACCTGATCACTTACATGAATGTGGACATGTCCGACAGTCTCCTTCGTAAGAAAACTCGCCTTCACGGAGCAGTTCCAATTTCTCATTTCCTCTTCAATGATTGATTTGAGCTCGAGAGCACAACTAACATTCATTGGAAGTGTTAAAAGCATGATTGCATTGAGCGCAGAAGCGGAGAAGATGACGGCCCACAAGCGCGCCCACCTCATTTGCCCGTTCTTCCAACGACGATAAGTGGTGCCAGAGAAGACAGAAAAGGTAAAACACTTGTGTGTCCACCTACTCACCCCGTGCAGAGTCATTGACAATTACTCGTACAAATTCCCTCGCCGACGGCCATAGAATTAGCATGCGTGGTACACCCTACAAGGTGACTGCGTGACTGATTAATTCCACTCCTTATCTTTCTTATCCCTTCGATAAAAAGTTTCCATTCATTCCCGAAGGTAACGTACAGCGAGTTTGATTGAGTCCAAGTTACAGTCCAGAACGTCCAAGTCTACATATAAATCAAACGCCGATTCGCGCCTATCCTGAAAATTTTCTCCTGGACTGAGAAAAAATCTTGCCGATATTCGATTAGTAAGGATATGATGGCTGTTCATTGTAGATTCTGCGTGATGACTTATTCTATGCACTTAAACTTTTAGAGCCATCATTTTCTACAAATAGTTTCAAATCTTATGTTTACCTGTATTCAATAGAAGGAAGGTCATATTCGTTTGGAGTGATTAGCTGAGCCAATATTGTTCCATACATTTATTGCGACTAACGTCTCTGCGCGGAGTCTTTCGCAGTTGGAAAGTCGAAGTCATTTGAGAAACAATTCTCTCAAATTTATTTATTTTTTATTTATTGTTATGTTATTAAATGCCAGTTTATTCTACATGGAATCAGTCAGAAGACGAAAACGCTATGAGCAGGGTCGCCTCGAACTTTAGATCGAGTTGAAATCTTTGTTCAGAACGGCCTTCCTCGTTTACAGCAGTCTGAAAATGTGAGCGGCCTTCTGAAAGGATGAAAGACGGCGTCAATCAATCCCTTATACCGTGGAGGCATTTTATTTGGCCAATGCAATGATCTGCTATGGCCAACCGACGGGCACGTTAGAGGCTTACCCTTCCCAGACATGTCTGGCAATTCACCGACACCCCGAGGTACAGAGGGCTTGATTGGCCTGGGCGGGAAATCCGAACTAAGGACCAGCAGTTGGGTGCGCGCGGCTGCTTGCCTCTCCTCCGACTGCGCAGCACGCGTCCTCTTCTGCTTGTAGAACAGCTAAGTGTTGTGTTGTAGGTTTGGTCAGCGTTGCAAGCGTTGCAAAAATATGAAATTTATATCCCAAACAGGAGTTTCTATTTTCGCATTGTGGGAAGTTTCGATTTTTGCAACATTTTAAAAAGATCCGAGTTGTATTAGGTAGATGAGAGCTTCAGTTGGTAGCTCACTGTGAAACGTTTACCTATTGGAGGGTTGAAGACTTCGCTAGTTTAGCGAGATGAGGACCGCTGTTGTTTTACTCCATAAAAATCGTTCAAACGAATAAATACGTTCAAAGCCGATGTCCGTGAGAAATGAGAAAGTTCTTTGTGCACTAGACATGTTGTGGAGAACGAACCTCTCCGTATTCACCTAATTCCCCCGAATATCGTGCACCTGTTTAAGCAGATTGTGCATTGCAAGTAAAAGTAACAGCTCCCTATCGTCTCCAAACCAAACAAGCAAATCGCAGCCATCTGAGTTTTTTTTATAATTAAATACTCGCATACCTTTTTAAAGACGTTTACGATTCCAGTTTGGCCCGTTTCCACTGATCGAACCTTCCACAAACAGTATTTTCGGACTAATGGAGTGTGAAAAATCGAAAAGTACGTGCTTTCCTAGCAGTTATTACGGCAGCTTGTGAAACGACGCATTGTTTAAGCATATTAGTGTATGTTCAGGCTCCGGAACCCATTAGTTGCTAAGAGCACAGTAGACATTGCATCTGACGCCGATTTGAATGGACCCGTTTTTCATTTTTTTAAATTGTTTAAATAATTGGAATCCAATTTTAATTTTTTTCAAACCCTGATAAAAGGGTAAAAGAATTGTGTGAGCAAAGGAATGTGAAAAGCGCGGAACTTGAGTGATTCACTGTATCGAATTTTCGAAAAATTAAGACAACTGATTTTTATCGAAAATCTGATGTCCTATCTGATTCGGATGTCCGGTGTGAGATCCAAAGACAAATAAGTTAGCTGATGGTCTAAAAACCGTTCTCTCAAAGCTACTCTTATCTGAGGCATCCTTAAGTTTAGGATTTGAAAGCAATGACGGATTTTAATTACCCGACTCGGCGTTGGATCAAATGTGTAGCGCACAGGGAGGGATAAAGACGCTCCACCAACGCCCACCGTACCCCCACACTGTATTCTGACGCGAACGAGCCGTAATTGATACCACTGCAATCGAACACCCGCACACACGTCAACGTTAACGCATTGTTATTCTGCTGATAGTTATCGCCTGATGAGTCAGTATCGATTCATCGGCTTTTCCGTGGTTTCGGCTAGGGTTCAGGGATGACAGGGGAATCTGAGTACTACAGAGGGAAAATGACGGGCAGCTGATAGGAAGTACTTGCGGGTCCAAATTCTCGATGCGAAATTCACCGTAAGATCTACATAGTACACCAAAACTGGAAATGAATAAATGACTTCAAAATAATGGGTTCGTTTTTTCACTATTTTTGGACTAACTATGCTAAAGTTATAATATTCCCCCCGCGGCTTTCCAGTGAAGAGGAAAACATTGTAACGTTTAGGTGCAGAGGTGGAAGACACGTCGGTGCTGCCTGGATACAAGTCTCAGATGTCGCTGATCATCAGGGCCAACTGGTCAATCCACCGGCGCATGGAGCGCGTATAGTCCACAGGGTCCACAATACACCTGCTCTGCGAGCGACGTGGGACCAAAATATTCAGACCATGTCGACGAGAATCAAGCAGATGCGCTCGCTTCTCCAAAGTTATCTGGAGAAACTCGGCATACCGAGATCGTGGACGCAGATCATGTAGCACATTGGAATGTTCAGCTTCACTGGACTGACTCCCGCGCAAGTCGACAACCTGGTGAAGAAGCACAAGATCTTCCTACTGAAGAACGGCTCCATCAGCGTGTGCGGCCTGAACACGAAGAACGTCGAGTACGTGGCGAAGGCGAATGACGACGACATGCGGAACGTGTTCTTCAGATCTCCCCGAAGAGACGACGACCTGTGCGAGTTAGACTGACTGACTTGGTAGTGTGGATCCTACATAAGTGTGTGTATCCCTCCTTCTATGCGTGTGTACGTGTGTGTACGCGTCGAGTGTATGTGTAAGGCCGAGGCATACATCCATCGCCGCGATGCCATGCCATAAAAGGTATTGCTTTAGAATAGAAGAGATTTCTGTGAAATAACGTATAGGGTTTTAAAACGTGTTATCACTGCCGCTAGCAAATAATGGACTATTTTGTTCCATGAATATTTCATGGAGAGATGAATGATGTAGTTTGTATTTGTTTTTGCAATGTCATTTATCCACATCTGTAGCCTATAGTTGAGGTTATTATAGTTATGTTCCCTGGTGAGTGATTGGAGCGCACTCGCCGATTGCTTGCCCAGGTCAGCCAAGCCTCCCATCCCTCCGCTCTCGGTGAACTGGTGTCAGACCTGTCCGGGATGTTAAAGCGCTGACTTGTTCATCGGATGGCCACCGCAAGTCATTGTATGGTCAAATATGTATTCAGATTTCTTCATTAAGCTGTTTTTTCAAAAGTAGGATGCATTGCGCATCCCAAAAAGGATTGAGCAAAGCTGTCGTTTATCCTTTGTTAACCTCTATGCTACCTGACTCAATTCTACATAAATAGATTTTGCCTACAACACCTCTGCGATCAGTCCTTTGCATGTGAAGAATGTGGTTTGAAAATCTACGTCATAGGCTGGACTTGAGGAAACAGTAAATTTTTTATCATTAGAAGATATAGATATATATTGCTAGATTAATGGGACGCAAGTTACTGAAAAAGGCTGTCTACTACGCTATGTCCTTGACGGATTTGCCATGTGGACGGATCATGCTTTCTGGGAGGATTCCAATTGTTTGTTAAAATTGGCTTTTTCAAATTATTGGCCTCCTACCCTCCTGCGCATCCCCAGAGAGAATGATTAAAGCCAAAGATTATTGTTGTATCGTAGACCTGAGATTTATAAATGACTTCACCCAGGGTTATGCGAGTAAAGGGTAGAAATTCAAGCATTACCTGGCGCCGGATTCATCAACGACTTACAGCAGTGTAACGGAGAAAACACAGCCGAAATTAGCGCGGCTTACCAAACGTGAAATGTTTCACCATATCGCAGATAAGCCGCGCTATCAGGGATTTCGGCTGTATTTCCTCCGTTAAATTGCTGTAAGTCGTTGATGAATCCGACCTCTGGAATTCGTAAGAGTTGGAGGCCTAGTGAATGGCGGGGTAGAATTGTGCCACATTATGAATACCAAATTTGCCCTCTTCCCACTATCCTCTGTCGGTAAACTTGTCCATTACCAATAATCCATTACCTTAGAATAGAGGAGAAAAGGCGGAGTTAGTGAATCGCTTTTGCGATGCGCCACGCATACTACTTCTACGTGATGTCGAGGAGGCGATTTGAATGCGTACTTGGTCATCAACGACTTGCGGTGGCCAGTCGATGAACAAGTCAGTGATTTATCCTTCCCTGACAAGTCTCGTACCAATTCACCGACCCGGAGGTTATGAACCAGTAACTTGGTATCGGGTCACGCCGCAGCTGGTACCTCCTCTGACTCCGCCACACGCGTCCTAGCCATTACCCTACCCGTGAATCCGGCCTCTGAAGGAGGAATTTTGGCATAAAAGACTATTGCTAATTAACCACTCGATCACAACAACAAAAAACTTCGGTCTCGTCTTTACGGCGTCAGAGGCGCATTGGCAGAAGGCTCACGCCACCGTCACATCCTACGCTGTGAGGGGTCCAGTCATGCCTACCGAGCCTTTCGGTGTCGAAAATTTGCAACAAACTTTCGCGGTAAGAGCGAACCACACATTTTGTACGTTGGCTGGTCAAGTGATCTCAGAAGGCTAATATACGTCCATGGCAACCGGTAGAAGTAGAATCTGTGGCGCTTCCCCCACAGGGTCGTCTAGGTTTCTCGTCCTTTTGAAATTGATCAAGTTCACCTAGCCTCTGCCACTGCGCTTATTGGAAGAACTCAGGCCAAGCCTTAGGGTTCAACTGAGCCCTTCACCCCCTCCGGTGACTGGGAGAATTGTTACCTAAGCTGTTTGAGGGGGTATAAAGCACTTACTCACCGGATGGCCATCGCAAATCATTGTATAAACCAAGTCAAATTCAACTGCGATAACGAAATCTCTTAGAGCTGGAATGCTCAAAAGGTCTTACAAAGGTGTTGAAATCCTAACATTTTATCCTCTATCCTCTATTATTTTCACCATTTCAAGTCGGAAAATTTTTCAAAGCAGCGATTTTGGGTCACTGTCTCATTTATCGAGAGAATATCTCAGGCGGCTTCTGCTCGCCGTCCGTGCTTCTCGTTCGTGCTGCTCCAGTTTGTTGGCGAGTCTGGTCGATCTGGAGCCGACACACGCTCTTGCGTGAGCCCCTTCCG